>JAGKQL010000051.1:2253736-2336422 GCA_018398635.1 Cyprinodon brontotheroides
TGAATATTAATATATAATGAGAGAAAGATATAAATTTTCCCACAACACAGCCCATGTCATCAAGGTGACTCTGAATGATGTTTTTTAGCATAAAGTTAATTAAGGATAAAATATATGTCCTATGTAACAAGATTTCAACCATGCAATTCAGTTAAATAAAGGAAATTGATTGTAATTCACTCTGTCTGCATTATTTATCTTTGCAAAGATGAGAACAAGACAATTGTAAAAAAACAGCTCAATGTTCTTGCCTGCTCTGAATAACATAAACCCTGCAAAAAAGCTGTGAAGGTCTCCACATACAGTTAATCCAAACAAGTAGAAGAAAAGAGTAAAATGTTTAATAAAACTTGGGAAGAACACTGGCATGTTATGGGAACTATTCTTTTCTGTTCTAAACAAAGAAAATCCTCTCAGATAGGCTGTATAGCCTTGGACTGAGTGAAAATTCTTAGAAAGTAATTAAAATATTATCAAGGTATGTTAGCTTAAGAGCACAAGCACCATTTTTTTTTTAAATTGTAAAAATATTTATGTCCCTTTAAAGAAAATTTATTATTTAAAGAGACTTTAGTTGATCCTCAGGAGTCTGTCTCAGGGCAGTTCTTGTCAAATGGCAAATACAGATAAATAGTTTAGTTTTCTGTAACATATTCAACATGTTATGACATCATTTTCTTCACTTTCTGTTGTTAACAGGCTAAATCCTTGCACATTTTATCATTTGCATGATAAAAAAAAATAAAAAAGTGTGCATGAGTACTAAATTAAAAATGAATTAAACCACTAATTCTGCTGGTTTTGCCTTCTATGTCTGTAAGTTTATATGCAGCCTGGCAAAGGACATATTAGGAGTTTTTGAATACTCTCATCGCTCAACCTGTTTAACATTTATAGAAGATGCAGCATATCTTCCTGAAATACCAATCACTCAAATCAGATCAGTGGGCGTGAGCATTACTTATTGAAGACCTATGCATTCAAGTAAGGATTGCTGAGCTTGCATACTGATTCCACTGTAACTTCCCTTCTTTATATTTCAAATCCTTCATATGAATATTTACAAGCACCTTAATACAAACTGCCCTCATTTAGCATCTATATTCCATACATTATTAATCAATGTATAAGTAGTTTTACTATTAATATCAAAAGATGAGTATCACAATTACCCATAAAATCGTTTTGTTTTTTTAGAGTACAAGAAATCACCTTTGTTAAGTATGTAACAAAGATTTGGAAACAAAATGGGATTACAGACAGAGAGGATTATTCTTAAAAGAGAGTTTTGCCACTATGCATTTGGATTGTCCTAGATCTAAAAACTGTGTGTATATAGCTGGAGCCATGTGGTCGCCTCATTTATTAACATGCATGTGATGTAATGAAATGAGATGTGATGATGTGGCAGGGTGGGACCCTGGAGATGTAGAAAATGCTTCTATAAACCATTATGCTGCTGCTGACTCTCCCTGGTCTTAATAAGATTACCATTCAGTAAACGCTGTTGTCATGTTTTCTAGTGTTTTAATACATAAACCTTATAATCTGTACTTTAAAGTGTTTATTGCGAGGGATCTCTTCTCATGAAATAATAGGGTAGAGAAAGTTATAAGATGTAAACACAGGGGTCACTAATGGCAACTCCACGTAAGGTGAAAAGAGTAAAAAAAAAAAAATCTTAGCATGCACAACGAGAATGAGCAGAAGACTTTTGCAGATATGTTTTAGCCACAGGTGACAGTATCACTTGAAAACTCCATAATGCCTTTTTACAAAGCTGCTATTCACCATCTTAGCTGCCATCAGCTCTCCTGAGCTATCTCTATAGTTATGCTGCTATAGGCTTAGACTGCTGGAGGACATAGGGACCCCTTTTTCATCATTCTGCTTTTTCTATCTCTATTCTTCCACTCTGCAGAATCTGTTAGTTCAATCTCTATGCTCTCTCTGCTTCTTCTCATGTAGTAGCTTCATCTGGTCTGTTCCCTGTTTGGTTGGGACTCCATCCGAAAGAGAGAGAGAAATATCAGCTGTGCTGCTGCCATCAACATCCTTGTTAATGTAGGAGTTTGCCCTGGAAATCGGAAGGATTGACGGTTCAAGCCCAGACTCCGACTTTTCAGTGTCGTTGTGTCCTTGGGCAAGACACTTCATTTCACCTGCATTGTCTACTGATGGTGGTCAGAGGTCCCGGTGTGGCGCCAGTGTAATGCAGCCCCGCTTCTGTCAGTGAGCCCCAGGGCAGCTGTGGCTACAATGTAGCTTGCCACCATCAGTGTGTGTGTGTGAATGGGTGAATGAATGTGTAAGCGCTTTGGTCAAGTCTTATGACTTGAATAAAGGCGCTATATAAGGCTATGCCATTTACCATTTACCATTTGTTTATAGATGTTGGAGATCGTGGCCTGTTTTCCAGTGTAGTCCTGTTTCTCTGACTGTGACTAACTGGATGTACTCTTCATCCCCTGACATGGGAGCTGGCTCGGAGCTGCGTCTGCCTGGCTGTGTGTTTCCTGGGCCGGGCCGCCCTTTTACAGCTGCTTTGTATCTCTGCTTCTGTCTCCTTGAACCCCAGTTGGCCTCAGCAGATGGCCGCTCTCACACCTGGAGCCTGGTTCTACTGGAGGTTTCTTCCTGTTAAAAGGGAGTTTTTCCCTCCACTGTCGCTACAAGCATGCTTAGTGTGAGGGATTGCATTTGCTTTCAATTAGTTTATGCAATCAACTGGTTTTCCTTAGATAAGAGAAAAACTTTGAATCAATTTAACTGGATGATCTGGTGAACTGGAAAGTGCCTTGAGATGACATCTGTTGTGAATTGGTGCTGTATAAATAAACTGAATTTAATTTAATTTTAGCTGCTTAAATCATGTAACCAATCATCCCCTAACATCCCCCCAAAAATGTAAATACAATTCCTCAAACATGAGAAAACGTCTTTGCCTTTTGATTAAAGGCCCATAAGAAAGGTGCACTTTCTAACACTTAGCCGGACCCCCCTACATGTCACTTTAAAGGGACTTTTGGTATATTCTTTTTGTTTTTATAAATAAACATACCAAGTTAAGTAAGTCATTTTATTCCATACTTATATTAAGGTGGTCTGCTGTTCTATGGTATTAATTTGTTCCTAACTGCATAAAGTAGCAACTATTGAAAATAGCCCTTCCCATTCAAAAGCCAGCCTAATGGCAGCAAATCCCCTCCAACTTCTAGCCACCGGCCATCACCTGGGCTTGCTTATTCTTTTACCCTGTCTCCCCCCTTTACTGAATTACAGGGTCTGACTAGGAGAAGATGCTTCTCTTTAGATCTTGATGACTGCAAATCATGACAGAAAGAATAAGTTAGATGTTTAAAAAGGACCTGTAGGGGAATAGCCAAGGACCAGGAAAGGACCATTTCAACTTTGAATGGCTACTAGGCCTACTGTAGATGTTTTTCTTTATTATTATCAATCTACTATTGTTATTCCTAATATCCAATATATTTACATGTGCAACAATCTCTTTCAATCTTCTGGCATCCAACCAATGTATCCTTTGAAATGGAAAATCACTTTTAACGTGGTTTATTTGAACATTTGCATACAGTATAGCTTTCAGCCATGAATATGTGGAGTTTGTCATTAGAATATCTTTTGCAAATTGTAGACAGCTAATGGAAATTGTTTCCAGAGCCTGACTGCTGAAAAGCATACACAAATCACATTGCACTTTCTTTTAAGATTTATGCTGTGCATAGAAAGATGTTTGTTTAAGATATGGAAACCCTTTTCAAATCATGCCCATATCTATAATTTCCACACTGATCCATTGATTAACTTTACCTTCATTTAACCCTGAAAGCTAACTGAGAACTTGCTCTCATTCCAACACTTACATGGGCAAGAGGCAACAGTAAAGCAGAGAAAACATTTATAATATCCGTCACTGTTTAAATAAGACAAATAAACTTACTTTTCTTATTCAACTGTGTTCTCTATTGTTAAATTGTTAAAAGGGAAAAGGAAATAAAATCTCAGAGTATATCTAAAGCATATTTATGAATTGTCATGGTAAAGTGCTTGATGAATATTGAATCGCATCTGTCAGCAGAGGTAAAAGGAGGAAAAAAATTCAACCAAGAGACAAGAGGAAATATCAGATAAAGAAAAAGTCAAGCTGAAAATGAGACACAAACCTAAATACAGGGAGAGATTCAGGAGAGAGGAACACAGACAGCATAAAATTAACATAGAGGGAGAGGTGGGGATGGCACAAAAAGCAAGTGAGAAGCAGAATATTAAAAGATGCAGCCAAGAAAATCTTTCTTACTGTCACATTCATGCTGGCATGTCACTCAGATGGGTTGATAGATGGATGACAGCTGAATAAACAGATGGGTGGACAGTCAGGGCTAAGTGGCAGATAGATAAACATAATACTCTGTTTCACAAATTAAGAGTCTGTAATGTATAACGGTACTGCTTAGAAAAAGCACTTGCCTTCCTGCCAGCTCTCTTCTGTCTTTTTCTCTTTTTTGACAGTTGAGTATGGCAGATCTTACACAGAATGTTAATATCAGACAAAAATAACCTCACCAATTGCAAAAAGCAGATTATCAATGATGATTTCATTTAGCTATACAATTATGCTACAATTATGCTATGCTACAATTATGCTAACTTTCATCAAGCTTTTTCATAAATGCATAAAAGTCTATTATAGCCCTCTTGATTGTAACAAAGCCATCCAACTACATTACCAGCACAATCTATTCAATATGATGTCATCATTGTTTTTAACTTCACTTAGTGTCAGAAACCAGATACTTGGATCCAGAATTCAGGCATATAGACTGACATGATTTATAATAGCGTGTATTGATTGTTCGACGAATATGTCAATAAACGCTATGGAATGTTCCAGCTAGAACAAAAGGGCCAGAATCTCTGGAGAGGAGAAAAAAAACAAAGGTTAGTGACCATGAAACTCAGGTTGATTACGAGCGTGTGAGTCACTAACCTGGTTATAAAGTTCAGTCCAAGCCCAAAGGAATGATTGGAATCCAGCTGGATGATTTTCCACAGCACATTCTGATGGGCAGAAGCCAGCAGATGAGGGAGAGTAGGTGATTCCAGAAGGAAAAGCCAAAGTCGGCATCGATGAGGCAAACAGAAGTCTTGGCCAGAAGATCAGGGATCCAAAGGGGTACCGTAGGGAAATCAAAGCCGGGGTCAGAAGACAGATCCAAGGTCGTAAGCAGGCAGAATCCAGCAAGAGTCCGGAGACAGGTCAGGCAAACAGATAAAAACAGGGGCAGACAACTCAGAGGTCCAAGGTAAGAAACTAGTCAGGATAAGCTAGAAAACTCTCACCTACGGATTGAATAATCTGGCACTGATGGCTTGGACCAATCAGTTTAAGTAGAGGCTGGAACAGATGGATCTAATGAAAGTTGATGGAAACTGGGCAGTTGGAAGGAATAAACCAATAATCCAGTCACTAGTGCCAAGAACATGACATTTAGGAAAAGCTTTTTTGACTCATATAAAGGTGGACAGCTGATGTGCACTGATAATTTCACCTTAGCTCAGTTGTGCTTGAACATGTAGTCATAACGTGATGGCTGTAAAATTTTCCTTTGGGATTTTTGGTTAGAGAGCAAATGTCATTATTACATCACTACAAGAAGTTGTCAAAGGCCTAAAGCAGCAAAACAGCTACAAAACCTCACACTACCATCACCTTGGTTTTCTGTTAATAAGATGATTGTTTTCTGAAATTTAAGGTCTTCATAATAAGATGTTTTTCTGGGTCTTTATGTAAACACGGGATAAGCTGTTGATTTTCTCAAGGTCAGGCTCACCTGAGAGGTTCTCCATGTTTCTGGTATCTTTATTTGCTGATTAGGTTCTCACAGGTTGTGTTGCGATTTACCACATTAAAATTGCATAAAGTGTGAAACAAGTTTTACTTATTGAAAATTGGCTGATTAAAAAGCTGCAGCTCATCCAGATCATCAGAGGATCCACTATATAAGCTGCCTTCAGACCTTGCCTCAACGCCAAGCAGTGTTGTTCCAAAGTTGGAAACCCGCGGTTCTCTGGGTGAAAGCTCTGGAAGAGCTAACCTGCCGAGCCGAACCCTCTGAGCCAAACCCTGAAGATTCTCAGAGAAACCCCAAGCAGCTCAGGACTAGAGCTGGGAAACCAAAAGCCAAGGTCTGTTAGGAGGCTAGACGTGAGACGCTGAAGCAGCAAACTAGACTCTGCTGATAAACCCTTCTCCAGAACCAACAGTGACTCTCCCAAAGAGAACCTCCAAGAACCCTCAAGGTACAATCAGAACTCACTTTTGGAAATCAAATCCTGTCAGCAGTCCATAACTGCTCTGTCTCTCACGCCAGACCTCGGTGAAACCAGAACCCAGGCCCGAACCAGTCGTCAGTACATTCTGTGTGTTGTGCTTAATAAACTCTGTTAAACTTTCATCCTTGTGTCCGTCAAGTGGTGTTCTGCATAATTGGGTCTCCATTAGAGAACCATCATGACAGAACACTGCTGACCAAACTCAAGGCCCAGCAGATCACCAACTCGTCGATTAGAGGAACAGGCTGCTCCCAAATCCATGGACACGGCCTGGCTCTACGTGAGTTAAACACCCACACCGAAAGACAGAATCAAGCAATCCAAAGTTACGTAAATTACTTCACAGCGCTAATGCTGCGTTTGTTCAGCAACCATTTCCGGGTCCAGTCCCTCCCCCCCGAGGTCACAACCTGTGACGCCATCAGAGTTCCGTTCCTAGTCTTCCAGAGAAATTCTCTGGTAACACACGAAAGATTGCAAAGGATTTTTATTCCAGTGCCGGGTTGATTTTTCAGAACTCTCCTGGTAGCTTTTCCACCGCAGATCACAAGAAGATAACGTTCATTCTCTCAGTTAACAGGAAGAGCCTTGAATGGGCTCAGGCAAGATTTGCCATTGACGACAGTTTAAACTGCCATTTTTCTGATTTCATATTGTTGAATTTACCCAGGTCTTCAACCAGGAAACTGACCAAACTATTGATTCAAGAGCTCTTTTCAACCTTAAACAGGGAAATTCTTCGGGTGGCAGATTTTTTCAATATACTTCCGGTTAAGGCGCAGCTTCCCGATGGAAATCCAAAGCTCCTTGAAGGGAGCCTTCTTCATGGCATTAAATGAACAGATTAAAAGGTGTTGCTACACTCTCGACGAACCAGCCTCCCTCGAGGATTTAATTCGGCCTCCATCGTGACTAGATAATAGAATTCAAGCCAGAAAAAATAAATTCAGAGTTTTTTGCCTATAGTGACATTCTACAGAGCAGATGCCCACCAGAGGCTCCAAGTCTCAGTCTCTACCATTGCCTGTTCAGGCCTCCTCATCTTCGGGGAAAGGGATTTTGAACCAATGCAGGTGGGCACACTAGGCTCACCCTGAGGGAGAGACAGAGGCGCTCCTAAGTAAACTATGTATCTACTGGGTGGCGAGTGGACACTCCACCTTCCCCGCCTGGCTAAATCAGGGATCTGAGGAGTCTGGCGGCCAAACAAATACAATAAAAATCTCCTCATTGTTGCTACCGCCACGCCTTCTGTGATAACCAAAAGTCTCTTTCTCCTCGCCATCGACTCAGGCTGTGAGCGAATCCTAATCGAACACTTAACCCTCGCCCAGCAACTCCAGATTAAAACCGCTGCTCCTCCTCTCAGCCTCTCAGTGTGTCCGCCATAGACGAAAAGACTCAATCGCGGGAAGTACCACCAAACCCAGCCCCTCGAAGCAATTTCTGTCAGGTAACCACCGAGACAATAACTTTCTTTTGTTTGATTCCTGCATGTTCCCTAAGGTACTCCGGGTTGCTGGGAGAAGCATAACCCTCCATTAACTGACTAAGCGTCTCCTGAATCATGGCTTCACCACGCCACTAAACTGAGCTGCTGTTTGGGGCCTCCTAGTGGTGGGGGGGAGATTTTCTGACCTTTTTAGTTCCCTCTGATACTGTGTATTTAGCCCCAAGAGGAGGTCAGTGCGACGACTTCCACACACAGAACTACATACAAGGATTGACTTTTACCTTTTCTCCCTAGCAGATTGTATAACATTGACAAGCCCGAAAGAGAAACTTTGGAAAAATCTGAATCATTGGGAATTCATCGGAAAATTCGGGGTCCTTCATCCTCCATTGCCTGCTATGCTGGGGAAAGCAGCGATGGTCTGAGACCTGTATTGAGATCAGGTTTGGAACCAATCACCATAAAAATTCTGCAATTCTCCTTCATACAGGGTGACTGCCTAAGAACCATTATCCCTTAGGATACAGAGGCTTATGAATTTGAAAACTATCTGTAAGACACCCTTGGGTCAAATCGGTGATGCCCCTTCGCTTGCTAACGCTCCTGCCTGTTTCAGGCCTTGGTTAATGAGGTTCTCTAGACACCCTGACTCGTACATTGATGACATTCTCATTTATTCCAAGGACCTCCATGAAGTCAAGAGACATTCCTTTTTACAGAGACTACTGAGAATTTTTTTTTTTTTTTGGAGAAGTGCGAATTCCATCAATTTCAGTCATTTTGGGTTTGCAGAGGGTGCCAGGTAAAACCTTCAAGATCAAGGCAGTTTTGGCCAGTTTTGAGAACCGGAAAACACCAGAGGTTTTTAGGGTGGACAACTTCATTTCATCGATTTTAAGGAACTACAGTCAAACCGCCTTCCAAAACTGACTTCCATCAAAGTAAAAGTGGACTCGAGGCTCAAGCAGCATTTGAAAAACTTGTTTTCCAAGCACCTGTTCTAATTCAACCAGATCCATAAACATATATAAATAATGGATCCCAAAATATAGATAAAAAAGATAACCCATGTGCTTTCTTCTCCCATTCTACTGAACAGAACATGACGCGGTGACCGAGAGCCCTGGTGGTGTGAAGAATGGAGGCATTGGCTGGAAGGAGCTGAGCATCCGTTCTCGGAGGACAGATCTCACAAAACCCGGCTTACATCCCAACAAAGCAGGGGCCAATCCAGGGGTCAATCTTCTTTCTCACGATTTCTAATCATGGTGTGGGGATCCAAGAAGGGTCACTGATGATGTTACACGGGCATCCGGAGACACCTGAACCTGTCCCTCCCTGCTTCATGTACCATGGAGTGGTCAACTGGGGAGATATAGGACCTCATCAATTCTGCCCTAGCCACTGAACCAGATCCAATTGCCGGTCAGCCCTAACCATTCCCTTATGTCCCACCATCTTCTGTCGGGTCCCGTCTTATCCAGTGGATGCATGCCGCCAAATTTCACGGCTCATCCGGGGAGGGTGAGGTAGGGACGGTAGCTCTCATCTCCAGGCGCTTCTGCAATTTGGCCCAACCTCCACAGAGGCGTTAAACGGGTATGTGTTGGCTTGCCCCACATGTGCCCGCAACAAAGCCTCGCACCAACCTCCTTCCTTCGGGCCTGCTTCAACCACTTCCTGTTCGTCGCCACCTTGGTCCCAATATATAGCCATATTGATTTTGTCGCGATTATATACAATGCTCGGTATGTCCTGCCATATACTAACTTTCATTGTTGTTGATCGTTTCTCGATGTCCTGCCATTTGAGTTCCCTCAGGAAACTTCCCACTGACCTTCCAGACAGCCCAGCTGCTGCTATTAAACATGTTTTCTCCGGCTTCATGTGAGGTATTCCCCGGGAAATCCACTCGGACAGAGGTCCACAATTCATCTCACAGGTATGGAAGGCTTTCTGTTCTGCTCGCGCTGCAAACCTTCTCTCACTTCAGGCTACCACCCTCAATCAAGCGGCCCAGACAGAGCATTATGAACCAGCATCTGGAATCCACCCTCCGGCCTGTCTCACTTCCAATAACCCGTGGATTGAGTCAATACCTCCGTGGATAGAGAATATGCCCACAACTCTCTCATCCGTTCTGCATCCACTGGACAGTCCCCATTCAGGTCAGTCTCGGGATACCAACCACCTCTTTTCCTGCAGATGAGAGAGAGATCGATTGGTGCTGTCCGTTAATCAGCTCACATCCGTCGCTGCCAGAGGATTTTGAGGGAGACCATCGCCACACTCAACCAGTCATCCGAAGGTCAGTCCAGCGTTTCGCCCGGCGCCAAGAGGCGTCCCGCCCCTGGTATTCTGTGGGCCCAGAGGTGTAATACTCCACTCGAGACATCCCCCAAGGGGATGTCTCGAAAGCTCCCCCGAGATTCATATAGGACCCTTCAAGATCTCACGCATCATCAATCCTTCTGCTGTCCGTCTTCAACTTCCCTGTCCCTCCAAATCCACACCCTACTTTCCACGTCTCCCAGATCAAACCTGTTTCCCAGTCCTCTGTGCCCACCGTCCGACTCCCCACCACCCGCCCTGGAGGTCGCATGGCCATCCTGCCTTCACAGTGCGCATGGAAGTAGGCAGGAGGTCGGATGATGGCAGTACCTGCGACGTCGACTGGGAGGGCTTCTGGACGGGAGGATGCGTCAGTGGGTCCCTGGCTTCGTACATCACCGACCCTGGCGGCCATGGGGAATGCTGGCGTTCCTGCCCATCTACCTCTCGTTGAGTGGGGTACTGTTGGGAAGCTGAGAGAAGTCCATCTTTCTCCAGCAGAGTCCTACGTGGATCCTCTGAGGGAGCCTCCTGCACAGCTGCAGCTCATCCAGATCATCAGAAGATCCACTATATAAGCTGTCTTCAGACCTTGCCTCACGCCGCAGTGTTGTTCCAGTTGGGAAACCATGTGTCTCCTCTGTGAAAGCTCTGGAAGAGCTAACCTGCCCACGAGCCGACCCTCTGTGAGCCAAACCTGAAGATTCTCTGAAACCCCAAGCAGCTCAGGACTAGAGCTGGGGAAACCAAAGCCAAAGGTCTGTTCAAGCTAGGCGTGAGGCGCTGAAGCAGCAAACGGACTCTGCTGATAAACCCTTCTCCAGAACCAACAGTGACTCTCCCAAAGAGAACCTCAAGAACCCCTTTCAAGGTACAATCAGTATCTGACTTGGAAATCAAATCCTGTCAGCAGTCCATAACTGCTCTGTCTCTCACGCAGACTCCGGTGGTGAAACCAGAACCCAGGCCCGAACCAGTCGCCAGTACATTCTGTGTGTTGTGCTTAATAAACTTGTTAAACCTTTCATCCTTGTGTCCGGCTATGGTGTTGTTCCTGCATAATTGGGTCTCCATTAGAGAACCCATCATGCAGATTTACCACATTAAAATTGCATAAAGTGTGAAACAAGTTTTACTTATTGAAAATTGGCTGATTAAAAAAATGAATTAAACACATCACAAGTGACATGAATAACAAAACCACTGGCAAAGCAGAAAAAGTAGAACATTTTGCTAAAATTTTTAAAAAGTTATCACATGCACAAACTTAAGTTGTGAAATTAATTCCATTCTTTAATAATGGCAGAATTTCTTGATATTTTGGCAATTTTTGTGATTAAAGAAAGCTACAAACATTCACTGAATCCAATAGCCTTAGAAATGAATATGTTATCCTTTCCAGACAATTAATACAGTTGATTTCTATGAGTGACATTTCGCAAGAAGCCGTCATCTCAAGGCACTTTAAAGAGAAAATTCAACCAGATCATACGGTAAAATTGGTTCAAAGTTTTCTCTCTAAGGAAATCAACTGATTACATTGACTCATTGACTCGACAGCAAACTTTCACATTGGGCATGCAAGTACATGTAGCAACTTTCTTTGACTTTCATTTGATCAGGACTGAGTTGCTTTTAGCGACTGAGTTACTTTTTGGGATATAATGAAACTGCTGTAACACATATCATGGCCAACTGCCTAGAACTACAAATTTCAAAATGGCATCAAGATACATGTTAAAACACAAAGCAAATGTGATTCCCCAACCTAGAGTACTCCTTGCTGGAGACGCTCCTCCAATACTGGAGCCTGCCTGATTAAGCTGACGCCACACTGAGCTGCTGTTTTAACTACCGGTGATTTTCCGCTTTACTATATACTGTGTATTACCAGAGGAGGTCTAGACTTAAATTGAACTACATGAAGGAAGACAACACTTTTCTGCTGAGAGTTGATTGACAAGTGGTGGTAACTTTCTGGTTGAGCATTCATCGAAAACCACTCTTACTGCCTGCTATGCTGCTGATGTCTGAGCGAGATCCAGTCAGGTTTTTTTAATGTGCTATTCTGCAATTCTCCCCTTTTATGTGACTATATGTGACTGCCATTATCCCTGAGTGATGCAGAAGATTTGACAGTATCTGTGAGAGAAATCTACCTTCTGCTGCTTCTACCTGTTTCCCTGTTGAGGACACCTGACTGAAGGGAGCAATGAAAAGTCAAGAGACATTCCTTTTTGTCCTTCTTTTTCTTTTTTTGGACAGATTGTATTTATAATTTTGTTTACAGAAGTGTAAAACAAAAATAAATTTCGTTTGGGAACAGCTCACTGGACAATTTCATCTTTTAAAAGTGCAGCCTTGAAAAATAGTAAAAATGGCTGTAAATTACCAGTTCTAACAATTTTTTGAAAATATATATATAAATAATGATAAAATATAATAATAAAATACAATAACCCATTCTACAAAACATTCAGCAGTCTAATGGTAGTGTGGAAGAAGCTGTTATGGAATCTGCTGGTCCATGCATCGATGCTTCGGTCTCTTCCCCAGGGCAGCAGGGGAGAACAGTCCATGGTGTGGGGTGTGAGGGGTCACTTGATGATGTTACGGGCTCCGGACACGCAGCACTGGGATGAAATGTCTTTTTATGGAGGGAAGAGGAGCCCTGATGATCTTCTCTGCTGTTCTCACCACTTCTTTACTTTTTTCCATTTTGTTATTGATTGCTGATCCTATTGTGCTTGAGGCAAAGCACCTACTTACCAATCACATGCTTCCAATTAATGCTGGTTGATTTGGTTCCATTGGATTGCGGCTCCTCCTCACATACATGCTAAGGTTAATTTGCTAGCTGATTGCGCCAACTCACCCCGTCGCCCCCCACCCCTTCCAACCCTGGGCCTGTTGATGTTAGCTGCTAGCTTGTTAGCTATAGCTGGTACACTGCTACAAAGTCTGTGCTGGAGGTCACATTTCAGTCCCCACATACATGCTAAGTTGATTTAGTTCCATTGGATTGCCATACTAGCGACCAGCTCACATGCTTCTAACGTTAATTTAGCCTAGCTGCATAGCGCCAACTCTGTCCCCGTGCACGACCATGCCTTCCACCAGAGGTTCGATGTCGAGCCATGCTAGCTTGTAGCATTAGCTGGTACACTGCTATACTGTCTACATGTTGGACTGTCGTTACATTTCAGTGCCCACCAGTGCACATCCGCTTCAAACGGACTGCATCTAAAGACCAATACCTTGCTTCTGACGTTCTCCGCTGTCCGTCAAATCTGTCTCTTCTTGATTCAGTGCCGGAGGGCTGCAACCATTTGTACAAACAGAGAAATGACTACAAGTTGGACAACTACGACTAAAGGTTAATCAGAGGAGGTTCACAAATACAACCACTTGTACGATGCCTCCGGCCAAGGTCTCTGCCAAAATGAAGTTCTCGTGACCGTAATCTGCCAAAAGTTCTCGCAAGTTCACCGAATAGGCTTCCCCTTTTGCGGCTTTAGTGGGAAACTGCTGTACATCCCTAGAAATTACAGACCGACGGTACAGACACACCTGCACAAATCTGTTTTGCGACCAGATCCGCATAGCTTGACATTTGATGTTCTTGCGGTTGCAGAAATCCCCTAATCTACCCTTTAATATTCGGGCAAAATAATTTAACTGCAAAATTCTTGCATAGAAGAATTTACTAAATTCTAGTTTTAACCTGTATGTTGTCTCCTATTAACTGGTCCGGTTATCATCCTAAAGCAGAGCTTCAATAGTCAATGTATTTGAGGTTTGCTTTCCCCACCAAGCTATTTAATTACATTGAATCAGGACAGTGTGTATTAACATTTGATGGTGATTACCAAAAAATGGGTACATTCTCATTTATTTCTCATAAAAGAAGATATTTTATCAACTCTCCACCCTCCTAGGACAATAAATTGGGAGGAAAAAAATATGAAATTTACAAAAACTGTAACATTTCATCCTCTTGTTGAGTACATACCAATAGACAGTGTATTCTAGAATAAGATGAAAAGTAATCGGAAGCTTATCAACACTTAAATAGCAACAAGGTTGCCTGCAGTGCTGATAATAAAAGGCGTCCAGTTTTAGTAAACATAAAGGTAGACTAATAAACTAAGCCAAGGGCTGATGATTCCTGCCATAACAGTGGTTGTTAAGGAAGATAAAGAGGAGAAGACTGTGGGCTACCCCTGTACAGTTTTGACCACACACCAGGAGCACAATATTTTTACTGTAGACTTGCAGTGGAGTTGAGGAAATCAGCAGTCTTATTAGGCAAGTATTTTTATATACCACTTAGAACCAAGTTTAACCGATACAAGGAATTTATCAAAGCAAATTGTGTGTTATGTAAATAAATCCATTTTTTTGAGAGATCAGTTGCTGCAGTATGAATTTAATTAAATATTTAGAGCCATATTATTACCAAGATCTAGAAGCGTGTTTTAATGGTGAAAAACTAAGTGCTTCATAGTCAATGCACCCTAAGCTGAGAGAACCGGATGGTGGGTAGAGATGCTTTTGCTTTATATTAGCAGAAAACATTTTTAAGGTAGTACATAGCACCCTTTTAAACAAACCATCTATCCAATGTGCTTGTTCAAATTTAAAAAGAACGAGCTGAAAGTTCACATAGATGAAAATTAACTAGCCACAATCATACACAATAGAGCCTCATATTTCACCCTTTAAATGTATGATTATAACATATAGAAAGAAATGGAAAATACTTGATGCAGTCAAGGTATACTGGATATGCAGTGAAGCATTTAGTTAGCCAAATTACACAGAACTTCAGAAACATACAAGAACATTCAGGTTCTGCTAAAAAGATCTAGATCCAAAAGATTTCTTATGTTCCTCATTCAGTAACAGATATTTCCCAAGATCACCGCTGACATACTGAGTTGTTTGTTAAGTCCCGGTGGGTAGAGTTTACACAAAAGCATGAAGTTTTTTCTGTCTGAATCTTTGTTTGTTAGCTTATTAAACTCCGCCAAGCACTCTGCAAAACTGGCATTAGAAATAGCAGCAGATGAGTCTAAAATGTGCAGACTAATACTAGCAGTAGCCATGCTGGTCTGTTTGATGTAATAAATGCCCTAAAATCTGACATTGTCCAATGAAAAGTGTCATTATCTATTGAACCCGAATGTGAGCTTTCTGTATTGCTAATTATTCTCAGAGTGAACGATGTCACTCTTTCACATTCATTACTTCAAAACTGATCAACCTCAGTTAATCGTTCACTAAAAATATGAACCTATTCAGTGAACGCTGTTTATTGAACATGTTTGTGCACAAAACTGCATCCCTCTCCTAATTAATTATATTTTTGCAATGTGTAATAATGAGAGAGAAAAAGATCAGTCTGATAATTCGGCTTACTTATATAGTGCCAATTCAGAACAAGGAAAAAGAGAAAATTCAATCAAATCATTAGCCTGACGTGAAGTCCTACTCAATCCTAGTCAGAATATGAGTCTGATGCTGCTCCACAGAGCTGTACATTATGGGCGTGAGCCTCGTAACGTAATCCAGGAAGGCAAAATGCCCTGCACTCAATTGGATAGACCTACAACCAATAAGAGCTAACGGAGTGCGGATTTATGTTAAAGAAACGTAAGTATGTTGTCAATCGCAAATCAGAGCCGCAGTTGCACGCCTGTGAATAAGAAGATGAGCCTTGATCGCGTTTCTCTGTTCCTCTTTTAAAAATTAATTTGCTGTCGCATATCTTTCTAGAACAGACCCAATAGCAGTATCTACACACCTCAACTTTCCAGCTGCAGCCATTGTTGTTGTCACCACCCGTTATGGTCACGTGGTTGATTACGCTACTGTTAATCATCTGTCAATCATCGTATAAAGCCCGCCCACAATTTGATTGGCTCCCGCCAGATATTGTGCTAGCATATCAAGGCTTACTGTTGAGTTATGAGAGACCTAACTTCCTTCACCTCAAACGTTGTGGGCGGACTAAGTTCGGAATGGCACCCACGCTATCAAATCATACCATCATATTTGTAAAAAAAACAATCTACTTAGGGAAAACCAGCTGATTGCAGCAAGTTAGCAGGATTTGCTCCTACTAGATCAGCATATGGCGACAGTAGGCATTTGTTTGCATTTTGTCATTGACTCTGCTGTCACTCACTACACCAAGCATACAAGCAGCGACTCTGGACAGAAAAAGAAATAGGAAGAAACATCCGGCAGAAAGGACCCAGTGTGAGCAGCCTTCTACCTATGTTGATTAGGGGTTCTGGAGGTTTTCCTAAATGATTCATCCATCAATTTGCTCTCTTTTGGATACTGTTTTATATAGAAGCACATAACCTGAAGTGAATTTCTCCACTGTAAGATCAATTAAAGTCTATTTTATATCTTGTAACAGATTGTTGCATTATCAGCAGAAATCGTACAACATGCTTTTAATAAGCTTGTTATACTCGTTATTAACATTCACCAAAATGAGCTGTCTGCAAGAGAACTCAGGCAACCAGAGTTAAGTCCTAAACTCCACATGGGATGCATTAACCTTTGGCTCTTCATGCCAGTCATATGACCTTCAAATAGGGATAAAGACTAAAGGTTAGTTTTTTATTTAAGAAGGCTGCTTGTCCTTTGGACCCTGTGGTATGCTGGGTGTGTTAGTGGTTTCCCTTGCTGTTTAACTCCACCCAAGAAATTGTTTCCTCCTGCTGTTTAAACAAAAGACTGGCTTTCAGTATTAGATTACAGATAAAAACACTTAATGGGAATCTTTGGGTCAACGGTTAACCCCAGAAATCAATATGCTTATATGCATAAGCTTCTCATTATTAGATAAAGATTTAAGTCTAATAAGGTTAAGGCCAGACTGAGGAATAGAGGGAGACAGTTCAACTACTGTTTCACAAGCCACATCTTGATACATGTAACTGAAATGTTCAAAATAGTTATTATATCTTAAATGGATAGAGGTCCTGGGATTTGCAACGTATGCTGCCATTTCAGAATTGCACGATATCATAAGAGAGAATAATAGCCAAAAGGTTTTGAAACAGCTAAATTTGTTACAACAAGGATGCCGATTATGTGTTACACAGAAAGCATAGAGTTAGCTCTTCTGAATGGTTTAAATTCCATACGAGGGAACCAATCTCTTGACATCATCACTAATAATAGACTCACAGGAATGTGATGATTCATAGAGACTAACCTAAAATGTTTCATTGTGAAACCTAAAACCTTTGTTCAAGTTTCCATTGTCCATAAGAAACTAAAAAAATATTATCTCCTGTTTTGTGCTCCTCACGCTTCCTTCTCTCTTTTACTGTCTGTACAACATACTGTACATTAGTCTGTTGGTATGTATTATATATACTAGTTTGGGGACTGGATTAAAATGTAGTAAGTTTCAGGGTCTGTAATAATTTAACCGCAGTTAATCATATACAAAAACTAATGGGTCAATCTGTAAAGTACCCTAAAAACATTACATTGTAAATCTAAACAACTGATGTTGTTCAACCCTCTAATTGGTTGAACATTTGAATCATTTTGCTTTGTTAAGAGCCCCTAATATTTATGCAACTTCTCCGAAAAACTACTTCTATAGATGTGTAAACATGAATAATTATAGCACAATTTCTACCCATGAATATGTTAAGAAATCTAGCATAGCACAAGTCATAGGTTATTTTTAATATTTAAAAATTTGCTGTAAAGTTCAATTTCTAATGCTGACAACAGAAATATGCTTTGTTTTCAATTGTTTCAAATCTGTTGTTAGCAGATATCAGCAACACTTTCCACAGTTTTGCCTCAGTAAGAGTGTCAGCGTGGATGTAGTTTTGGACAAAAATGCAAAGTAGAAGAAAGCAGAGATTATTGCTAGCAAAATTTAATGAAATAGTAAGATTAAAAATCCTAAGTCCAGAACTGATGGACAAGAAAATTCAAGAACCAAAACATTGGGAGACATATAGGAGGAATAAACTAAAAGAATGACATAAATAAAAATGCAAATTAAAAACTCAAAAAGACCCCATAAAATCTCTACAGAGTCTGTGTGGTGTGAGTGGGGGCACTAGGGTTGGAAGGCGTTGTTTTTTTTTTTTTTTTTTTTTTTTCAAGGTTGGGGTCTGAACTGCTCCCTCTCCCAAGCACACCTCAAGTCTCTGCAAACTGTGAAGCCCATTTTTCCTCGCCCTGTTTCTGTTCAACCAAACCCAGGTTTTATAGCGTAACCAGCACGGACTTTAGACATAGTCATCATCAAATACTAATTTTTCTGTGAGATTCAAATCCACGGCGACTTTGTTGTTGTTTTCCTGTCCCATTCCACCTTTATTCGCTGCCGCCGTTTTAATAAACAGCAATGGGATTTCACGGTGCTGTGCTCATCTCCAGTTGTTCACGGTGAGGCGGGTTCACCCTGTAGCCAGTCTGTGCGCGCCCCATAAGGCCACGCACCAGCGCACTGTAAACAACTGTTTCACCGCCTCGTTCACCTGCCCAGCCGAACCGAACAAAATCGCCGCTTTTCCAGATTGTGGTAAAACTGGTACTCTGAGAGAAATCCCACGATGCTGGCGTGAGAGAATATGCAAACGTATGCAGAAAGACTCAGGGATTGAACGGGATTATTTCGTAAGGTGAGTACTACCTACCGTATCACCTCAGCAGACCTCTTTTATGTTTAACCTATTTTCATGTCTTGTGAGAGTCATCCACCCGTCCTAATGGTCGAGTGTCCAGATGATCAGATTCTTACCATTGGTCCGCTATATGTTGAGAGCGAAATCATAGCTGAGTAACCGAGTATTGAGTACCGCGTTGTTGGACGTGGCCAGTAGTTGCTGGAAAATAGTAGCTGGAGCTATTCATTTCTTGACACTTTGTCTATTCGCGCGTTCATTGCCTGATATTGATGGCGGCAGCGCCTATTTATTCACCTTCGGGGCAATCCGGAATTTCATTGCCCATAAACCCCGGCCGATAAGTTATCTTCTTGCAGACGGCGGCACAGCATCTGCCCTTTACCGTTATCAACATAGCCGCGCCGCTGGTTTCGGCCTGTTCGGGGATACGCTAACGTATTTATTATATAGCAATATTCTTCCCGTTGGGCAAATGACCGCGATTTGTTTAAATGGTAAATATATAGTGGTGCTGATGTTCATATTTTACCGGCCAATATTGTTCCCCGCTTTTGTGGCGCGTTTTATCCGTTTGTGCTTTATGAAAGAAGAAGAAGTAGTATTTTTTATTTTTTAGACTTTAGAAACTCAGAAGCTGATCAACATCGTTAAAATTAATCAGGGGCCTATGTCCATATCTGCTCTTGCCGACAGGCCGATACCGAGAGTTTACTATGTCGTGTATCCCTAGTCCAGGTTTGGTCCTTTTATTATCTTGATTGCATCCTGTCAGCAACCAAAATAAGATAATTCACAACCAGTAAAATAGTGTCAAACACCTTGTGCATATAGGCTCCAGTAAGTGGCTTCATCTTATCATAATGGATTCATTATGGTTGGATCATGCTTAGGTTTACTTCCAATATTGTCTCTGGCTCGTCTCTTCCTTGATGAACCTCATCTGGTCCAAGCTTCTATTAATTTCTGATTATTGTGTATATTAGAAGGCAAAGTGATCATCTCTCTATGCCGGATGATTCCCCATGATGGTATTCCAGCTTAAGACCTAAACCAGCGATATGCTTCTTGATAAAATTTGTCTTCTTGTGAATCTATTTTAATGTGAACTCCTGTTATTGTTCCAGACAACCAGTAAACCTCTGTTCGCAATGGGAATGGTCTCTCTCGTGTGCAGCAGTTCTCATTCTTCATCACTTGCTTGCCCATGCTCTGTTCAGTCATCCATTTATGTGTTTTGTTTCCTCTTTAACTTCTTGAAAGCCTTTACCATTTTCAAGGTGTGTTTCTTGGAGAGTCCAAGGCTAAGAGGACTCAACAATGAGTATGTAAAATAAAAAGAGACAGTCAGCGAAACACAACTGATTGAATATCTGACTCCGCCCTTCAAAATTACATGAGAAGTGGTGCACAAATCATCCCAAGCACATTTAAAAGTCCTTATTTAAATCCATTGAACTACATTAAAATTAGCACGAGATGCTTGATTTTTAAACAGCTCAACAAAACATTATATGCAGATAATAGCATGGGTAGACCTACACACAAGCGAATTTTGAAACAAACACATACTTCCAATTACACACTGTCATGTTTGTGCCTTCAGGCCTCAGTGCCTTAACAGAGGACGTTTTAACTCTGCAGCCCATCTCTCTTTAGAAAAAAACAACAAAAAAACTGATAGAGTGTTTTCTTCCAGGGGGAAAGATTCTTTCCTATTTTTTTTCAGCAATCCCTTCTGCTTGCTCTGTCTGAATCATACAGTAATTTTCCAATTTTCTCTCCATCACACACCCGATGGCTCCTTTAGCACCTGGCAAAACACCCTTAGCACCACAAAAAGCAATACCTTGTGTGGTATTGATTTTAGTATGTATTTTCTCTGTCTTTTATCACCAAACATTAACATCTTAATGATTCCTGCTATCTATCTATCTATCTATTCGTCTATCCATCTATCTATCTATCTACTCCATCTATCATCTATCTATCTATCCTTATCCATCTATCTATCTATTCATTCATCTATCTATCTATCTATCTATTCATCTATTCATTCATTCATTCAGCTGAGACCATTCTTGTATTCGAGTGTATGTGTAGGAAAATACTTTATTTGAACACCCTTGCTATTTTTAGTACTTTTTCTCTTATAAATAAATATATTTTAGACCTCCATCATTTATAAAAAATATCTGAACACCTATATATGCAAATAAATGTTAATATTTAGTAAGAAGCCCTTGTTTGCAATTACAGAGGTCAAAGATTTTTTGTAGATTTATACCAGTGTGTTTGCACACCTTGCTTGAAGTGATTTTGTTCCACCTCCCCACCACTGTGATCTTCTTTCAGATCAGTCTGCTCTCCTGCTGGAGCTGAGACAACAGCAGTGTAGCCATAAGACACAACCTTGCAACGTGGTCACAGTTCTTTTAGGTCATAGACCAGCTCCTCCTCGTGTAGTTCTGCCGATTCTCTTTTTCTAGGATCATTGACACCCCAAAGCAGCTGTATCAGACAAATACAACCATGTTAAAATATCATATTTTATTATTTTATTATACAAGTGTGTGACCACTTACTGTACACCATAATGAACTTTTGAAAGAGTTTAGAGCTCATAATAGCACGAAACAGCTCTGATGAAGGTTGCTAATGATATTCTCACGGCCTCAGGTAATGGACTCTCCTTATCGTTGGAATTATTAGACAACATGGGATTTCCACTGTTTTGCTGATATTACTCAGCTATATCTATAAATCCAGATGAAGCTAACCCATTACATAGTTTACAGGCATGTCTTGAAGAGATAAAAGCCTGCTCTCTAGCTTTCTGCTCCTGAAAGTTATAGTCTTCAGACCAGAGGCTTTGAAAAAAAGCTGATTAGTCTGAATTGGATTAAATTGATCTCAGATAGTAAAGTAAAAAATCTTGGTTTCATTTTTGATCAGGACCTGTAGTTTAAATCCCATATCAAAGAGGTTTCTATTTTAATTTCTAGTTTAATTTTTATTCTTTCATCTGCGGAACATTGCAAAAATGAGCAATCTCCTGTCCAGGGGATGATGCTGAGAAAACTAGTCCATGCATTTGTTACTTCCAGGCTGGACTATTGTAATTCTTTACTATCAGGAAGTCCACAAACTGTAGTTAAAAGCCTTCAGCTGATCCAAAATGCTGCAGGCAGAGTTCTGATGAAAATTAAAAATAGAGATCATATCTCTCCTATCCTGGCTTCTCTTCATTGGCTTCCTGTTAAATCCAGAATAGAATTTAAAATCCTCCTTCTCAAATATAAAGCCTTAAATGGCCAAACTCCATCTGATATCAGAGATCTGATTGTTCCTTATGTTCCTAACAGAGCACTTCGCTCTCAATCTGCAGGTTTACTAGTGGTTCCTAGAATTTCTAAAAGTAGAATGGGAGGCAGATCTTTTAGTTATCAGGCTCCTCTCCTGTGGAACCAACTACCAGTTTTAGTCCGGGAGGCAGACAACCTGTCTACTTCTGAGAGTAGGATTAAAAGGTTTCTTTTCAATAAAGCATATAGTTAAAGAGGCTGAGGTTGTCCTGAGCTATCTCCATAGTTATGCTGCTATACACGTTGACTGCTGGAGGACATCATTCTATTCTCCCTTTCAGAGAGTCCAATCTCTCTCTTGAATCTCTCTCTTGAAATGCTTTTTCTCATAGTAGCTTCATGGGTCTGTCTGGCTGTTTGTGTCTGTGACACCATCCTGGAGAGAAATATTAGCTGTGTTGCATGCTGCCATCAACACTTTTGTTAATAGATGTTGGAGCTTTGCCTTTTTTTTTCTGTTTTACTCCTGTTTCTTTTACTGTGACTAACTGGATGTGCTCTCTTTCTTCTCTGACATGGAAGCTGGCTTAGAGCTTGTCTTCCTGGCAGTGGGTTTCCTGGACGGGGCCGTCTGCGAAACTGGCTGACAGTTGCCTTTTGTATCTCTGCTTCTTTCTGTATCTCTGCTTCGGTCTCCCTGAACCCCAGTCCTCCTCAGCAGATGGCCTCTCACACTTAGCCCGGTTCTGCTCAGGGTTTCTTCCTGTTAAAAGGGAGATTTTTCCTTTCCACTGTCAGGACATGCATGCTTGGTGTCAGGGGTTGCTGTCGAGATGTGTCAATGATTTGATGCATCAGCTGGTTTTCATTGAATAGAAAACATTGAACTAATCTGACTGTATGAACTGGTCGAATTGTTTCTGTGCTTTCAGATGACGTGTTGTGAGTTGGAGTTACATAAATAAAATGAATTGAATTGAATTAACAAAACCTATTTTTTTTGTACTTTTAGTGACTTGTTGAGTGGATTAACTACTTTATTTATTAGGAAAACTAAGAGGAGTCTTAAAGACCTGAAGCATAATTTTTCCTTGCAGTTTGGGCCATAAAATGTTTCCTTAGAACATTTTATGGCTCAAGCTGATTTTATGTACAGATAATTAGTTACAGAACAAAGTAATGTGTTTATAAAATTTGTCAAACGTTTAGCTGGTTGTCGTAGGCCTTTTAAGATATTAAAATGTGAGTACATTTCGTTGAGCAGCTATTTGCAATGCTGCTGAAATTTATTTTGGCTTTTGATGCTAAACTGGTTGGCCACCCCTGTGCTAAAGTGATTTAGTTATAAATCAGACTCCGAAAACAAACTGACATAAAGTAACATTTGTTTGAAATACAAGAAAGTCCCACCTGCTGGACCGCTTCAGAAGCCAGCTACTGAACGATTCATCATTCCTCACACGTTCTCAAGGAGGTGAGAACATCTCTGTGCTCTTAGCACCTTCCCTTTGAAAGCAAAGGGGGTGTGATCATGTCATAACACACCACTGTTATCATCATAATACACTGACAATGTAATACATTTTCATACATTTTCAAAGCCATTCTAAATGATGAAAACCCATATGTATCAATAAAAAAGGATGTATATAAAACAGCTATAGCACTTTTTAAAACTTTTGAATCCAATTCAGGAACAATAATGATTTGAGCCACACATTGGATGCATCAAATGACCCGTCTTAAGTGAACAGTACAGAGGAAAGGACAAAAAAAAAGAAAATAGCTTGAAACCATTGCATGTAGTTAGACAATAACTTAAATCCTTCTTCCCTCCATTTGCTCTGTCTTTGGCTCCATCTGTCAAATGCTTCTTCCTTGCTTGCTCACATTCTTTTTGAGTTTTTCCTCCCACACTGGACGTTCTAGATGGAGAGTCAAGACTGATAGAATGAAATCAGCCACATTTTTTGCCTTAAGTGTGTATGCATGTCCCTGTATGTGGAGGAATGGGCATCTGTGCAGTGGTGTGAGGGAGCAGAGCTGTTAAAGTATGATTGATCCATTGGCTTCAGCTTAACAGGATAACAGGGTTTCATTCCAACCAGTTTGGTCCCCATAATATAAGAAATCATTGCAGCTTGAGTAGGTTTCTGTCTTGAAGTATGGTTGCCTTCTATAAGAGGGAAAGCAGAGAGTCCAGCTACTTTTCATACCAGCTATCCTTTTTTATTTAACACCTTGACCAAGTTTTGAATCTCAGTTGAATGTTATCTATCTGAATGTTTTAAATAACATTTCAGTTAGCCATTTGTGTCATAGTTGGCTGATTTTTTAAATAATTTATTTAAGTCCTCTAATAGAAGGGACCTGGTTGAGCAAGAACATTTGTATTCTGCCCTTGCAATATGAAGCTTTATAGTGATAACAGCAATGAAGACTCCAGAAGTTATATTGAGGATTGAAGCGATATTTTGTTCTCTTTCCTTCCTCAGTTTTATCTACTTCTCTACATCAGGTCTGTAAGAGTGACAGAATAAACATAATGCTAAAACATTACAAAAGTACTGCTGTACGTCTTTAAAAAAAAAATTATTGCAAGATATTTTTTTTTCGTTTTATTTTTGTTTTCAAGAAAAAGATAAACCAGGAATAATCCAGCATTTGTAATGAGCCTATTGTGTGTCTGTAACTATAACAGAGGCCAAGCAACGGAGACAGAAAGCTCACAGAGCTGAGAATTTACACTTACAGTCCCGACAACGCAACAGGAAAACACCACAGTCTCCGGAGGGTTAACATCACATTAATAATACTAATAAATTGTCCTTGTCCCACCTTCATCATGTGACCATATGATCCACCAGCACCCCTTTAACCCCCCACCTCCCTTCCAGCTATTGTGTTTAGACACAGGCCAGTTTGCATCATTACAGAGTCTGTGGGATTTTCTCTATTTTTACCAGTTCAAAAACTTAAAATTATTATTTTTTTTACATTTTGTTCTACATAATGATCAATATAAAATGAAATGGCTTTTCAGTTGTTTGTTGTTATATTGTATTATGTCCCGTTTTAAGATAAGTGTAAGATTGGTAGAAGAGGAGAGGAAGATGATTACTGCAAACTGAGATAGATACTACTAGACTCACTACAAGACTGATAGAAAGAAAATGAGAGCAGAGGAAAAAAGGGATACTGATGGAAAGAATAGTTGAAGAGAAAGAAGAAAAATCTACTTGAAGAGTAAAACAGAGAGCAGGCAGAAGTCAGTCAGCTACAAAGAAAAAAAGATGGAGAGGGAAGAAGACAGAGAAGACTGAATGACCAGATAACACTAAAACACACCATCGACTGATTAATTTGATTAATCTTAGGAAATAGCAGAGTCACATTCCTGGATTTTACACTTGATTTTGTCGTATAAATATGAGTTCCTATTTCCTATTTTAATTTTCATGATACACATAATTTTTTTATTTATTTATATTTATCTAGGAGCTGGAAATGTCCCCAGATTGGATTTCAGATGTCTGTTAACCTTACTTAAAACGTGAACATTCCTCAGAGACTCTTGAACAGACTTTTGAGCTATTTTTCCCCCTTTTATTTGGTTTATTTATTTTTGCTTATTTTCAGTACTCTTTAGTGTTTGTACAGTTATTAGATATAGTGATACTGTGATAAGAGGTTTCATTTTGTCCCCTCACTGTAGCCTTGGGAGAGGGGTCCCCTTAAAGTACTGAATAGCTCTGTGACCGTGGTTCAGACGGTGGCAGAACAGCTTCAAAGAGAGTCGAAGCCATTGATCACTTTCGGGTTGTTTCACAGTTTTTTAAGCAGTGGCAAAGAGGGTATGACATGGGTTGCTTCTAGCAGGTCCTCGGCAGAAGAGCCGAAGCCAGTTTGGATTGTCGGCTGATTATGTATACTCTGTTGCAGCGATATGATGTTGGGGGGAGTCCCTTCTGCTCACATCATTGACATTTGGTCCTCAACATTGCAAAAAAGAAGCTTCGACAAATCAGTCCAATGTTATTACATGAAATGTGGAATGTTTGGGTTTAAGTCTATCTTAATTTGTTGAATTAGAGTATTGCCATCAACATTTTATGTTAATGGGTTTTTTGCGAAAGATGGAGAGTGCAATGACAGTAGGACAGATTAGGTCTGATGTTAAGTAGTGGTGTGCGTGTGTATTTAAAGAAGATTTAGCAGAATATATTGTCATGTTTGTTGAAGGTGAATGTTGGGTTCAAAAATGTAGGTTTGTAAAAGAAGAAGAACTGAAATACACAGTAATGGATTTTCATATGGCTTCTGCAGAAGGAGAGACGATTTGAACCCCAGACTCAAAACACACCGTCTCTCACAATGGACCTCCTCAGCAGAGCGTTTTATTAACAGAACATGACACATGCCAGTACACACAGAGTATTGTTCTGACAGAACAATCTGATCAGTTCATAAAGACAGGATGCTCCACTAGAATGACAAGGCAGGGATGGTCTCCTGACTGAATCATGAGACACAGTGGAGCATCCCCTTGCACAAGTGTTTTTATAAGCACACATTAATTTTATAATCATCATTGAACAAACCTAACAGTGAACTCCTTTTGTCATGGTCTCGGCGCTGATGGTTAGCAGTTTCATTTACTCCTGTTGACCTGTCTAATTAACACTTATCATTTCCAGCTGGTTCCCTCTGCTATTTATGCTGTTTCTCTGCCTACCATCGGCGGCAGATTATTCAAGCTGACAACCTGGTTCAGCTTCGACTTCGGCTCTGGATATTTCCTGACGCACACTGTTGCCTTCTCTGCGTCGGTTGGCACCAGCTCGTCATCACCCTGAGCTCTGGAAGCAGTTACAGCCAAAGTGGTGGACGATCTCCCTCATGGATTCCTCCCTTTTGTCTAGGACAGGACTGAACTCTTAACTAGAGAATCCACTTATCACACACACTGACGAACAGCCGCTGCGCTGTAGGTTTTGTATTAGTAAAGCTTGTTTGAAAATTCTCCTGATCTGTCTGCGTTTTGAATATTGGGTCCAAGGTTCTGAGGTCATTACATATATTAAGGATTTACATAGGCTGGCGTTGTACCTCTCGCTTCCGCTGGGGTAGATTTCATCGGACTGTTTTCTGATGAAATTATTTTTTATTTTTATCATTAATACTTATTTTAATTATCGCATCGTAAAACCACATCATCCACTGGTCTTGTGACGCACATTTCACTGCTTGCCTCTTACTGGATCATTTAATTTGGCCGTTCAGCTTTGGATCAGCGTCACCTGTCTGATAGACTTTTTAGGCAAACCCAAAGACACTGTTGCAGTAATCGATCCTACTAAATATAAATGCATGAGCATGAGTTTTTGTAGTCATAAAATTCTGATTTATCAACTGCCTTTATGTGTGTCTGAAGGTTTGAGTCTTAATCCATCATGACATTAAGATTTTGGCCATAATCACTGGTTTAATAGCTGAAGCTATGTGCTAACTCTTTGTCATAAAACCCAGAATGTAGGACCTGAGTATTTGAGTTTTTATTACAGTGCAAAGTTTCCTAAAAGGTTTTATTAAACAAAACAAACAGACATGCCAAACAGCTGTGGATCTGCAGCACACGCAGCGGCTGCGGGGGAGGCGGGGCGCCGGCCATCACTGACACTCTGGTTTTTAGTTTGGAAGTTCTATGTACAACTCCTAAGAGTAAGGTAGGATCCAGCCGACTTTACCAAGCGCAGTTGTGGCGGTAGCTGCCCAGAGTATCCCCGATGCAGCAGTGTTCTGATTAACATGCAGGAGCCAGAGCCAGGTCAGCGAAAAAGACCAGAACAGGACAGTTCTGAGATCCAGGAGATCCGTAGCCTGGTATAGGGGTTCTGATCGTGAACCGGTACAGGAAGTTCCGGGCTTCATTGGGTCCACAGAGAGTTGAGGTAGGTTCAGGTCTTCCAAGACTCCAACAGAGAGTTTAAGGCAGACACATTCGGATGCAAACGGACAGGCTTAGTAGTTGAGGGGCAGGATGCAAGAACTGACGGCGAAGGAAAGTCAGAGAACTTTAAATCTAGTTCTCCTCTGAGTTTCGTGAGCCAAGACAGGAACAGGGCACACTCAGTGCGATAAGAGCCAGTGACTTAACGGAGCCTTAAACTAGCCAGCGGCGAACAAGCTTCACTCTTCCTTTTTGGGTTCTAAAGACATAACCTCCGTTTTTTTATATCATGCGCCTGCATAATTTAGGCCTTATAGTCATTTGATTGTGCCTTGTTGTATATATCTGTGTGCCCTCTGAAAAAGTGTGTGTGTGTGTGTGTTTGTCTATGTGAAGTCGAGGATAAGTAGCTGCAGATAAGTTATTTTTGGTGAAATGTGATTATAGCATGTAATGTTGTGGTTTGATTTTCTATTTCCCTTTATCTCATTTAAACAGTGGTTATAAATTATGCTTGTTTTCTTAAATGTAAAAACAAACTTACAAGTTTTGAAACAATTGCGTTTTCCAAGTTTAATCTGTAAATTATGTTTTGTCAAGTGAAAAAAAAACAGAAAAAGTGCGTACATTGAGATTTATTTTCAATAAATGGCTGCGCTATGCTTTGACCAGATTTTCTGAATCATTACCTATGTAGTGTCTTTTTACTGTTCATCAAGATGTGTCGACTAATCAAAACATAAAAAGCAAACTTCCCAGGTGATTAGTTTTCATAATTATCTTACATCATCTCTGAGGAACATTTCACTAAAAATTCAAACCCAGTCATTTGTGATTAATGAACATCCTTTAAAAGGGAGCTTGTTTGCATTTTGCTTTCGTCTGATTTCAGTGTATAATAAGATGTCTCGCGATACCTCTGGTTTGATTTTACTTCTTAGTGAAAGCAAAATGAACATATCACACACCCACAATTTAATAGATACACGCGATGTTTACGTGGATAATGAAAGTTGGCCTAAATAAGAATTGTTCTGGTTTGCTTATAACAGACAGTATTCACGCTTATCCCAAGCAACCCCACTTGGGATAAGCATGCCAGGAAAATGGATTTAAGCGTTAGACATGTACAAATGCAAAGATAATATTAAAAAAAGCATTTGGTTGTTAGGTCCATCCCATATTTAGCATTGTGACTTTGTTTAGCGAATTGCACCAGGGTGGCTCCATCAGGTGGTAGAGGAAGTTTACCCGGTATCTTTGCGGTATTGTTGATACAAATTACGCGCTGGTCAAGTCGTGTGATTATTATTGTTAGGTAATTCATTGTTCATTTGTTTTGTGGAATTGCATATGAACTCTTAAAGCCAGGGTGTGGGGTGCATGTGGAAATGATGCGCACAGATTACGCTCCATCCCAGAGATGATGGCATTGACCGACTCACTCAAGTCATCTCCTGTTCCAGGCTTATTTGTTCTTCCCCAGCCACTGAATCAGAGTTTAAGTTTAAGCAGCACAATTTAGGCTGCCGCTATGCAGGTTGGACTCAACTTGATTCAGTGTTTGGACAGGTAAACAAATACATGGCATGGAGATTGATTTTGGTGGACTCTATCTTCCACTTCTCTGGTCCACACCACCCTGGTATTTCACTGGGAGACGTCCAATGTTTTACGGAATTGAACTCCAGTGGATCTACTTTTTTTATTGCCTATGGTTTGTCGGTTATTGCCTGTTTTTGCAATTTATTGCAGGAAAGGTGCGCGTGTTCGCTTTGGGGAGGGGGTTGCTGTTTGGGATTAAGTTCTTTAATAACAGGCTACTGTTACAGTGGTAAAAAGTACCAGTTATTATTTATCATTGCTGATTTTCCATGCATCGATGTTCATTAAATGCATTGTAATCCATTGAGCTTGGAAAAAAAGATGAGCCGTTACAAACTGTCACTTGTTTTAGAATGTGAAACTCATGCAGCAGGATAATTAGCAGCAGGATAATAAAAGCGAACATATTCTGTCGGAAGGGTTTCAGCATTTTAAGTTAATTTAGGCATTAATAAACTGTTTCAGAGTGAGTGATCACAGCACTCTGTATCATCAGTGATGTCTGTCGCTGTCAGCTCAAGATCAGCATCTCTGATTGGTTGATCTTGGGCGTCCAGCAGCAAAACTTCAATTTTCCATCTCGGCAGCAGCGTGTTTTTGGCGGGTCAGATGCTAAGCGTTGCAAACGGCCTTTCGCCTGCGCTCAAAAGCGAGGTGCGGACCTTTGCTGCACACCTTGGCGAGGCGTCAACCATTGACTTTGCATGTAAACTTCGCACGCTTCTGCCGCACCTGCTGCGTCCGGTGTGGAAAGCAGCATTACTTTTGAACGGCCGGTTCACACCGGAGCGTCCAGTGATTGAAGTTCCTTTGTCAGACCTCCGGAATAACAGCGAGCACAGTGTTCATTTGTGCCTGCCAGATTCTGAAGCGATTCTGCCTCTTGATTCTCTGAGCCTGCCTGAATCCTATCAGAGCTGTCATAGGATTGTTTTTGGATCTCTCACCTTTTTTCTGTGCCCCAAGCTCGCTATTGAATGCTTTTTGGATTTTCTCTGAATCTCGGATAACCTGGCTTTGACTTCGGACTGGCTCTCGGATTCAGATCTTGGGTTTGTTACCTTGATCATTTCGCCTTCCTCTGCTCTCATGGATCCGACCCTGTGCATTTCTCAAGACCAATGATTAACTGTCAAAGAAGGATTCCTCCAGTCAGCCTGGATACTGGAATACTCTGTGGTTCACCAGTGATATTGCACGCTAACCAGCATCTTCAAAAACTCTCAAAGTGTGTTCTCAAACATAAAGAAGGTTAGTGAACCAGAATTAATCATTGGAGACATCTCCCTCTGTTTCTGTCAGGTCACTCAAAAGTTCAATCTCCTTCCAGAAGTTCCAGTTGCTGACTCTGGTGATCTAGACTATTCAGTACTAATGAAGGTATGTCACATTGATGTTATAGTACCTGTGCTTTCATGAGCTTCAACAATATATTATCTGGGCTAATTTGTGTGGATAGTTAAGCACATGTATAATACATTCCTTTGTGTTAAATGGGTATAAGTGAATAAGTTATAATTCTCACAGATTTTATTGAATACTGAAGATAGTGAGAACAGTAAAAGGCCTGAAACCCATTGCAGCCGAGAAAATCAAAGGACAGGTAAACTTAAAGGCTTCAGTAGTTTCCAACAGTATTATGGGATCATCAGAGGAGTGATCGTCGCACCGACTCTAGGCGAGAGCAGTGTTTGCCGATATATTTTATATTAGCATTGCCATCATCCCATCCAAGGTTGGATGCCATGTTAATGTTGTGGATAACTATTATATTAAATTCCCAGCCAGCTGGGAATTTATCTTTTCTGGATACTTTAAGATGTTTATTGCCCTCCCTGGTAGGGGTGGTACGATGATATCTTATTTAATCGCATATCATTTCGGCTGTTATATATTGTTTATGAACGCCCATGCCCTACTTGCTGTGTGTTAGACAAATAAATGAGCGATCTGATTCGAGCACTAATGGTCGCAACAGTTTATTTCCTCCTTTCAAAATACATGGAATAACCAACACCACAACCTTCTGTTCAAAATATAAGAGTTTTTTAACAAAAATCATTTAGCTCCAGGTCAAACATATTTCACCTTAAAACTTAACCAAAACTAGGTGAAACTCAACTAAACTAAAACTACTACGCTATAAAGAGGAAGTGGAAAAATGCGTGGAAAACCATTATTATAAATTTAAGGTGGATCTTATGTTTGAAAACCAAAGTTTATCTGGAAAAATTTGGGATGTGATCAAATTAGCTTTATAACTAATTTAGAGAAATCGGAATGTTTTCAGCACCAATTCCACAACGGCAAATCCATGAAGTAAAGCGTAAATGCAGTTATTTTGGCGGGGATAATGTGTTTATTAAATGATTTGCTTAATCAATCTACCAATAACCTTTAGTCAAATGATTCCTTTACCCTCTTTGAAATAGCTAGCATGCGAATAGACATCAGGATTCCACTAAATGACTCTTACTCATACTCGGTAATCGAAATGTAATGAGCATATGAGAAACACATGAACACTAATGTTATATCAGTGTTTAAACCCTTAGTGAAATAAAACTTGTCCAAGCTTCAACAACAGCTCAAAACATTACTATAGCATAGCATGCAGTCTATCCTGTTAGCTTTGTCTGTACAGCTGTTTAATCACTAAAAGTGTATTTCCTTCTCCGGTCATCATGTCAAGATGAAACATGGACGCTGGTTCTCATCTCCAAAACTATGATCATGGTAGATGGCACAACAGCCCACACCGTACCCTTGCAACAACTGCCCAAAACCTCACAAGGGAGACCCTCTTAGATTCCCCCATCAACAGCTAGAACTAAAAAGGACTAGCGTAGGCAGAGAACATCCCCCTGGTGAGAGATCAAGAGGGTGAAGCTAGATGAATACCATCAGCATAAAGTGAAAGTTTGTACTACGATGTCAAATAAGTTTACTATTTGGAGAAGAGACTGAACTGCAACCTTTGGTACTCCACATGTAACACAAGAGTCCAAAGATTTCGCATTTAAATATAAGAACATGTTGCTTAGTTAAGCTCAGCATTCTTTTTGATGATCTATTTACCACATTTAAACTTTTTAGTAATTTGTTCACATGCAGTCATATGCTTTAAAGTGACAGTCACATATTTTAGAGGACTTAGTTACATTGACTATTAAGTTGGGTGTACTTTATGTGTGACACCTTTCTGCCACTTTCCCACATAAAGCCTATGGTAGGAGCAATGTTGTGTTTAATTAAGTAGCTCTATGTCTTTGCATTCATATTGCCTGGAAAATGATTTTTTCCCCCAATAGTAATCATTAAAATTAAATATTTTAAGACCCAGTAAAGTTTATAATACTTCTATCAAAGTTTAAAACCATTGTGAGCTCTTTTTTTTTTTTACAATGATTGTATCAGTATTCATTACTAATGATAGAAGTTTAGAAAAGAGGAAGTAGCTTTTTTTTAACAAAGTTTCTACAGTGACAAGGAGAAAGAGAATAGTTATGCAAAGTGAATTTTACCAGCAAGAAGATTGTGAACAAATGCACACTCCCCTTAGGTTGCCTTTTATCATCTTCTTCACACTCTAAGTCTAAACTGACACATACTGTAGGTGTCACATATCAGAATCAAGAGCAATAGATTTTTTTTTGTGAATCTGTGGAATCATATATTATTAACTGCTATCTTATTCTGTTAGTGTCAAAGCTATTATAAAAAAACAGATTGGTATAACTGCTGCCTTTTAAACCCTGTGTTGAAAAAAAAAAACTCTATAGGATGTGGAACAGTTAATCAAAGCAAGGGAGAGTAGAAAACATTAAACTGGTAAATGAAGGGCATTGTCCTGTGTGTGAATCGGCAACACACATTTAGGTTAAAGAAAATGAAAACCTTTTATTTTATACTTGGATATAGACTTACCGTACGTATATACAACAGTTGTCGCGAAACAAATGAAAACCAAAGAAATAAAACTAGAAAAAATAGCGAATATTCTCCAAAAAAAGAAAGAAAAAAAATGTTTTAATGCACATGCAGGTAACTCGTGGGAAAAGCCAGGGTCAGATCTGTCCTAAAACCCTCTTCCCCATCTGAAAGCCGATCTCAATAGAAGTGCTCTGTCATTTATACTGTTAGTTAAAACAGACATGTCATTTTTAAAGAGAGAAAAACGTTTTAGGAGCTACTTAAATGACCAGACTTTATGAACAACGTATTTGCTTCTCTATCAGACATTTCTCTGATCCCCTAAACTGATGTAACATTTTAACAGCCTTGCTGTCAAACGTAGAACAGCAGCCTGCAAAGACATGATAAAACAAATAAAATACCCATGTGAGTATTTAAAAAGTTAATAATAGTAAAGGCTAACATAATAATGTTAAAATAATAACAGCACTTTACTGATTGCCAATACACAAGTCTAAGATTAATTGAATCAGATCACCTGGAAGATCCTAGTCTAAGCTTTGTAAAATAAGCAATCTGCTTTGGGGTTTGAATCTGTGGGCTTTGCCTCAAATAGCAGTCAGTTACATATGTGATGATTTATCATTCTTTTTGTACACATGCTTACATTGTTTTTTTTTTATTATTTTTATTTTGTTTTTTTTTTATTGTTTATTTTTGTTTTCATTTTGAATAAAACTCCTCTATTTGGAAAGAAAATGGAACAGTCAGTTCAGATCCTTTTAAATTAAAAGATTTTTATGCTTAGCACAATGGAAGATTTTGATTATGCAAATGTACCACCTTTACGGGTAATTGTCTTGTCCAGGGGCTATGTCATATGCAAAAGTATCATACAATGGAAATAAGCATTTCTTTTTTCTTACCAGATTCCCCTTTATGAGCTGAAAAATAAATTTGGCTATAGTGAGAGCGTTGCATGGCAAAACTGCTCACATTTTTTTTTTATAACTAATGCTTCTGCTAAAAGATTTAGCCAAACAATGCAACAATTATAGTCATCTGTTGGTTTATAGATTCTGAGGCTTTGTCTGGATTTTCAAAAAAAAAATCTACATTATGTTTTGAGCTGTTCATTCATAAAAATAATTTTCAAGCCCCCAAAAATAGTAAAAATGTTTTAAATTACAAATAGATGGGACATAGTTACAGTATCTCATTGAAAATATGAATTTTGTTTCAATTTATTTACTGGCAGATGATTTTTATCTGTATTAGTTACACTGTTCGTTTGTTTTGGAAACATTTCTTAATGCTCTTTCTCTCCTCTTTATATACATAAAATGGTTCAGTCCACACGTGCGGCATGATAAGGAAACAGCCTTTCAAAAAAAAAAAGGCAGCCGGTGGAGGCAGATGGCAAAATGCATTATAGGTCAGGTAGCTGGATAAAAAGGAAAAAAAAAAAAAGCTCAGACAATAAAAAGATGCAAAGGGTAGACAGTGTGTCCTAGCGGCTCTGTTAATGGTTATTATGGCTATCATTTCAATTACATCAACCTGTTGTCTATTTCGTTGTCTGTAGCTACTTATTTTTCTCCATATTAGCTCATATTTTGAATTCACAAAACTGGATTTCACCGTTGATGTAGTGAATTTATCAGTATGGGCAAATGTCTAGGAAACTGCTCTGCACAAACACTAATGCATGCTCGGAGCACATTATGCAAAATCCTTTTGTGACATTGGCATTGTAGCCAGAAGTAAATATCTATATATTTTGTAGCTGTTAAGATTTAGAAAACAATCATTTATATCAAGTTGCCACCATGAAGGTGTGACTGTGTGTGTGTAAATGGATGAATGACTGAGTCTGGTGTAAAGCGCTTCAAAGTCCTCGGACTAGAAAAGATGTGCCTAACAATTCAGATTTTATTTTTTAAACAAATAAAGTTCTATGAAAATGCTTCTAAGTATGAGGCTGTAAACTGGCATTGTGTCAAAATGTTAAAATAATTTAAATGCTTTTGCAAGGAAATACATTTTTTCTTTATATTTCACACAATCCTAGTCAAGATTAACATTTTTGTTTTATTTGTCAATCTTTTTTGCAGAAATTAGAAGTTTATTAGAAGAAGTCACCAAGTCTGCCTGAATTTTTGGAAAAAGGGATATTGGGCGCAGAAATAAAAGAGAAATAAAATGGATTACAGGAGATAAAAATTTTGAACTGAAGAAAGAGTGGGATGGCTTGATGAAGTCGATTCGATAAAAAATGAAACTTCAAGATAATAAAGTAATCCTCAGACTGGTTCAGTGAGCACACATATGCACTCATAAAGGCAGATGGACAGACATGGAGATAAGTTCGCTCCTATCGCAGATGTAATAAAACTGAAGTAAATGAGTCTATTCTCAGCCGCTAGCTGTGGGCCATTGTGGCTGTAATAGCCCCTGCTGTGGTAAAAATCAGAAAGGAGAGATAATGAGTTAGCTGTAATAATCTTGCCCAGCTCATACAGATAAGGCAATGCATTTGTATGCTCCAAGTGTAATCTTATACTTAGGTATATTCTTCTGAAATAGGAGGTTGCAGATTTAGATCCCTTGCTGAGAAATACTTTTTGTGATCTGTGAATATAAATCACCCTCATCAACCTTTTTAAAAGTGACCTTTAACATCACCTATAATAAAACCAGCCAACACACTTTTTTTCTGAAACACATGAGGACCACTAATCAGATCCTTAATTATGATGAGAAAGATTGATGCTATTCTTCTCCTTTGAGAGAAAATAATCACATTATTTAGATTTTTTGTTAAAGCAAAATGGAGTAGATGGCTCTAAAACAGGGGATTTTAAGTAAGAGTACAGACAAGAAAACAGAGTGACTTAAAATAATTCAGGACTGAGAAAAAAATCACACACTTCAAACTCAAATTAATAAAATCCTAACCATGAACTTCTGAACAAGAAGAAGGCTTTCAGGTCTGGAGACAGAGAGGAGCTGAGGAGAGTGCAGCACAAACTCAGAGACATGCTGAGGATGTGCAAGGACAACTACAGGAGGAAGCAAATCAGTGTACGGAACATGTGGAATGGAATAAAGCACATTACTGGGATGAAGGGGGAAAATAGGCAGACACCAGGGAGCCTGGATAGAGCCAACCGGTTCAACCAGTTTAACAATAGGTTTAGCTCAACTCCTGCCACCCCTCAGACACCCCCAGCTCCCAACACACACATATGTCCCAAACAGCTCAAACTCTCCCCTGGCCTCATCCTGTACAGTAGCCCCCTCCTCATCCACTGAGGACATCTGCAGCAACCCCCGTGTGACTACAAGCCAGGTTAAGAGGCAGCTGGAAAGACTACATCAGCGGAAGGCTGCAGATCCTGATGGGATCACACCCAGGATCCTGAGGACCTGCGCCAGCCAGTTGTCTCTTGTTCTGGGACATCTCTACATCAGCCTGAGTCTGGAGAAGGTTGCTGTGGAAGATATCCTGCTTGGTTCCTGTTCAGGAGAAGCCGAGGCCACCAGACCCAGCAGACTACCGACCAGGCGCCCTCACATCGCATGTGATGAAAGTACTGGAGAGACTGGTCTTGCCCAGGTGAGGTGACAGTTGGGACGTTATTGGACCGTTTGCTTGCAATTTGCCTACAAGGCCAATTTAGGAGCCGATGATGCTGTCATTCAGCTGCTGCAACGAGACCATTTACATCTAGATGATGGAGGAGGCACTGTGTGGAACACTTTCCTTGATTTCTGCACTGCTTTCAACACATTCAGCCTCTACTACTGGGTGAGAAGCGGCGGGTGATGATTGTTGACGACACAAGGATCTCCTGAAATTACAGAGTACTTGACAGGCAGGCCACAGTTTGTCTGTCTGGGCAGTGTCCTGTCTGATATAATGGTCAATATAACGGGACCTCCACAGAGAACTGTACTTTCTCCCTTCCTCTTAACCTTATACAATACTGACTTTCAGTACAACTCTGAGTCATGTCACCTGCAGAAATTTTCTGATGACTCAGCTGTTGTTGGGTGTATAAGAGAGGAAGAGGAGGGGGAGTACAGGACACTGGTGGACCACTTTGCGGCGTGGTCCGAACAGAATCACCTGTGGCTGAATGTCAACAACACCAGAGAGATGGCGATCAACTTCAGGAGGGAGAAGATGACTTCACAGCCACTACAAATTAGGGGGGAGGTGGTGGAAGAGACGGAGGACTATAAATACTTGGGAGTGATTGACAATAGACTGGACTGTGTTTCCGGGGTGTTACTTGGATTCCGCTTGTTTTCTGATCACGGCTTGGTTTTCCCTCCTGGATCCTATGGTTCCTCTTTGTGCAGTTAAAAACAACGGAGTTCCACTCTACTCCTGCAGAGTTTACAGTTGTCATGATTTTATCTAAAGCTCGGACCCACATGCAGTGAGGCCAAACAGAGACACTGAGTAAAGGTATTTTAGAGTTCGGTGCAGAGTTCCTCCGAACTCTGCTCAGCCGGAAAACTGAAAGACGAGGGGAAGACAGAGTGTTAGATTCAGGCTCAGTGGGGAATTGAAGTTGTTAATCTTGAAGGAGAGGATTTGTTGCCACTCATGTTTCCAGAGAAGAAGAGACACGTAGACTCCAGTCTGTGTGTTGGTCTTCAAGGGTTTGTTTGATTCGGTGGAGGGCGGAACAGGGTTTACCCAGAACTCGGACGGAGTGGAATGATGCAGCCGCTGGTTGCAACTCAGTTTTCCTGAGGTACTTGAACGGGTCGTGGTGAAGATGACTTCCATACTCAGATAGTGATCTCAGCGTGCTCAAAGGTGGCCAGATCCAAACCTCCTGTTTGGAATCCGTCGCTCAGTGAAAGACTCAGTTGGTTGATCCCACTTGGGAGAAGGCGGTCCGAAAAGGTCCAGTTTGCAGGAAGGCTTCCTGCCGAAAGGCAAAGAACAAACAAAGTTGAGACTCGGGGAGAAACAAGCGCTCAGTAAAACTCAATGTGATCTCAGCTTGGCTAGAGAACAAAAACTTAAAATGCAAAACTCAGATTAGACTTAGCATAAACAAGGCTTGGCTAGAGTACCCCAAACTGGCAAACACTCTGGCATCGAAGTAGTGGCAACCAGCAGCTTAAGAGCAGTCCGGTGATGAGGCAACAGCTTGCAGGTGTGTGAGGAGGCGAACCGGAGCCAGGCGCCTCCTGGTGGTGGAACGGAGAAACACAAAAGACAAGACAAACAGACAAACACAAAAACTGGGATCCTGACAACAGTGATCCCACCTCAACAGACAAGCAGCCTTACATCAACTTTAATAAACGCCTTTTCATATATTATTTTTCCGACTCACCTGAATTCTGTGTCTTATGTTCTGAGCCCCTTCTGACATTTTGTCTAGAAAGCCAATAGTTTACAGCTGGAGGAATGATGATGTAGCAGCATAAAGTACCTTGTGTCAGAGTGCTAGATTATACACTACAGTAGCATCTGGCACTCAGGAACTTCATTCGAATTAAAGGAACAGGCACAATTCTAAAATCTAAAAGAAAGTACAGGTTTAAGGGCAAGGCACAGAAGGTCAAGGCATCAGTGGTGCCGGTGGTCATTGGGGCACTCACAGTGACCCCCAAACTTAAAGAGTGGTTACAGCAGATCCTGGAAATACATCAGGCGTCTCGGTCCAGAAAGGTGCAGTTCTAGGAACAGCAAAGATACTGCACAGAACTTTCATCTCCCAGGCGGGTAGAAGACCCAAGCTTGGAGTGAAAAAGAAGGTTTTCATAAATATATATATCAGCTTACAGCCTTTGCTCGACCCGGGACAGAATATATACAGTACAGACCAAAAGTTTGGACAGAATTTCTCCTTCAAAGAGTTTTCTTTATATTCATGACTATTAAAATTAAAGATTCACACTGAAGGCATCAAAACTATGAATTAACACGTGGAATTATATACTTCACAAAAAAGTGTAAAACAACTGAAAATATGTCTTATATTCTAGGTTCTTCAAAGTAGCCACCTTTTGCTTTAATTACTGCTTCAAACACTCTTGGCATTCTCTTGATGAGCTTCCAGAGGCAGTCACTTGAAATTGTCTTCCAACAGTCTTGAAGGAGTTCCCAGAGATGCTTAGCACATGTTGGCCTTTTTGCCTTCATTCTGCAGTCCAGCTCACACCAAACCATCTCGATTGGGTTCAGGTCCGTGGTTGTGGAGGCCAGGTCATCTAGCGTAGAACCTTTTTACTCTTCTTCTTGTTCTAATAGCCCTTATACAGCCCAGAGGTGTGTTTGGGGTCATTGTCCTGTTCGAAAATAAATGATGGTCCAACTAAACGCAAACCGATGGAATTGCATGCCGCTGCAAGATGCTGTGGTAGCCATGCTGGTTCAGTATGCCTTCAGTATTGAATAAATCCCCAACAGTGTCACGAGTAAAGCACCCCGACACCATCACACCTCCTCCTCCATGCTTCAGGGTGGGAATCAGATATTTAGAGACCATCCGTTCACCTTTTCAGAGTTGTACAAAAACATCATGGTTGGAACCAAAGATCTCAAATTTGGACTCATCAGACAAAAGCACAGATTTCCACTGGTCTAATGTCCATTCCTTGTGTTATTTAGCCCAAGCAAGTCTCTATTGCTTGTTGCCTGTCCTTAGCATTGGTTTCTTAGCAGCTATTCTATCATGAGGGCCTGGTTCACACAGTCTCTTCTTAGCAGTTGTTCTAGAGATATGTCTCCTGCTAGAACTGTGTGGCATTGACCTTGTCTGTAATTTGAACTGCTGTTAACCTGCAATTTCTGAGGCTGGTGACTCGGATGAACTTATCTTCCGCAGCAGAGGTGATTCTTGGTATTCCATTTCTTTGTGGCACTTAATGGTTTTTGCGACTGCACTTTGGGACACTGAACGTTTTGCCAATTTTTGGACTGACTGACCTTCATTTCTTAAAGTAATGGTGGCCAAGTATATAATTCCACATGTGTTATTTCATAGGAAATAATCTTTAAGTCAACTATACGGTTTTGTATCTTGAAGACAAAAACTATAGGGTAGGGTAAGACAAAATAACCATTCATGATGTTAGAGGAGCTATGGGTCAGTTTCTATCAATTCTATCACTTATGAATTTAAAGAAGGCAAATAAATATAGAGTAAGGATCCAAAATACTAAGAGTGACAGTGTCTCTGGTGGTGGAGTAAAAGGGAGGTTGCCAGTTGACAGCCCTGCCTCATTAATTTCAGCTGTGTCCTTGGGCAAGACTTTTCCCGCTTACCACTGTCAGCGTGTGGATGAAAGGATGAAATACTAATTGAGTTATTGTATAGAGAAGCAACTTTCAGTCCTCTGTTTTGATATATGAGTACAGGCCATTTAATAACACAAGATAATGTTCACACATGCAGAATAGTAGGCTGCCATGTGGTATGAGTGATGTTGTGTTAAGTTGATGCCTGACTGTCTTTTAAAGGTGGTATTTAAAAACAAAAGTTTATACAGAATAGCAAGCTATACTGAAATGCAGCTCTTTAAAAAGAAGGAATACATTTTAGGAGGATAAATAATATTCCCTTATCAAGCCTCTTTACATTTTCACATTCAATAACTATCCAAACGTGTGCATTTCCTAAGAAATATTTATTCTGTTCTTATGTAAATGTAACTGTCTTTGATGTTTTTTTGTAATGTTAAGGAGGAAAGTAAGATCATAACAAAGCCACCTCTACTTATGCCATATAAGCCTGCTCTGCAAGCTCAGTGTTGTCCTCCAGCACAGTGAGTCTGGTTAATACTATTACATGAGCATAGCTTTTCCTTACAGAAGAGGTAGATAAAGAGGAAGGGAGATCAACAACCTGGCAGAGAAATAATCAATCCTCCCCTACTATAATTAGTATTCCCCAAACCTTCCACTCTGCTACTTCCTCTGTTTAGAAAAAAAAAAAGTTCCTAAAAAAGGCAAGAGTAATTAATAAATTATATTTATGGTACACAAACCTGACCATGTCATATTAACTGATTGGTTCTAGTCTAACTCGTAGGAGGCCACGGTTTCACGAGAATTCTTAGAACTGCATTTTCCCTTAGGGTGTGGAACAGAAAGAGGTGTACCCTGTGTTACAGCAGGAATTCAATAGATTTGATAATTTACTCTTCTAAGAACATCATGACATTTTAATAGCTTTTTTTTTGTGGCCTACTAAAGACGAAATCTAAAGCGAAAATGGAAGTGTTAAAAATCCTGGTTTGTTGAATGTAGTTTGTTGTACATTTACCAAGTACATGGTTAATCTTTAGCTTTCAATGGCTATCTTGTACTTTTCTTCTCAGAGCATGAATTTACCTTGACTGTGGGAACAAAGTTGAATGAGGAAAAATCAGATGAACTAAGAGAGTAAATGTTTTTTTTTTTTTTTCCATTCCTTTAAGAATCAAATTTTTAACTTTACAAAACTAAGCAAAAAACTGTAAATATTTTAAAATGTTGAAGAAAAAAAAAGGAAAAAACAGTTTAGAGCTTTTTTCCATCCACTGGAGCAAGTTAACCAGCTTTTGTCATGCCTTTACAGTATGCTTGGCTATAAAAAAAATTAAAACAACAAAAAAATAGAATTAGGAAACTAGTACAGAAGGCAGATCAGTAATTGATTGAGGTTTTAATGAATTAGATGCAATCACTTTATCATGTAAGCTGTTAGAGATCTTGCATGCAATCTGGAGAGGTTGAGGCAGAAATGCAGTTCTAATGTGATGCCAGCAGCAAAACAGCTAATCATTTATGTGAGGTGAATATTTGCAAAGTCAGAATGTATGAAACAAATGTGTTTGCATCTCCTCTTATTTACATTTCCTTATTCAAAAGATCAAAGCCACCTCAAGCTAGCTTAAAAACCTTTTTGCAGAATTAAGTAATCTGCTTGTAATAAAGCTTACGATGCTAGGTCAGTAAAATAAGATACTTCAAACATCAGCAGTTATCCTTTTAGCTTAGAGAGCTTTTTAGCAAACTCCTGTTTTACGACAATGCATGTGTATTCTACTGAAGTTAATGAGAAGCTGAAAACAAAGTAAGATTATAGAGCAATCTCCATAGCCTAAACATCTGACAGTAAACTTTACTATCACACAAAATCACAAAAGCCATTTATAGCATCACTGCAAACCTACCAACAAATGCTTATGCAGATAAACTGACAAGTTAGTGACCCAGGATAATATATAATTGCTTCATCTCTGGAAGGTGAGGCAGAATCTGTGGTAACTATTCTGACCACAGTTTGGATTGTTTTGATCCAGTTAAGCTTTCAGTTAGCAAAACTCTTATCTTCATCAAGTTTCCAACTTGTAAATTAGATGCAACCAGTATAAACTTTCTGAAGAGTTTAAATCTGGTTTTAGATCTCATCATAGCACTGAAACAGCTCTAGTGAAAGTAACTAATTATATTCTTATGGCCTCAGATAATGGACTTGTCCTGTTAAATCTCAGTGCTGCTTTTGAGACAGTTGATTATGTAACCCCCATAAACTATGCTGATCTGTCTGTATGTATAATGTGGTCGTTTTCTTAGTTCTTAGAATGTCCTGTAGAGGGCGCCAGACCCAGATTTATCCCGTGTCGTACGAGAAGAAGAGTAAGACAGACGAGGGAAAAAAGAGAAAGCAGGCTACGTAGATGAAACACGTTTCAGCAGAAGTATAAAAGTTATTACTTAAAGGTGCAGCTGTGATACAGAAGACATTTGTTTATTTTGAGCGGGATAAAAAAACCAAAAAAAACCAACCAGAGTATAAAGTGTCGCTCTGTAAGTAGCATAGTCCTGTGAAATGAGACTGTTTCATGCTGAATTGATTTTCACTGAGCGTGATTGAAGGATTTTGCTGATTTCTGTATGCCTGCATGATCGGTTGATGCTCTGCATGCAGGTTGGTATCTGAACAAACGAGTTGAGATCTAGAGGCAGGGGGGTCCCGCCGCCATCTTTGTGACTCAGACTGAAGCTTGGGAAGACGGAGGGACTGGAGCTCCTGGAGCTGGATATTTTGCTTGGACAACAGATAAGAATATTGAACAAAAAGGGGGCCCCCAATCCTTATTTTTTTCTATAAACATAAATATATTTTCATGAACATTATTATTATTTTTTTTTTTTTTCAAAACTGACAACTTATGTGCACATTGACGTAACTGACTGACTGAACTGTTATATCGAAGGACTAATTACTTTGTTTAAATGAGCTTATAAGCTACGATTTAGAAAACCTACCCTCATTTGTCCTGAACATTTCAATTTTCTTAAAAGAGGGGACATTAAAAGTTTTATTCTAAATTGTATTAAGGTAAATGGTGTTATCTGGATTTGTTTTGGGAGAAAGAAAATCAAATTGAGTTGTTAAAACTTATTTGCTTATCATCCTCCTGTGTGACCCTAGAACAAAAGTAACTTTCCTACTGAATTTATTGATAACTAAATTAAGTAGTGGTTACAATTATATTACAATATCAAAGAAAGATCATAAGTCTTTCTTTTAGGTCGTTAAGTCTTTCTTTGTTGTTTAAATATTTGTTCATTCATATTTGTTCCCTAAAACTGTGTTTCAGGAACAAATGTTTCCTGGGCAATGATGGTCGATATCCTGCTTCAGACTCTAAACATTTAACATACATCTTAGTTAAGGTGTATGTTACAATTGTAGATAAAACAGGTTTGCTCCTCCAGCAGTTGTGTTCAGTCAGAAGGTGGGCAGAAAACACCTAAAAAGAAAGGTGTATGTTTGTGGACTGATTTTAACAGAGAAAAAACAAACAAAGAGGAGGTGTGCAGCAAAAAGAAAAGGTGTTGTTTAAATAAGTGGAGAGTAAAACTATTTCAACTCACCCGTATGTGCTCTGTAAAGTGTGCACTTTGCACCAGTTCCTCACTTCTTTTTTTTATGAGCCTTACACACCTTCATGTTACTTGTTGCCTCTAATGCAATTGCCTATCAAAGCAATATTAATAAAAATATCAACAAAATTACTAATGACAACAATATAGGAAATACATTATCAAAAGTAGTAAATACTAATTAACCTGCATGCTTGGCAGTGACAATTCCACAGTCTTAAAGCCAACAGTGCTGTAATGTGCTGTCCGAAAAAGAAGGGCTAATATGTGATTACATAGACCTTTACCTGCAGCACAAGAACACAACAGGTGCTCCAGAGCTATGGGGTCCTCTTTGTTGTCCAGTGTGAAATAGAGATAGAGACATACATTTCTAATTTATCAAAGAGGGAACATGGAAATTATGACAGTTGGAAAGAGTATATGTAAAGAACTTTATCTTTTTTCCTCAGATACTACAATGACATATGCATTTACATGTGCAGTAATGTACTGATCCTGTCAGTGTTAGTTTTAGTGTCAGAATAAAATAATCCCTCTGGGACATTGTCATTTGAACTGAAAGATATAAAAATATAATAAGACACTAGGTCTTACTTTTTTATGGCTCCTTTGTCATTGATAGGCTCAAACCTCCAGTTGACATTAGTCAAAAACATTGTACTTTATGAGAGCTTAATTTCAAAATTTCCAAAAAATAAGTATGCCATCTATGTAATTAATTAGTAAAAGATACAAAGTTTGACGTTTTCAGTTTTTAAAATCCATGTTTTTTGTCACTTCCTGAAAAACAACAGTTTTGGAAATAAGAGGTTTGTGCCTGCCTTTCTCAGTCTTTGATGTCCTAAACTATTGAAGGTCTTAACAGTTATAGGCAAAATAATTTTCTGAATTGAGTCTCCACATCTACTGATGAGACTGAGAAACACACTGAGCCAGTGGCGGCTGGTGGAGTTTTCTCCTGGGCTATAAATTCAAAATAGACGTATACCAAAAACCAATCAAATGTATACTAAGTTATCACATTAGTATATTTACATGAATGCCAACGACAAAAAACATTATAAAAACACTTTTTAAAAATAAAAGGTTTACTTTTTGTGCATAAATGTTGCCCTTCTAAGGCTTTTGAAGGCAAATCTGTGTTTTTGCATGGTCCAATATTGTTTAACAGACCTAAAAAAAATTCAATCTGAAAAACTCACACAGAGAGAAAAGATAATTAGAAGAATTTATTGATAAGAAAGTATAGTCTTTAAGCGCCAGACCCGCGGCAGAAACATTCATGCTGAATTATGCTTTAACATGCATGAGTAGATGAATGTGAATAGGATGTTCCCCCCGCCTGAAACTGGTGGTGGCTTAATCCCGAGCTGGTTGACAAAGTGATCTGCTGGGCAGAATTGTGGGACTAGAAGACTGAGGGAGCTGACGCCGGGGCTTCACTCAGACTCGGGATATAGAGGTCCTGCTCGGTGATGCAGGTACCGTGAACTGTCCATGATGAGCAAGCATGAAGCGACAGTGGAGAGGAAAAACTTCCCTTTGGGAAGAAACCTCTGGCAGAACCGGGCTCAACATGGTGGTCTTCTGCCGGACCAATGCGATGAGACGAGGGATGGTGACAACTGGGATTAATACTCTCTGATGAGGTTGAGGTGAAGTCGTGTCATGAAGGACCGATTCAGCTGTGATGGCGGAGAAGGGGATGGAGGTGGGTGAATTGTCGCCTGAATCGAAATCCGACATTGCGATTGCAGGATAGCGGCTGTGGTGAGATTTGAGGGAGTTTATAAAGTGGAAGCAGGAGGCTGATTGGGCTTCGTGGTGGAGTAGTTCAAAGCTGATTGGCTAGCTTCAGAGACGGATCAGCTTCTGATTGATGGAGGTAAGTCAGAGTTTCTTCAATTGAACTTCCGCTAGAGCTTCATAATATACCAATTTAAAACTGGAAAACCTTTTTTAGCTTTATATTTTTTCAATGTATAAAAAATATTTAATTTCTGAGAAGGTATTCATTTAAGAGTAACCATGCAAATTAACAAACATCTAGAAAAAGTACCCATTATAGTTTTACATGTGAATCCCAGATTTGTTCATGCCTTTTTGCCTTTTTTCAAAAAGTGCTTTAAATCAGTCCTACCTGTCTTTATGAATGCTGGGTCAGATCCTGACGTTTATAAGGAGGCAGGCAGTCAAGGCAGCAGAATAAAGTGTTAGTCTCGCTGTATGCAGTTAGCCGAGCCTTGTAGCTAAACCAAGTCCTGGTAAAAGACAAGTGAACCCCCCTCCTTCTGTCTTTTGGAATTATAATTAATTTTGTGTTCGGCTGATCAGGTCCAAACGGTTTCCCTGCCAGCTTCTCTTGGTAAGTTTGCTTCCCTCCCGCATCTCCAAGTTGTTGTGCGCCTGACAATCACCCGCACAAAAGCTGTGGCGACAGCTCCTGCCACTTTAGGGCATAGCTTTGGTGCGCCCAGAGCTCTTCTATACTTCTGTATTGCAGAGGAGCTACTGCGCATGTGCAACTTTTAATGAGAGTCAATGTGCAAACATTTTTGTGCCCTAGGGTAGTTATTCTCACACCAGTCCACAAAGTTCATGATAGCAGATCTATATTTCAGCTAATTTCCCTCAGAAAACAGCCTAATATGGCCGAGTCATCTGAGAACTTCTTTAGATGGCAGCTATCTGTGTTGTAGGTGAAGTCCGAGGTGTAAAGGGTGAAGAGGGACGGGGACAGCACGGTGCCCTGGGGGCACTGCAGACTGCCATCTCTGACTGACAGCTGTGCAACCGCACGTACTCAGGGCATTTGTGAAGTAGTTGACGGTCCAAGTAGCAAGATGTCTGTCCACCCCAGCCTCCTCCAGCTTCCCTCTCAGCAGCTCTGGTATGATGGTGTTGAAAGCGCTGGAAAAGTCAAAGAACATGACTTTCACTGAGCTCCCGGTGGTCTTCAGGTGGGTGAGTTCCCGCTGCAGCAGGTAGATGATGGCATCCTCCACTCTGATGTCAGGTCGGTAGGCAAACTGCAGCGGGTCCAGGGAGGGGGTCACCACAGTGCGCAGGAGGGATAGGATGAGGTCTTCATCAGATTTGAGGTCAGGGTGACTGGTCTCAAGTGGGCCGATTCCTTGGAGTGCAGTGTTTTGGGAACCGATACCACATAGGAGGTCTTTCACAGAGTGGGGACTACCCCCAGGCTGAGGCTTCGGTTCTAGATGTAGCTGAGGAACTCGCAGAGCTCATCAGCACAGATCCTCAGCAGCCTTGGAGTAATCCTTTCCGGTCCAGTGGCTTTCCTCTGTTTAAGTCCCTTCAACTGTCTTACGAATGCTTTCTGGCTGATGCCTGGGTATCTGTGACAGTATGTCACACAACACTACACAGCAAATCATGAAGCAGTAAGAACCAACTTCCACTGCAAGTAAATGGGCTTTCACTTTGGCCACAGGATCATTCATCTTTTGTCTGGCAAGTTTTAGCCTCAACATTAACCAAGCTGTGGAAGTCTAGCTGTCCCTTTATAAGAGAAGTCCGGTCTGCAAGGAATGATCATTATCATTATCTGTACCTTAAACCACAACGTTCGCAGTGATTTCATGAATTTAGCAAAACATCCAAACAAGTTCAAGTTGTCCTGCAGTCCAAGGGTGCAACAGAGTTTACAGCAGAGTTTACCTGTACTCTCCATTGGCATCTGAATGAACTGCGACCCTATTGTAGGATACACAGGAGAGAAGCATTATCTCCTTTTCAGACCCTGTAATTCAGTGAAAAAGGGTTAAGTTAGAGTAAAAAAATATGCAGGCCCAAGACAGTTGGACCCAGTGTTCAAGAAGACAGTCAGTAGGCCAGTTCAAAGGGTTTATTTAATGAAAAACAAAACTAAAAGGGGAGCTGCTAGGATCTGTGGCACCTGGCAACTGCAGGCAGGGGGGTGCAGCGCCCAATCTCAGACACTCCTTAGTGGGAGAAGCACAGGTAAGTGACCACGATCCTCTGACAGAAGATGATTATCTGAGTTGGTCACTTACCTGGTTTAACATTCCAGTCCAAGAGTGTTCCCCAGTGCTGCAGTCCCAGAGGCCATGCAGGAAAGCCGCATCCTGGTCAGGGGATCCAGAACAGACAGGAAAAGACGGAACAGGATCCAGATCAGGCTGGAAACAGACAGGTGGCAGGATCCAGGCTTCCAGGCATCATAGAGCTCCCAGGGCGGGTTCAGAGTCTGACTGGGACTGGAAGCATGACCAGGCTGTCACGCGCGCAGGAGCAGACAGGATCAGGTGCAGACGGCAGGCTCAGTGGCAGAGGGTAGCAGAGGAACTTAGAGGAACGTGAAGCTTGATGCAGGACCTTAAACTGGTCTCCTCCTTGGAGCCAGGCTTACTGAGATAAAAACTGAACCGGTTCTCGTGTTTTTCTGTTGCCCTCTTTTGTGTGTGTGTGTGTGTGTTCCTTAACCCTTGGCTACTTGCTGTCTCCTCTCACACCTACACCTCATCGGCTCGTTAACCCTGCTCTTTGTCTCAGTCAGCTACATATACTCTGGACAGGAGAAGGCCAGTAGCTGGGAAGTTGGAGGGGATTTTGCTGGGAGCTGCAGGGAAGTGGGCTGCCATTCGGCTGTCTTTTGACTGGGGGAGGGCCATTTTGAATGGCTGCTACTGTCAGTTGGGCACGCGTTACTTTGAAACAGTAATTAGTTATACTTTACTAGTTGCTTCTTCCAAAAAGTAACTGAGTTACTAACTGAGTTACTTCCACAATAAAAGTAACTAGTTACTAGAAGAAGAAACTATTATTCAAAGCATTTTATGCATTTCTCGCCCCGCAACCCTCACCACCCGGTCCCCACCTTCTGTGTAACATGGGGGAATGCTGTCTGGTGGGCTTCTAAACCCTGTGTAATTACATTTTTTTACTCCCATGATTCCTTTCTGGGCATCTGCTTCTGCCTAGCTAGCTAACATAAAAAGCTGACGACCGGGCAGGTAGAACTAGCTTGCAAGTCATGACTGGAAATGAAGGATGGATATGTGGAGACTTTTGTCCCTTCCAGAGCTGAGACGAGGATTGCAGTTTGCATATTAAGGACTGGTCTCCTGCATGTTGGTTTCAAAAACTTTGACCTTTTACACCATTCTGAAAAAGAAGTGAACTCGGTGTTGGTAAACACTCTGATCCAGGGAACCATGGATAAATTTGTTAAGTTGTTTCTTAATGCAGCGCAGCAGATCCGCAACACAAAACAGAGGTAGGCTAGCTTTAATTTTCTGTAGCCTATGCTGTTATCTTTTATCTTTTTGTTGTTCTATGAAACCATTTGTTTCCAACTTCAGACTTCTTTAAAAAAAATGCACCGGCGGCACCAGGCTACCACGTTATGTCTGCCCACAGCGCAGTATATTGTAATTAAACTTGCATGGTACTGTAATAAATCTCAGTAAATGCGGAAGCTATCCATTTCATTTCATTTTCCTCATTGAAAAACCACAAAAATGGCATTTAGATGATATACTGCATAAAAAAATACGTGAAATAACGGTAAGTTCGGATATAGTAATCAACCGCTAATAGTATAGATGAACTTCTCTCTTCCCTCCAGGTCTTTCCTCTTGTGTTTATATTACAGTATAATATATGAGGGATTGCAATGAGTCAATGCAATCAGCTTGTTTTCCATAGATAGAAAAATTTGAACCAATTTGACTGTATGATCTGGTTGAAATAAATTCAGTTTATTTATATAGCATCTGTTCAAAACACATATAATCTGGAGGCCTTTCACAGAGACAAAACTGTCTTATTGGTTAGAAAAACCAGCTGATTGCATCCAATCATTGGCTTACAAGACATACTCCCCCTGAATGAGACAGAGGAATAACTGAACATCTGATACAGAGATCAGGAGAGAGGAGAGGAAGGTTTAGAAAAAGTCAGCAAAGAGCATAGAGACAGAGAAGCCATGGCAGTGCTTAGCTGGCCCTAGCCTAGGCTGGCTACCCATAACACCAGGAATAAAAACCTTGTGCCTAGTAGAAAAATTGCAGCAGTAGAAGCTGTGTTTTAAAGTGCTTCCTGACAGTTAGAGTGACTTAGAGATATCAGAGAAAAGAGAATTTAATTCAGACAGAGATAGTCTGAACAGCATCACAGAACGTAGGTCAGCAATCGAAACAAAAAGTAAACACAATTCATCTGACCAACAGCACCACAGATCATCAGGGAATATATGTCAGAGAATATAATTTTAACAAAGACTTGTGGTGAATTTTTGATTTACATTTGCATTAGCCAGAACAATTTTTTTTACTTGTGAAAGCCTAACCAAGACCTGAGTAGAGACAGCACTACATACAGACAGCACTGAGAAAGTATTGTAGCATCAGTTTTTCTGTGGTTTAAGGAGCAAATCTATAACATTAAAATCTTCCTGTCAGACCCATAGAATTGCTGCGTAGTCAGACTAAATTAGATTTGGGGTTTATCTCAGCTGAACCTACACAAACCCCCTTGCATAATATTTTGTCTGGTTTGATTATCTTCATTGACTTTCAATGAGCACTAAACGTCAAAACCTCGTCCCTCACAATTTTCTGTCTGATTGTATAGAAAATGTCTTTGTGGCCCAAAGAATTGATGCATATGAGGTATTTTAAACGATTCCTCAGGCCAATATACAGCAATTTACACTATCAATGCTAAGAGCTGGGCTCCCCTCTTGAAATACCGCCTGCGTAAGTCAGGAGAAGATGCACCGTTGTTTGCCAGGTGTGCCTGGTAGAAGGTATTGCTTTACGGCCAGAGGCTCTTATATAGTCATGGAGCCAAGGCTTTTGCTCTACTGTTTTCCGCCGGAGGCTGAAAAGAGAAAATGTGAAAGGGATAATGAGCGAGGATAAACAACAGTCGATCTAGGAAAGGAGTTTGTTCGGTGGCACAGGCTGAAAGAAGAAGTTGTATATAAAACCGATTCTCTTTTCTCTACTTTATTGTTTGACTGGTAAGTTAAGACTTTGCTCCTAGTATACAATCATATATCTTGGTTAATATTTTCAATGTTTAGTAGAAGCAAAATACAGGCAGTTACAGGTCTAGCGCCCCTTGTGGCCAAAAGTTACACTGTGTGCCTTTAAGGTTAGAATTATTTGTTGTTCAGTAAACTGTGTTTACTGTAATACTTGGTGTTGCATGAATTGCTGTCAGATTCTGTCTCATATCAATGGCACCACAGCTAAAGGTTATTAGATGTAAGTATAAAATGTAAAGTAAATTTTGACTACAAACTTAGGATGAGCACAATTCTTCAGAATTCTTCAGAAGTTAGAAGTTCTTTTTTTATTTTAAAAAATGCCTCATCTAGCAGTATCTGCTGAAAAAATGGGAAGATTAATTTTCAGTTGAAAGGATAAAATCACATTATGAATCATTGGTTCAACAATGTTTTTTGACTTCGTGTGCTGTTGTGTCTCCTCCTCAACAAAAACACGCTGAAAATCCAATAATGATTACTAAACAAATCAAAATATGTGACTGATACTATGTGAACACAACAAAAACTGACAGTTATTGAAAAATAGATTTTGCCTTTCTCTGTGACACATCTCTTCTCACATCTCTCATTTCTTTCTCATAAAGGTTTGTGAGGGCATCTAGCAGTTCTAAGCTAACTGTTTAACGACATATAGCTGAATGCTCTCTCACAAGAAATAGAAGTACTGGTTTTATTGTATAGCCATCTTTTGTACAGTACTGGGACAGTTGTTTGTAAAGCTGAGACTGCTCCCTTGGGGTAAGTGGTGGCAAGGCTTTTGGGTTTGAAAAAAACGGTGTTTAGGTCATGCTCTGCTTTTTAACTTTTTTTGTGTGTTGTTCAATGATATATCTTTTCCTGGCAGGTACCAGTTTCTTCGTAACATTTACACTTGGATTTTCCATTTGCGCTTCTTTGATATATCCCTGTTGTCTGTTCCTACCACTCTTATTTATTTTGCCATAATCTGAAAAGAATAGCAAACACAGAGCAGCACTCACCCTGTCCAGTTTGTTCAATCACAGTGAGCACCTACACCATCTTTTCTTCCCAGGGTTTCAGGGTGGGATCATTTAACCTTTCCAATTATTCATCTGTAACAACAATCAGCAGTAAAACTTGACATCTTAGCTACTAACTCGCTTCCTCTCATCATAAGCCATGGTAGCATGAGCAGCTGTTCAGCCTTGCAGTAACAACAAAACCATCTCATGTTGGTAAACTCCATAGCAAAATCTCAACCACAAATCCCAATGGAGTCTATTTATATCCTTCCAGATTTTTGTGGAGTTTTAAGAAATGTCCAGTGGAGAAAAACAGAAACTTAAGCAAGTACGTAACTGTATATGTCGAGATATTGTATATTTGAACGTCCTGCATAGGCTACGTGATCGATTGGTTTAGAAAACACACACATATAGATCACTGATTGCAAAATAGTTTAGCAATGTATTTGTTTGGAACTTGCTAAAAGTAGGCTGCTGCTAACCATTATTCGAACTGATATCTTTTCTCCACTCCTCTGGATTCCTTCCAATATAGCATTGTAAACAAACCTGACCACGTGATGTCTGGAGCTCTATTGGTAGTCAAGCCATCTAATTCAAATCAGCTTAAGATTTATTTTTTAGACATTCACCTTGTAACAGTAGTATGTGCTCCTTATATGATATAAGACTGACAACCACTCAGACACATTATTTTTCAAAAATTTACCACACATTTTATAGAGACTCTCTATCCTCCTTAGAAACCATTTTTTTTTGCTCTACTTTTTCACAATTACCTAGCTTCCATTTCTCAGCTGCCATCCGTGTCCTTACTGAATGGTCTGTGTGGTATGAGATGGTAATTAAAGTCTGCAGTGATTGGAAATATAGCCACACACCATATCATTTAAATGCCAGGGCCCTAATATGCCAAGATAGTGGCTGTAATTGGATTTTGATTGGTTAGTAATGAAGATGCACTTCCTGAGAGACAGACGTGACAAGTCATCTTTTTTACCTCTGCACCCTCGAGTGTGTTTTAATGTAGATGTGAGCATAGGCAGTCGCAGAGATAAATTATCAACTCATTCAGACAAGCAAGACCTTAATTTATATTTTTTTCTAATTTAAATAACCCTACATAGTTTTATGCTAAATGTCCTGTGCTTATACATGTATAGTGCTTTTTCAAATCAAGAGACCTGAGAAAAGGGCTTTAAACTATCTTCAGTCATTCAACTATTCACGCTCAATGATGATGACATGTTGTTTCCAAACAAAACAATCTTGCTATTAGACGAGACAACTACAATTACTTAGTCTGTTTATACCACGATGTGAAGCAGCACTGAAAAAAATATCCAACCACTTTTGGCATTAACTAAATAATATTTAGTTACTTTAACACAACTGTTTTATGTCCTACATGAAACAATTGTGTTCAAGTTACTACATATGATTAATTAAACGCCAAAATGGTTGTATTATTTTTTTCAGCAATATGAGGATGGTGTAGCATAAATGACGGATATATTTGCTATCTTGGGCCATATAAAATATATGTTTTATGCAGACTTATAAAATTCTATTTATAAAACTACCTCCATAAACAAATCATTAATGGACAAGACTGGTGAAGTTGTGAAAACAAGTTTGTAACATGATGGCCTCGTATTGTTGGAAGGGGTGAAGCGGTGAGTGAGCGGTTAATGTTGCTGCAGTATATTGTCTGATAGCTTTAAAGGTGAAAGATGTGAAATTGCAAAATGAGATCTGCTATTGAGCACTCATCTGTAAACCAAAAACAACTCTACATTTTTAAGCAAATTATCAAGCTCAGTAACATGACAGACTCAGTTTAAATTTGGTTATATTAAATATTGATGGAATATTATCATTTTAAACATTTTCTTTTGGGGTAAAATTTATACTGTATTTTCACGCACCATAAGGTGCACTGCATTCGTGCTGGGCTATTCCTCAGCTGGCGTGCCATTTCTGTATTTAACACACACATAAGGCGACCGACTATAGGGCGCCGCTTTTCACCTTTTAACACTTACCAAGCAAGATTTAAAAATACAGCGGGGCAAAACTGAGTATGATTGTGTTTATTCATGTATTTTACAGCATTAAACCTGAGCTGGTCGCGGAGATCAGACATTACATCATAGATGACAGAGCGCCAGATCACCCTAACAACTTAAAATCCTGAAACCTGCCGACAGAATATGTCGCTTTTATCGTATCCTGGTGCCTGCAGCTAAAATTATTTAGATGAACACCTGCCAGCAAGTCAGCGTGAACCCGGAGGCTGCCCAGTCTAGAGGCTGCTGATGAAAGCGAGATTTCACTGTCACAGCTGGTATGGGGGTCTCCGGTTTCCCACAGAAAATACACACAGATAATCTGGATGAACTGACTGCAATTATGAAGTTTTCAGGTGGACTTTCTCACTTAAAAACATATTAAAACTACTTTATTCCCACTGATCACAGCAAATATAGCTGCAAGATTTAGATTATTTAGATGAAAAAACACCTGCCAGCCACCGCGCTGAAGAGGAGGAGACCCCGCCCAGAGGCTGCTGTTGAATTAAGTTTTCAGGTAGAAAAATAGAGCGGGAGCAAAACTGAGTATGACTGTGCTTTATTCATGTATTTATTACAAAGTATTAATCAAACCCATCAAAGTCATCATCCTCTGTTTCTGAATTAAACAGCTGCGCTAAATCAGACATGCCAATTTCCCCTTCTTCGCTGTCAGAGTCACTTTCCGTGCAGCGTGGCTCCTCAGAAATAATGCCGGCTTTTGCGAAAGCTTGAACAACAGAGCCAGCAGACACTTTAGTCCAAGCCATCTACAATCCATCCTAAACGTGGCGTGCAATCGGTTCCGCGCTGCCTTCCACTTATCCTGAACCGGTCTGGCTGCATTCATCGGCCCCACGCCACTTTTCGTGAAACTGTGGTCTCTTTGAACGGCCGGTTCAGCACCATGTCGAAAGGGTTAGTTCCTTGTCAGACCCCCTGATACGCAGCACAGCGCTCATTTGATTCTACATCGGCGCAGAGCAGACGAAGATGGTGATGCGGAAAACCACCTGGTCTCCTCTACACCATGATCCATCATCCTCATCCATCCAGCCTTTTCATTTCGTTAATATCATATGTCATCGTGAGCGCTGTGTCTGTCTAGCTGTCAGCTCCCGAGTCAGCTTCTCTGATTGGTCCAGCAAGCAAAACTTCAATTTTGCCATCTCGAGCAGCAGCAGCTCGATTTGAGGCGCGTCAGATGCTTAAACGCTCCCGAATGGCTGCTTTCTGCTGCTCCAAAACGCGCTGCGGGACTTTTTACTGAGCAAAATCACTATACGTCAACCATTGACTTTTGCATGTAAAACTCGCTTAAGTCTGCTTAATCTACTGGATCCTGGTTCTACACCTGATGTGCGGCGAGTTGCCAGTACAGCGAGCACAGCGTTAATTCGTGTCCCCATGTTTTTCACATCAGCTGTGAGATGGGTAACGCATGGAGTTACATATTAACAGCGATGGTGAGGTAAAAAAAACAACCTGGTCTCCTTACATTCAGCCACTCTTTTCATCATTCCTCCTCAATGAGGTGGTCTCAAAGAAAGTCAGCAGTTCACTAACATTGACATAGAGCACGCACCAAAGGGCGCACCGCACATTTCATTTGAGGGAAAAAAGACGTTTAAATGCGCCTTATAGTCGTGAAAATATGGTAATAATAACTAGAAATTCCTGAAGGAAATTTTGGAGGTCCCTGCCAATTGGTGCATCATAGCTGGACCAGCACTAAAGGCTATATAGGGTTTGTTGGGTTCAGCTCACTTTAAATAGGTGCGAGAAACTTTGTGGCTACTTTTTTCGCCTTATGGCGTATGCGAAATAAGTTATACCAGGGTATTCAAATACTTGGATTCCTCACTGTAATGTAGATGCTTATATTTTGTAGGGTACCAGGCTTCTTATTTTGAAAGTCTAACAGGGTTCTGTGGTAAATATACGGTCATATGCTGGTGGTCACATGCTAGTCATTTCAAAAAAACAATAAAAACAAAACCAATGGACATTTTTTTTTCACCCCAAGTTTTAAGATGTTTGGTTTCCCACTAAGAAACCTTTCTCAATTCAAAATGTTTGTAGAAGTGTGGAGTTCCAGGCTTTATATAAATCCCCAACAAAAGCCTTGTTATGTCTTAGAATTTATGCAACAGACATGTCCACATCTTTGTAATGGGGAGTTGTTAAGGTGTTGACCAGACACCAGAGAGGATGCCAACAGCAACAAACTACATTTTCTGGACTGTTTGATGAGCATGGAAGTAGATAAAACCTCAACATTGAAGTGAGTATAGGAAAACCTTCTGGAGTTGGTTTCAAGACGAAGATTCACCACTCCCCAGGAAGCTTCTCAATTCAAATTCTGAAACTGAATTTAAAACCAAGTCCAGTAGATATTTTTGAATTTTTACGAATGACTATGACCTGGATGACTGAGAATCTTCATCAGTACAAATACCATACTACCCCATTATATTCTTCTTGACTCACCAAACCCACTAGAGCACAAACTTTCTGTCATCAGGACCTTACAGCACCGGGCCGAGCATGTCGCTACTAAAACAGAAGGGAGGCACAAAGAACAGAAACACAAATCAAAGATGCTCTTCAAACCTGCAGATACCCAAAGTGGGCTTTTGTGAAATCAGCAGGGAAATTCAAAAACAGCACAACATAACAGTGAGAAGATTTAACACAAAAACATCTTAATCCCATATGTTGCTAGAGTCTATGAAAAACTCAAGAGGATTTTCTCCAATAACAAGATTCCAGTACTTTTAAAACCAAACGGGACCCTTAGGGAGAGGCTGGTGCATCCTGAAGACAAAACCCCCAAACCTAAGATGAGCGGAGTAGTTTATGCACGTCAATGCAGTGAAGAATGCTCTGCTAACTGTCTGTTTGGAGAGATGACTTCTATTTAATAATTGCTGTTGGTCACGTGATTCTTGCTCCTCGCACGATTTTTGCACCATCTTCGTTCTCTTTTGACCCCAAAACAAATCCCATTCTGCTTTGTGAGGAGAGCTCTCAAGAAGCATTCTGGGATATATCTGCAAATCTAGTGACCATGGTTGCACACCCCTTTTCGTGATGTATTTTGGGAAATTTCGAGAAATAGTGTAACCCCTAAATAGTGCTCTCTATAGGGGTTAGGGCGGACATTTGGACGCAGCCAAAGGTACAATTTAAACTTACTTCAAAGGGCCTTGCTCCTATGACATGACAACAAGCGAGACCAAGGCGCAGCCATTTTTGTCCATCAACACTGCAGCTGTTTAAACAGAGAAAAGCCTTTAGAAATAGTTTGTCAGACCTGTGTTTCTGTTCAACTGTTATTAAAAATCTATGTTAAGAGGTGGTCAAACATGCTGGTCTATGGCATTCCTTGCAGGACGCTATCACCATTGGAGCAGACGTTAGTGTTGTGCTCATTTCAGAATATGTAATTATTGCATAACATAACATAGCATTCCAGTGCTGGCATTAAATATGGGTGGAGTGATTGTTTCGCTCCACCCACTGGGAGGCTGAGTTCATCAGCCTGCCAGGTCCTTCTATTTCAATCTGCAGTTATCCCTGGCAACCCCATAGCATTTCCTGTCAAGGTCTCGCTGTCGACACATCACATTAAAAGCACAGATGGAACATAACATTACAGACTACTGCTAAATTGGTATTAATGCACAACTTAAAAACCATTTTTTAAAGCACTGAAAAAGTGGATCACTTTGGTTCATCCAGAGCTGTGTCTGAAATACGATCAGATTCTGCAATACTTCCTTATCTCTAGCCAGGTAGAGAGGGCTCATACTGGGGAGAGGCAGTGGCCTGGCTGGCCAGGAAAGTAAGAGAAGGCAAAAAAAAAAAAGGCCTTTATGGGCTAAATTAAAATGTTTTTTTTAAAGCCACCTTAAACCTCTTCAGAGCATTCCTTATTTCATCCTTTGTAAACATTATTTTCTCTACATACCATTCCGACTGGAAAACCTACAGCTTGGCTATACTTCTTCAACTAACATGACATCGGTCCCTAACTTGTAGCCGCAATGCGATTTTATAAAAAAAAATCAGATTTTTAATATTCAGCAATCCCTACTGCTCTCTCACAATGCGGTGCCGCTGTTTGACAACACCTCAGTTCTATGAAATAGCGTGCGGTAAGAGTGTAGCAGTGAATGTTCTCACCACATGGGATTCACTGCAGGATGCTTTATCAATTTTCACATGAAAAGCTTATATAGGGATGCTATTTAAATCCACCATCCTTGCCATGGACACCACATTCAGTGTGAATGCATCTTAACAAGACTGTTAAACCATCTATCTATAAATGGTTAGAAATGTGTCATAAAATATTCCAATATAATTGAAATAAGTTGCTTCACTTTTATTTCCGTGTTTAAAATAGATACCAAAGAACTGTTACACTATTATGTTTATAATAGTGTCTAATCTGTTCATTATTGTTAAGGAAAGCCAGCTTTTGAACATATTTCTGTTATAATCTTGTGCAATACTGCCATTACTATGCATTAAGCATCTGACTTTTAAGACGAGGAGTTCTGGCACAACATCTTCCTCTTCTTACCTCCACTCGAAATAAACATTGAGTAGAAAGAGAAGCTAACATTATCTCTTTGTTCCTCCCACATCATCAGTTAATCATTATGAAGCCTGAGTCATTAGTACGCAGGGAGACTGCTAATGCAGAAGCAGATCATTTGAGGAGCTCACCTCTTTGTCTTTTTAGAATGGGGAGAGATTATTTTCCCATCTGTGTGTCATCTATCTCTGCAACTGAATGAGAGAATATGGTGAAATTAATAGAAAGACATTCTCTTAAAAAGAAAAAAAAAGTTGATGAAAAGTATGGTTATGAGAAACTGAGAAAGCGTCGGCAGCTATTTGAAATTCAACTGTTAATCAATGCTCAAAGAACACTGGCACTAAATATAATCTAAATCATTCATTTGAATTGATGACTGAATTTAAAAGAATTTAAAAGAACCTATCATGACTGTTAGGGTCCCATGGTAAGTAACCCCACACACAACCACTTTTTCACTTTAAGTTTTAACACACGGCAGCATAAATATATTAGTTTGTTTATTTTTATTTTGAAAATATTAAAAGACATTAGCTCCAATTGTAGCATGCACATTTAGTTAACTTTAGTATATTTAATTTAGTCAAATGTTTAATATTGTTTGTGCTTCCTTTTCTGGTGTTGTGGAGAGTGCCTTCAACTGAGAGAAGGCAATGGACTCTGGCTGGGACACTCCTTATTGACTCGCTGATTGATTGATTGATTGATTGATTGATTGATTGATTGATTGATTGATTGATTGATTGATTGATTCCATCTGCTGTTCAACTATGGGGGAAGACCCTGGAGTTCAAATTTATTAAATATGCTGCATAATCTCTCCTTTGTGATTAGCGCATTTTATTAATTTTGGATACTTGTTTGTAATTTAAGTTTAATTCTTGATTGTCAATGTTTAATTATTTGTCTTAGATTTGTGTAGATGTTCTTCCTACCTACCTCTTCCTCAGTGTTCAGTCTGGTCTGATCAGCCAGTATTTAAGTCCACTTTGTTTGCTCTGTGTACGGTCTGTTTTGTTTGTGAAGTTAGTTTGAGCTTTTGTTACGTTTAACCTTGATATTTTTTGTCTTGAGTTAGTCTCTTAATTTATGCTCCTTTGATGGCACCGTAGATATTGTTTGGATTCTTCTTACTTGAGCTGCAGCTGTGCAGGAGGCTCCCTCAGGAAGAGGATCCATCGGCGGACTCTGCTGGAGAAAGATGGGATTTTCTCCAGCTCCCAACAAATATAACCTATTTTTCATTGTGTCCTCATACAGTACTTGGCCAGTTCGGTCCCTCACAATTATATTTGGAACTTTGGATTTTTTGCTTCAAGCTTTAACTTACTTCCTTTATGGTTTACCCAATTACAATTAACATAATATAATTTTATCATTATAATTTTATCATCAAAAACACAAATGAAAAAGAGCAGGAAAAAGATAAACTTGTAACACCTGCCACTGTCTGTACAAATATTTATATTAGGTACCAATTGGTACAAACAACAATACAACAAACCATTATAGAAGAAAGTGAATAAATATCAATCCTCAATTTGTTTCATCTTTTAGTACATAAACGCTAGTTTAAGGTTTTTTAAGCATTTTCTTAAACTTAAAAATACTAGAGCAACTCTTCAGAGTAACATTTTGAGAAATCCATAGTTTAACACCTGTAACAGAAATACACATTTGTTTTATTGTTAACTGTACAAACCTCAGTTTAAAAATAAAAAATTAACCAGTGTCTTCTGTCCTCTCTTAATTCAAAAAGGTTCTGTAATTTTTCCAGTAAATATCTATTCTTTTATTTATGCATTATTATCAAAATAAAGCTCAATTAAATCCATTATGTTCAATAAACTCTACAAAACTAAAAGTGTGTATGTTAACTATACCCTACACAATGGTGAAATATTGATCTTATATGTATTGCCCCACACAACCAAACAATACATAATGTTTGATAAAACCAGTGAATTATACAGCATTATCAATGTATTAGTATCAAAAAATTTGCTTTACCTTATTCAAAATAAAATTATTTTTGGCTAACTTTTGATTTAATGTATGCAATATGACTTTTCTTAATTTAGCATCCAATAAGATACCAAGAAATTTGACTTCAGTCACTCTTTCAATGTTCTTCCTCCTGTCTTCTATGAGCAAAAACCATAAACTTAGCTTTTTTTTCAAATTAGGTGATAACTTATTAAAATCAAATCACTTTTTAAGTTTCATCATTTCATTAGTAAGGCTTTATGTAAATATTTTAAAATAATCTGCCAAACAAAAAAAGGAGGCATCATCGGCAAACAAAATGGTAAGCTGGCATGGTGTTAGGTAAATATCTAACCAACATGCAGAATATAACTCAAGAGACTGTTTGGTTGTATCTCCATCCAGGAGAGAAATATCAACTATGCTTCTGTCATCAACACCTTTGATTATAGAGGTAGGAGCTTTGTTTTTCAGTGTAGTCTTGTCAGTTCTCCTGGAGATTCTTTCTTGGTAAAAGGAATTGTTCCTCTCCATTTTCGCTACAAGCATGATTGGTGTGAGGGACTCCTTAAGAGAAGTCGATGCCATCAACTGGTTTTCCTCAGATAGACACTTTGAAAAAATCTGACTATATGACCTGGTTGAATTCTCTCTGTAAAGTTCCTTGAGATGACGTGTTGTGACTTGGCATTATATAAATAAACTGAATTGAAATGAAATAAAAAAGATTGAAGAGTTATTTTAACAGAATCCCGTAAATGAAGAGAAATCCAGGATAAGATTTGGTGCGGGCTGTCAAGGCTCAGAAATTAGGACCCAGAATTCAGGCAGACAGAAAAGATTAGTATAAAACTAAATGCTTTATTGACTGCTTCTGGATTGCATGGCTCCTCAGTTGGGACCAGTTTGCTGGATTCTCTGTAGCCAAATAAACTCAGGTTAGTGACCACTAGACTCGCGGGGAAGAATATCGAGCATGTGAGTCACTAACCCGGTTCTTAGTTCTGTCCCTGACCAGAGGAATGATTGGGAAACAGTCGGATGACTTATCCTAAGCTTGAGGCAGGAACAGCCTGGAGAGATCCAGGAGTCAAGCAGAGCACACTGAAAAGTGAAAGCCAGCAGACACAGAAGAGCAGAAGAGTCCAGAGGCAGAGTCCAGAGCAGTGTTAAAGCTGATGTCCAGACCAGATGATCAGAGAGACGCAGAGGTACCGAAGGGAAATTCTAAGCCAGGCTCAGAAAACAGATCCAAGGTCATTAACAGGCAGAGCCCAAACAGCAGTCTGAACACAGGAATAGGCAAAGATAGACCGGAACCTGGGGAAGCAAAAACTAAGGAATCCAGGGTTTGGATTAGGGTTAGGGCTCCCTCTAGCACCTGGGTGGTGCAAACTTTTTTGCGCCCCAGGGAGAAAATACATCACCAAACTGACGAAAAGTAAAATTATGCCTTACTCATTATTAAAGATTAAATATTTATCCTACACATGTAAAAAATATATATCAATATATTTTGATATATAATATTTAAATATAAATAATAAATATAAATTTTATAATTTAAGTTTAGTCAGTTTTTTTATGTCTTAATCAAGGTCATTGGCCTGGTAGGTCTGTGCCTTGGAGCCCTCTATTGGCCAGCTGCCACTGCTGGAGACATTAACAGCCTTTTGCATACCTATCATTCTGGTTTCTACCCTAGAAGGTGTATAAAAAGATGTCAGTGAAAGTTTTCTGATGCAGCTGGTGTAGGTACCAGATCAGCTGGAGAGATTGGAGGGGAGGTGGCAGAGCTGTCTTCACATCTAAGACGTCTATGTGCTGTGCATCCAATGACATGCAGCTAGATGTAAGAGTTTAGTGAAGTTCACACAAACACCTTTGTTTTCATGACATATGGGGACATTTCATTTACAGTCATTCAGTTTATATGGCCTAACCCAGACCCTTACCCTAACCCTATTAGCAACATATAAACCCTAACCTAAAGTGAATTCACACCTTAGTCCTAACCCTGACCCCAACTCAAAGAAAGGAACTTTGCCATATGTGGGACCAGCTGTATGTCCCCATATGTACATGTAAGTCTCCACATGTAGGATATTTTACAAAATTCTTCCTCCACTTGGTAGGTAAAACAAGACCACACACTCTCACTTACACACAGCGTTGTTATTTTGCTCCCAAAGGACATGTTTTGCCAGTACTATGTTAGCTACTGATGTTTGCTGGCAGAGTTATGCTTTCTACTTTAGCTTATTGTGTGTGTGTGTGTGCGTGTGTATGTTATAAAAGCATGTGTGTATTCAGTTCATGCAGTAAAAGTAAAGAGAGGCAAAACAGTATTATTTAGTGCTGAGTTGTTTTCTTTATAAAACAAAATTGTCAGTTTAAATAGATAATATTTGTGTACATGGCAGTAGTATAAAATGAGGATAAAAAATATTCCACTAAATACAGACAGGTCCATAGAAAGATGATATAATCTAATACAAAATACACAGGTTACTTTAGCCACTTTACATGAATCAAAACAATGAACTAGATCGAAAATTAAAACTAATTTGAATGCCTGACAGTTGTTGTATTAGTCTTAGACATTGATATTTTCATTGTCAGATGCATTATTATCCAAATATCTTAGAATTAAGTTTTCAATTACTTTCCTCAATAGAAAAATTTGATGTAAAATTTGAATTTTACTATCAGTTTTTATGAGAAAAATGATAATGATGAACAAGTGAACCGATTTGATCTTTTTGTCACAGTTGCATTGGACACTACACTCGGATACGGCCACTTTATTAGGTACCCCATGCTAGCAGCGGGTTGGACCCCTTTTGCCTTCTGTAGAACTGCCTCAATTCTCCATGGCATAGATTCAACAAGGTGCTGGAAGCATTCCTCAGGGAGTTTGGTCCATATTGACATGATGGCATCACACAGTTGCTGCAGATTTGTCGGCTGCCCATCCATGATGCGAAAATCTCCCGTTCCACCACATCCCAAAAGATGCTCTTATTGGATTGAGATCTGGTGACTGTGGAGGCCATTTGAGTACAGTGAACCTCATTGTCATGTTCAAGAAACCAGTCTGAGATGATTCCAGCTTTATGGCATGGCGCATTATCCCGCTGAAAGTAGCCATCAGAAGTTGGGTACATTGTGGTCATAAAGGGATGGACATGGTCAGCAACAATACTCAGGTAGGCTGTGGCGTTGCGTTGCTTGATGCTCAATTGTGGTACCAAGGGGCCCAAAGAGTGCCAAAGAAAATATTCCCCACACCATGACACCACCACCACCAGCCTGAACCCGTTGATACAAGGCAGGATGGATCCATGCTTTCATGTTGTAGGACGCCAAATTCTGACCCTACCATCCGAATGTCGCTGGCAGAAATCGAGACTCATCATCAGCTTGTGCAAATTGTAGCCACAGTTTCCCTGTTCTTAGCTGAAAGGAGTGGCACCCGGTGTGGTCTTCTGCTGCTGTAGCCCATCTTCCTCAAAGTTCCACGTACTGCAATGCGTTCAGAGATGCTCCTTCTGCCCACCTTGGTTGTAACTTGGTGGTTATTTGAGTCACTGTTGCCCTTCTATCAGCTCGAACCAGTCTGGCCATTCTCCATTCTGACCTCTGGCATCAACAAGGCATTTCCGCCACAGAACTGCCGCTCACTGGATGTTTTTCTTTTTCGGACCATTCTCTGTAAACCCTAGAGATGGTTGTAGCGTGAAAAATCCCAGTAGATCAGCAGTTTCTGAGAAATACTCAGACCAGCCCTTCTGGCACCAACAATCATGCCACATTCAAAGTCACTCAAATCACCTTTCTTCCCCATACTGATGCTCAAGCTTTGAACTGCAGGAGATTGTCTTGACCATGTCTACATGCCTAAATGCACTGAGTTGCGCCATGTGATTGGCTGCTTAGGAAATTAAGTGTTAACGAGCAGTTAAATAAAGTGGCCGGTGAGTGTAGATACCAGTGACTTGAAGTAATGATGTTTGATGTAAACAAAAAAAGAAGCTGAACTTAATCTGCTTTTTTAATTTATTGTAACTTAGCTTGCTACATTTCTCTAGTCGGTTTCTTTAGTGCAGTAAGGATTCATTTAATTTAGAAATACTTAATTTTCTAAATAGCTCTTCACCATAACATGTCAGAAACAGGACCCAAACAGTGACTTCAAAGCCATCGGGTCCCTTGTAAAGATCTTGACAGGAATTATCTGTAAGTCTTTTGTAACAAATGGGGTTTTGCCATATATTAAATATTTGTATGTGCTCCCAGTCTCAGAAAAGAATTTGCATCAGGATCAGTGATGTGGAATTCACAATGTTCTGCTTCATTAGAAATGGGTATGTTGCATTTGCTGTGACAGCGTTGTCTCATTTTATTATTGTTTTATATCTTAGACTGACTTACTATCATGGAGTGAAATTTCAGTGTAATAACTGAAGAAATCAATAAATTATACATCTACTAATCAAAGAAAATCATTTTCAGGCATTCTGAGCTGATAATTTTTTTTAGTAGCGCAGGCATCATAGTTGAGATAAAGTCTTGTTTTATAGGTTAGTTTGGGTATATTTATTCTATATTACCTAAAACATGTAATAGTTGTGTATATGTGAGGTATACTTTCTGCCTGAGCACTACAAAACAAAAGGCATACAGAAAATAGTATTGTAATGGTATTAAGCCTGGGTCCGGAATTTGGGCCATTCTAACATTTGTTTTGGTATTAATCGTTTTGTTGTATCTATGGCTGAATGTTTAAAATTATTGTTCTGCTGAAAAATGAAGCTCTATCCCATTCGTAACTCCTTAGCACCCCCCATTTTCTTCCAAGAGTGCCCCGTATTTAGCTGCCTCCAACCTACCATAAAGTATGATAAATGTCCTTGCTCTTGCCAAAAGGAAGCAACCCCACAGCCGGAATGTTGACGTTATTTCATTGTGGAGATGTCTTGTTCACAGTGAGGTTTCTATTGGTGTTCTTCCTCTACTCCATATCATTTTTATTGAACACCAGAAATGCTTTTTTTTTTTGTGTTATTTTACCAGATAATCTTCTTCTTTCACGTTTGCCCTGTCTCCTACATAACTTCTGGCAAAGCTGCAAACAGTTTATCACAGACTTTGGGGTCTTTCTTTTTGGAAATATGCTATAAAAAACAGTGATGTGATCTGCAAATCATGCATATTTTGTTTAAATATTGGTCGGTGGTATTTTTGACATGGTAAAGGTAATATAAAAACAAAGCATCTTGTTAGTCTCTGCCAAATTTTTAGAACAAGCATTTGTGGATTTGTAATAGCTGGATATCAAAGAATAAGCAAAATCCCAATAACCTGCAGGTTATTGGGATTTTTATTAGCCCATGGGCTGGAATATTCTACACTGATTCTACAAGTAATTATTATTCAGTTGGTGATTTGTGTTATCTTATAATTGCAAAAGTAGAACACACAGACGATTCTTATTTTTTTCTAAAATAGCTGCATCTTATTTCATTCCTGAAAACCAATGTAATTCTAATGTGAACATTTAATAAAATATGATTCCAAGAAAAAACACAAAAGATTATAAGACTAGTACTTGTTATTACAGTACATTAGTTAGTTCTTTATAACATTTTAGCCTTTATTAACAGCTATTGAAGAGGGTCCAAAGAGCTCCAGAGCCGCAGGTTGTAGACCCCTGCTTTAGAGTCATACCTGCACAATCTGAACAAAATCTCCCCAAGTATAAACACAGCAGCCGTTAAAGGTGGGGTATGTGATGTTTTCTGGAGCATGTTTTTACCATACTGATTGAAAACCTCCTCACGAGCCCATTGCGCCAACTGAGATAGAATGCTTTTGAAAAAAAAAACTTAAATCTTTTAGTCCAGTGTAGAGGGCGTAGTCAGAGGAAAACGCCAACCAATAGAAGTAACTATCATCCCTACTTCTATTGGTTTCTGGGCACGCCCCATCAACCGCCAGCTCCTGAGCTTTCTCCCCACCCTCCCCGCGCGCGTTCACACAGACTCGTGACCTCCTGACGCCCTGCCGCAGGAGTCATTTTCAGGTAACTCCACCCTACCGCGGAACTTCCAAATGCTACTAGAGAGCCAGCTAGCTAGCTATCAAGCCCAACTCCACAGATTTATCTCACACAGCCAGAGAGAATATTTGACTATGGCAGAAAAGACGACAAACAACAACGGGTTCGAAAAGAAAAGGCAAAACTGTGCTTGAAAAGCAACAGCTAGGATAAAAAGCAACAGAAGAGCTGTTTAAACAGGACGAGTGGTAATCGGTACAGCTTTCCAACGCTACGCCAACTGAAAGAAGACAGGGGACTACAGACGGATGCTAAGGTGGCCTTGTTTCTACCGATAGGTAAGACAACGCTATGTTTTCTTATATGTTGAGATAATACTTGGTTACTTCTTATTTACCACATTAGTGAGAAAGTCAAAGATGTCGACTACATGCAATGTCCCAGCATGTTTCTCTATAGCTTACTAGCAGGCGCTGCGTTCATGTAATTGGTGTGAGGCGCGTGGTTTCGTGGGTGGGCTGAAGGTGTGTATTTTCAAAAATGTAGCTGGCAGGAACCGCTTATCCAGGATCATATACCCCACCTTAATTATTTACAGTAAGCTACTTTTGAAAATGTGAAAAAAATTAAAACAATGCTGGAAACAATTTTTATTCTTTTGGACAGTGTTTAATATGTGTTGACAATTACAGAAAACAAAAAAGATTTAAGAATTTTTACAGATGCTCAAACTGTTGTAAAGTTACGAGCTGAAAAAACAAAAACTACGAGAAACATTTTAATATATCAGTGCAAAACAACTATATGTCTTCATTTTAATATTAATCCAGGCTTTACTTTTTTCTTTCAAGCATGTTCTGGCTGTATTTGTAACATCTACAGGAATAGTAGCAGTAAAAATGAACAAAAACAAACATTGATAACATCATAAATCAGCAAATAATAGTGTAAGGTGCACAGCTATAGGTTTTTATTTGTTTGCGAAATTATTAGGTGATATATCATAGGTATTGCATGTTTTACAGAAGAACACCACATGTATTTATATTAAGGAAGTGAAAGGAAAATGCAGCTCCCAAAATCAAGCCATATTTTTTTTGTCTCTGCACTGGGAATTGTTCCTACATCTTTGAAAGCAGTGGACAGAAACCCCCGTGGGGTCCGACCTTTTTCTCAGTAGGTTGCATTTGCTCTAATATGAAATGGAATCAATATGGCTGTCATGCAGAAACACATTCAGGCACTCACTTAAGCTTGATTTCAATCTCCATCCACTTTTCTCCATTTCCCTTTGAAGAGGGATAGATGGTAGTAAGAGACGGGGGATGGGTGCAATCAGCAACCCTCCCAAACAAAGACACACAAACACATACACACATTAAACACTTACACAGTGTGGCCATTCAGCCAGGCGGGGAGCTGAGTAATGAGTGGTTTTAGTGGAGAGGACAGCTCACCTTCTTACCAACTCATCTCAAGGAGACTTCTGATCATCGCTGTCAACTATGGCTAAGCACTTTAAATGGATACTAAAATGTGTGTATGTCATTGTGTAATATGAGTGAAGAGAAACATGTTCATGTGTTAAATCACTAAATGGGTAGAGGAGTTTAGTGATTTTCACCTTTGTAAATCTGCTTTTGAAGGTTTGAGGAAGAGTTACTTCCCAGTAATCTAAAATTGCTTCTCATAACTATTAGGACCGATTAATTAACAGATGCATAATGAAGTATTTTGTGCATGTGAAGGTGTGTGCATATGTGTGTGAAGACAATCAATCATAAGTTGTCATACAGGTAAGGGTCTAGTACAGTGTCAGCAAAGGTGAAACACATAAACTTAGATTAACATGAACAATGCAGTAAGTGTATACATTTTTTCAATGCGTTATCCAGCTAAAACTTTGGACAGAATGTGACGTAAAAAGAAAAATAGGTAGCAAAAAAAGGTCCTAATACTTTCAACACCTTCTTGTGAAAGGCCTCATACTACTTTAACTTTTCCAAATTCTTAATATTAGAATAATCGTTTTATTACGGTAGACCAACAAAAATAGAAATATAATAACTGGAATATAAAAACTCATATTTTAAACATAAAACATTTAACCAGCTGTGGTGTTATTCAGGACCATTTATTGTTATATTCTTTAGTGAAATCCAGAAATAACTGTAGATTTCAGGTATCGTTCAATTGGATTCCACCTCCAGGTGACTTAATTTCAGTTTAAAGAGATAGTACACTGCAAAACATGATTAGCCTTCATTTTCTACTCACCCCCATGCTGAACAACACTCTGGAGTACTTTTTTGATATCTCAAATGCATCTGGAGATCTGGGAGGCTTCTTGCTGTCTGCTGACATTCAAATAATTGAAGTCCATAGCACCCGAGGCAGAAAGGTTCATAAAAGTCCACAAAAAACGTGTCAATATTCCTCCATACGTGCTCGTCTAAGATTTATTCCAAGTGTCCTGAGTGGGTAGCGCCCATAATTTACTCGAAACGAGTCATTTAGAATGTTTTTAGAGCCATAAATAGTAGTGTATAGATTTCCTAAAAGCGCTGCTTTCACGACGCACTAAAATGTCGAGCATCGCAGGCCAAACCAGATGAGAAGTCGATTCACGTCTGCTTTGCCGATAATGCGTAGAAGAAGAAGTTCCGCTTTTCACCTGTTTGAAGTCCTCAGACATTTTTCTTTTGTTGCTTTTCTTTGTTTCCACAGTTAAACAGCACATTTTTTTCTTCTACTCTTGCATTACCTCCCGGCAGAGCAGACGCTGAATGCGACTTTCATCTGGTTTGGTGTGCATGGTTGCTAGGAGTCATGAATCCATAGAGAGGCGCCTTGGCTTTTACTTAAATCCTATACACTACTGTTTAGGCTCTAAAAACATTCTTAATGACTTTGTGACAGCAACAAAAAAACATAAGCAATGGTACTGAGACAAATGTATTATTCAATGTCACTTCAATGTGAAGTAAGAATTAACACAAGAGTAACTCCTCCCTTTTTCTTGATTCCACTTAAATTGAACATTAAAGGGATATTGTGTAACTTCTCCTGGTATGTATTCACCAAAATTAATTAGTTTTCTTCCAAAGTATGTTTTTCCTTTGTCAGAAATTACACCCAACAAACTGAAGTGTTGAGGTAATCTCTACATTTCCTGCTCATTATCATTTATATTTATTGGTTATTCATGTTAAGCTCTGTGCTGACTACCATGTTTGGATTCCAATGTTTTTATTCCATTCACCGGTCTATCTCCACCTAGCTCTGTTTACTGTTCATCTGATCCACCTGTTTCAACCTCTTCTAGTGTACCTGAGTGTTTCTGATTGCCTGATCCTGACCAGTTCTGCTTCTGGACCGCTGAGCCTGCCTATCCCTGTTCTGATGTATTTGGCTGACCTGTCCTCAGACTCCTGCTGGATTTCTGCCTGTGTACTGAACCTGGAACAGATTCCTGACTCCGTCCCTTCAGTACCTCTTTGGACGTCTGATCTCCTGGCTCTGACTCCAGAGCACGTCCTTGAATTGACTTATGCCCTCCGGATTATCCCACCTTCCTCCGTCTGCGTGGCTCTGATCTCCGGCCTGTCCTCCGAGACATCAGCATCTGTGACTGTGAATATAAAAAAGATCTGGTTCCCCTGGGGCCTGCATCTCCACTGTGGTGGAGATCCAGCCAAAGCGGAACCCAGCTTCCTGGGCAAGGGAGAGGAGGTAAAGAGCACAGGAGCAAAAAAAGCGCAGGATCAAAAGAGAGCAGGAGCAAAAGAGGGAGAGTCTGGTTTTCTCTGTGGTTTTCTACTGTCCTCACACAGAGGGGGATGGTGGTTTGTCACACCTATATGACTTGCCTGTGGAGGCCTTGACTTAAACGGGGGCTGTTGCAGAGATTCCAAAGCTGATTCCACATCATCATGTCAAGATGAAATATGGACATTGTACAGGGTTGAGAAAGAGCAGGTCTTTAAGGAACTTTGCGAAAGTCCTCCACAATGCCTTTAAGTCCACATGTTATGCCTTGTGGCATTCTACACTTTAAAAGATTAATCTCTGTGGTCACTTTTTGAACACACTTTTGAAATTTGAGTAAATACAAATACTGTGAGCCATTTCTTGTTTTACTTTTCATCAATATTACTATTCAGATACACAAGCATCATCTTTAAACCCCTGACAACTGTACTATAAATAAGTATACCAGATTCTTATATAGACCTTAGTCATTTATTTATATGCCATATAATGTCCTCCATTTTGGTGCTATAGAAATGGCCACCCTAATGTTGTAGCTTTGCTGAATGGTGGTTGGATTAAAATCAAGCTTTAAATGAGACTGTAAGGTTTGGTGGAAGTTAACTTGAGGGGCCCAAATGCAAAGATGAAGAGACAGAGTTCTTTTTGCAGATTTAATTGAAGCAGAAATCCAGGAACAATAAACAGGAAACTAAAGATCAGAAGATGCCAGGGAGAAACACACATAAGGAGCAAAGCAATGAAGAAGATCCAGCAATGAGGAACTGCACAGGAGCTTTATATATATAATGTACTTTTTCTGTGTTTTTTAATTTGCATAGCTGCTCTTAAATGAACACATTCTCAGAAAATAAATAGTTTTTTATATAATAAAATATATAATGTTATAGCTTCTGAATTATTTCACCGATACCTTATTTTTTTAGGTGTGTGACACAATATTAGACCATGCAAAACACAGATTTACCTTCACAAAGCCTCAGCAGGGCAAAATTGATGTACAAAAAGGAAACCTTTGCATGAAATTATGTTTTATTTTTATAGTGTTTTTATAATGCTTTTGTTGTTGGCATTCATAATAATATACTAGTGTGATAACTTAGCACACTTTTTAATGGTTTTTTTCTATAGGTCTATTTTCAATATATACCCCCTCTGGAGACAACTCCACCAGCCGCCACTGCTACATGTATATGCTCATGATGAGGGATTGCCATAGAGTAAACGCTACATTGCACAGGAATGTTTACCATGACAATATGTTTATCCAGGAGCAACGTGTCCTGCAAAGTCAATGACTGAATGCAGTCAGTTGGTTTTCCTTAGATTGGAACCTTTGAACTAATCTGACTCTAAGATTTGATTGAATTGTCTGAGTAAAGACCTTTGAGATATTGTAAACTGATGCCGCATTGGTAAGCTGAGTTGAAATGAATTAAAACCATTGAGGATCAAAAAATACCTTATAACTTATCGTATTTAGTCAAAATTTGCTGCATCTATAATAAAGATACTGATAAATACAATCTGATGTCTATCCAAGGTTCCACAAGGTGCATCTTTAATTTGGATAAAAAAAACAACACTTCAGGCCAGGAAATTATTTTTTTATTAAATTTTTTTTGCTTAATCACAAACAGACCAGGATTATGATTCCAAAAAAATAAAAAAGATATGGGTTACCTTTACACAGATACCCAAAGGCTGCATTTAGACCTGATAATTGTGGAGCTATTCATGATTTATTTCAGTTGCGTATTTCGATGTCCTTTAAATTACTTTAGAAACCCTATGGGCTTGAGAGAGGAAAAATGGTGGACTGTGATCTGTCTGAGTTTGTTTGCTCTCCATGTGCATGTTTGGGTTCCCTCACATGGTATTGTACTCTAGCTTCCTTTCAAAAAACAAAATGTGTGCAATTAAATCCTAAAATCTACCCTGCTCTTGCTCAGGCTTAGACCAGGTAGACAAATGATAACTTATAATGGAGATTGACCGGGATATAACCCTTGTTCAAATTGATTTTGGCATACAAATTAAAACATGACATTTAAGAATATTAGAACAACATTAAATTTAGGAAATAACAACAATCCAATAAGAACAAAATTTCCAATCTAACCACATAGTCTATGTCTAATTGTTCTATATGTTTTTCAGTAATTTGATTTACTGTAATGATCTACATTTTCAGTAATGTCTTTATTGAATACTACTGTGCACAATAACAGCCACTACTGAAATCTCATAGTTAAAAAAAGGAATGAATTTTTTACAACTATATATTTATGCACGCTATAGAAAGGAGGATAAAACAGGCATGTCTAGAAAAAAAGCGTTTGCACGCGTATAACTTCTAAATCTTGTACAGCTGGGAAATTTGCCACTGCATCATAGAAACAAACAGGTCAATTATGTACTGCCTCACACCTAATATAAAATTCAAAGATGATCAGTTAATCTGAAATGAATGTTAGGAGGAACTTAAAGAATTGGGAGAGCCCATGGGTTTGCAAAAGAAGAGCGTAAAAATTCAATGTGAACAAGACAGTCGATTTTTGAACTTAACACTTTCTTGTGGAAGGCATCACTGAAAACCACCACTTCATCCTGCAGCCTTTCTATGAAGCAGTTTATTAAATAAATAGCTGCATCAATTAGGGTTGAATCATTGAGTGCTGCTTTCCACATATTCTGGGTAAAGGCCCGCTGAAAATAATTCTTTATATTATTTATTCATTGTACACCAAGCCATACAGCAGGTAAATGACTTTGGATGAATACCTATAACACAATCAGTGCAAACTGTTGGGCCTTTATCAAATGTGCGTTCAAACACATACCTTGGTCCAATTTAATTTGCGACCGATGTCTCTGATGGAAAGCATTCAAAACACTTTCCATACTTTTTTCCTATCTTTTCACTCCTGCTTGATAAATGACTTTGTGTGGATAAAAAGCACTTTCTGAGCAACCGTAACCACTCTAAACAGATTACTAATACTTAGGGTAAATAGCAGGAGCGGGGGTTAAAAAAATTGAGGATCGCTATTTAATAGAGCTTCCTGGAATTTGTCACGTGATGCAACTGTTTTTTTCCCATCACTTATTGAAGAGAAGCGAATGAATGAGATTAAGGGGGTAACAAAGTTATACCAGTGTGGGGGAATTTATGTCTATGTAAAATTGTCATAAAAAGCAGATAGTAATATCATGAAGCTGCAGGGAGAGGATCAATCTGCTATTTTCAAACTGATTTAGGTTTGTAAAGAAATTTAAAATTCACACCCAACATTTAAGCGTGTTTTTGCTTAACCATTAGGAAGATTTTTGATAGGCACCAGTACTATAAAAAATATGGTTCTGTGAAAAAGTAACTACACCCTTATAAACTATGGAGAGCCATTTCATTAAAAATTAAATAAATTCTACTAATGAAAAGTTGTTAATCAATATTTAATTAGATAGATAATATCCTATTGACTTAAAAAAATGTTAAATTAATTAAATATCACATTTATTTGATTGTGCACCCTATACATTATGCATATCCAAATATTCTATATATTTGGGATATATATTTTTTTTTACATAAAAAAGTGAATGTAATCAAATGATAAAAAAATATATATATTTTATATTTTGTTGACTCTGCCATTTGCCAACACTGTATGACTTAGATTTAGACATATTTAATTTTGTCATTTTGTACACACAAGTGTATACAAAAAGAAAGAAAGAAAGAAAGAAAGAAAGAAAGAAAGAAAGAAAGAAAGAAAGAAAGAAAAAGAAAGTACAGCTCTCTAGACTTTTTAAAGTACAGCCGTTCTAATGGCAGTGGGAATCTGCTGGTCCTGCATCGATTATGCTTGAAATCTCTTCCCCAGAGGGCAGCAGGGAGAACAGTCCATGGAGGGAACAGGAGCCCCTGAGGATCTTCTTTGGCGCTTCTCAACACTTGTCTCTTCACCTTCTTCCAGGGGCTCCGGTAACGCTGCAGCTTCCACACCACAGAGTGAGACATGCTGGTCAGAACGCCTCTATGGTGCTTCTGGAGAAGGTGGGGAGGATGGGTGGGGGCAGGTGGGGGCTCTCCTCATCCTTCTTCAAGAAGTCCAAGAGCTTCTGTGCCCTTGACCAGTGAGGTGGTGTTTACATTCCAGGTGAGGTGTCTGTGATGTGCACCCCCAGGAAATTTGCTGCTGCTGACCACCTCTACAGCTGAGCTGTTGATGAGCAGTGGAGCGTGGTTAGAGCGGTTCTTCCTGAAGCCCAAGATTATCTCCTTGGTCTTCTCCACATTCAGGATCAGGCTGTTATGTGTGCACCAGTCCCACCAGCTGCTCCACCTCCCTCTCTGTAGTCCAGGTCATTTCATATTGTCTCTGATGAGGCCCACCAATCCGTGGTGTCGTCTGCAAACTTCACTATGTGATTGGTGGTGAACCTGGGGACGCTGTCATGTGTCATCAGGGTGAACAGCAAAGGGTAAAACACCTTCATTATGTGTTGGTCAATGTTAAAATGGCTGAGTTTCCATAACAAGAATAGGCGCTTTTTACACACAGTAATAGTTATCTTTGTTGCTTAATTTTTCATCAAAACTAGTCCCAAGATATGCATATGTTTAAGAAATCTCAGTGGCTTGGCTTTTATTTACAGTGCCTTTTTGCTTGTAAGGTTTACTTCTAAAATTAGTCATATCTTTTTCCTCCCCGATGTTAATGTGATGGTAAGACTCACGCCACTGGACAAAGTCATGGTTACTTGGGCCCTGGCTGCTTTAACTCTCTTTAAGAAGACAAACTATACCAGAATCATCTGCATAGTTTGTAAAGAAACTGTTGTCATATCTACACTGATCCATTGTTTTCTATCATTCTCTATATCCTGGCAACAAACAAACAAACAAACAAAAAAAAAATCTGAAATCCACCAACCAGATTTTATTTAAGACAAACAGTTCAAGGAGCTTCTTGATTAAAATGTGAAACCTGGAAGAAAAATTACAAATAAAAAACTGGCTTGTCCTATTAAAATCCAGTTGTTTGAAAAGCAGGCTTAGCTGTGTGAGGGTTACATCCTTTACCTCATTTGGTCTGCTTTAAATCCTCACATCTAATCAAAGATCATAAGAAAAAGGTTGATAGTGCATGTGCCATATTTGTAACAGTAACAGGCAAATAAATGCTCCCCTTGTCTGTAGCATGTCATCACTTATCTTTTAGGGTGTGAATTACATTTCATATGAGAGGTGCAATCTTTATATTCATATTAGGTCAAGTTACCAAGTTGTCTCCACTCAATTTGATTTTGAAATAAAATGTCCCATGTCTGCCAAATGAACTGTGAAAGCTTAAAAGAAATCTGAAAGCTGAAAATCATCCCAAAGCGAACCACGCAGTTTTACTGATTAAAAGGGTTAGAAGTGTACAAGAACACATGAATTAAAAATGATATAAGAGAGGCTGATGACACATCCACAGGATCTGAAATCAACAAACTTTTTTTTGCATAGCACCATTTCAAAGCATGCTTGAGGTCACCATAGTAAAAAAAAGACTTATCCAGACCAGTTCCTTGGCTACATGCATTCTAAGCTTACGAAAGTCAACAAACGATGCACCTAGGATCAGTTTATTATTCAAATTGTTTAAAAAGTATTTTATACAGAAACCTTGCTTAATCCAAATTTCTGCATTTCATTCTGATTTCTAAACAGAATCCATCTGGAAATGCTACAGTAGAAAGTGTTTGCAAAAGGGAGGAATGTGTAGTACAATTCTTTTAGCTCATTGGATAAGTCACCAAGTGCCACAGGCCTCCCATGTCGAGTTTTTAGGCAATCACAGCAGCAGGAGATGCTTTGACGTATCACATATTTTATTTGTTTTACAACTAGAGTGGTTAACTGATAAAACAAACTCTTACCAAATCTGGTTGAGAAGAACACGCAAACATCTCTCCCATCCACAAAGGTAAAAATCTCGTCCTTTTACTCATTTTTCAAAATTTCCCCCAGTGTTTTATTGTCATTACACTTTCACAAGTACAGAACAACAAAATTAACTCTGCATTTAACCCATCCCCTTGTGCGGTGCCCGTGGAGGTCTTGCTCAGGGATCCAAAGTGGCAGTGCTTGGGAGTGGGGCTTGAACTCAGAACCTCCCCACATCCATGCATTAGCATTAGCATAGCTTGCATAAGGCCCACACTGGCAGCTTATTGCCCCAGCCTGGATACAAACCCAGGCTTCCTGTTTGCAGAACGGATAACTTAACATTTGAGCTAGCCAGCATTCAGAGGATACAGGGCATTGCACTACGCACTACAGCATTACACTAACTTCCCCAAAGCAGGCATTTACATTTCATCTTGATTGCAAGATAATTAATACACAAAAACTCAGCAGATTGCATCAAATGACTGATTTGGTACATTAACAAATTTTGGATGCGTATATAAGAATAGTAGAGTCTTACTAAGCATAAGAAAATAAATATAAACTGCTTTTTAACCCTTCAGTAGGAAAAAAAATAACTTCAACAGAGTCTAGTTACCAACTAGAAAGTAAAAAAGAACAACAGAAGATAATTAAAAGGTCAATGGCAGTAGTATCTCCCTTTTGAGTTTCATCTAGATTAGTACACCTCTCAGCACTGAGACAGTTCAACTCCAGAAGATAGAATACAGCACAAGGCACAGTGAAAGATCAGCCATTAGCTATGTCACACACACAAAAACCATATCAAGTTAAAGCCCTTTTTTAACTACCCCCTGGGGTCTCAACAAACTCAAATAAAAAGGTGATATCAGCTTGATAATGCACATTGGAGCGTATTGGAGCATGTGGCGTTCAATTCTGCAGTGAGTATATGCAGAATTCTGAGCCAATACTGTGGAATAAATCAGGTTAAATTGGTAATAAGTGTTAAAACTTAATTAATATGGAGTGTTTACCCTACTGTAAGAAAGGACTGTTTAACTAAACTGGTACAATGTCAGTACAGCTGACCTTAACTAGAAAACATATAGGTACAGTCAAACAGACAAACAAACACACTTCCTAATTGAAATGCTGTGATTTAGTTAAAGAACATTCTGGTATTTTGTCACACAAAGTAAAACACAATCCGTCAGAAGGAACAAACATGCAGAGCACTTTCATGACTTCCATGCTCCTTTTCTTCAAAAGGAAAGCTGATACAAACATAAAAGCAAAGAAATTCATATTGGAGTCTGAAAATACCTCTGTTCTCCCGTGGGTGAAGAAACGTTAATCTGCTGTGTGTCACTGGGTTGTTTTCAGTTCAAATTTGCTCTATGTAATTATTGTGGAAAAAGCTCCTCAACAGGTTAAAAATATGCAGCTCTTAAATCTATTGTTTGTCTTTTTTATGTAAGTTCTTTGTCTTTTTATCACCTTTAAATTTTTGATAATTATAAAAAAAATGTCCAGTCCAGAGTGGACCCCACCTCTCGCCCGTAGACAGCTTGATATAGTCACCGGCACCCCTTGTGACCTCGCTTGGGATAAGCGTGACAGAAAATGGATGGATGAAAACAAAATTTGTAATTCATTTTTTACATTTGCAATTGTTTAGATTACGTTTTTTAATTAAGAACACAACAGGTTCTGGGTGGAGGTCGATTGTTTGGTAAATGTTTGCTCTTTTTTTTAGAGCTTCAAATATTAAATTGACATTATTTTTTTATTTCAACTAAGTTGCAAGATATTTTCAGTAATTATTCTGTCTTTACATTCACAATAGATAAATCAAGTCGTAAGTGTGCACATATCCAAAAACCACCTTTTACCACCCACAACCTTTTTCTTTTTGGAATAGAAGACACTGATGCCAATGCATAATAATCAGTGTGAAGGCCTTTGGCCAGGCTAAGCTAAAGGCTACTGTAGCAGTTAGCAGTTCATCTTATTTTTATGTCTTAGAAATAAACAACAGCACCAAGCTTATCAAAATACTGTACATGATTTCACCTCTGGCAGCTTCACAGAGTTCACACACATCAAACACTGGATGACTCTCTGACAGCCTTGGAAGATTAGGAGTTTTTATATGTATGTCACAGCATACTGTGATCCTGCTCAGACACTGGAAAAACAACATCTGCCTTTACTATCTGCTGCAGCAGTAAGTGAAGCTAAGCCTCAGCTACCTGCACAAAGTGAGGACAGGATTGCCTAAAAATGGGAGAATAAAGAGATGCTACACTACACCATGTTAAATATGAACGCTTTATAAAACGATAACCGTTTTATCTTTCTCTTTTAACTGTATGTGTCATGATCTGGCCTGATTGCTCCACCTTAATTGGTTATTCCTTTCACCTGCCATTTTCCCTCCCTGCCTCAATTATCATTTATTCATCTCACCTGTTTCCTTTGGCTTATATTCTGGTTAGCCTGAGCATTCGGGGCCAGATCATTAGATGTTGTTTTCTGTTTAGTTCTGTTTATTCCAAGGTTCGTGTCCTGGATCCTGGTGGCCAGTGGAAAGAGGGTTTTGTGTCTGCCTCGTCTCCTGCTCGTCCACTGTTCCTTCACTGCTGAGTCCTCAGGGTTTTTGGGTCTTTAAGTGGGGAGGATTAGTTTTTATTCCAGTAAGCCTGACTCCAAGGAGAAGATTAGCTTAAAGGTCCTGCATCAAGTTCTGGTTCTGGTCTCTGCTACCCTCCTTCACTGAGCCTGCTCTTCTGCACCTGATCCTGTCTGCTCCTGTGCGTGTTCACCAGGTCACTCTTCCGGACTCTGAAACTGCGGGGAGCTCTAGGATGCCTGGAAGCCTTGATCCTGCCTGTTCTGTCTGTTCCTGCCTGTTCTGTATCCCTGTCCAGGATCGGTTTCCTGCAGTCCTCCGGGTCTGCTGCACGGGGGACACTCTGGGTGATGCATGACGCGTCAGTCTTCAGTCCAGCGGCTGGGTTGCGCCGATTTCCAGGGAGATGGACTGGACTGTTGAACCAGGTAAGTGACTCACTGAGATCACCATCTTCTGTCAGATGACCGTGGTCACTTACCTGTGTTTCTCCCACAGAGTGTCTGAGATTGAGCGGTGCCCCGCCCCCTCCGGCAGCATCATTGCGAACGCATTTTAATAAACGTTTTGAACTTTCCTACTGACTGTCTCACCTTGAATACTGGGTCCATCTGTCCCGTTTTATGACAGTATAATTACTTTACTTTCCCTTTTTTTCATTTTACAATCCTACAGTTTTTAAACAATTTTAAGAATTACTAACGTAAAGTTCAGCATGTATAAATGAAAATAATTGCCACAGGACCACAGTTAAAAAGATGTATGACTACTTAGAGCCTCCCCTCAACATTCCCCCATAGGTCCCTGTATTGGGCCTCATGCAAGAACTGTTGTGTGCACAAATTCCTTCTTAAACTGCTCGTACATTGGACTTAGGAGAAAATTTAGCATTCATGTTATAATTTTTATCTTTTCTCAGGCGAAGACAAATTTTGTCTTGAAGTAGGAGTCTTGCGCAGTCAGTCAATTGTTATCCAAATGTAGTTTTTGACTAAATTATTACATTTGTTGTCACTTAGAAGCAATTGTTAATTTTATTAGGCTACAGCATTATATATTATCCAACTCTGCGATTATAAATGACATTTTTTATTAGATGATGACCGATGACCACTACAACTGCAGCTGACATGTCACTATCGACACTGGTTTAATTGTTTTTTCTTTCCCTAAACAAAAAACAGCCAGAGATCAAGCTACTAATCCAATAATATCTGGAACAGATATTTGATAGAGTAAGTAAGACTCATTTCATTCCATGGCAGCTCTTTGCCTTTGTTATTACGTAAAATGTGGAATGTTACAGGTTTTTTTTCTTTCTGTATTCATCACATTACAGTTTTACCATCAATATTTTAATGTTTATGTATGAGAGTGTCAAGGCTCAGAACAAAAGATCCAGTATTTAAGGCAAGGCAGGCATTGGGAATACTAAAAATTTAGTTATTTAAAAACAATGGATTGGCCATTGCAGCAAGTGCATCTAAGTCAGGAACCTCTGGTCTTAAAGTTCAGTTCATGATCAGAGGAAGAGGTGGATTCCAGCCACATGGCTGCCAAAGAATTCCAGACCCTGAAGTCTTGAAGAAAACAGAAGACAGGAGACCAGATCCAAGCAGGCGAAGGAAGGCAGGACAATCCAAAGGACGAAGCCAGAGCCAGTGTTGAAGAGATTCACAGGAGTCTGGGCCAGAATATCAGAGATCTGAAGAGGTACCGAAGAAAAATCCAGGTTGGTATTAGGAAGCAGACCCAGGGTTGTCAAAAGGGCAGAATCAAGAAGGAGTCTGAAGACAGGTCAGGCATACAGCTCAGAACAGGAATGGGCAGGCTCAGAGGTCCAAAGGCAGAACGGTTCAGGATTAGGCAATCAGAACACCATCAAGCACGCTAGAGAACTCTCACCAAAGGCTTGAATAATCTGGCACTGATGACTAGAAGCTGGCAGGTTAAATAGAGACTGGAGCAGGTGACACAATGGTTAATGGTGATGAGAAACAGGGCGAAGCTAAGCAGATGAATGGAATAAACAATCAAGCCGGTCATCAGCGCCAGGATAATGAGAGAGAGAGATGGAGAGTATAGAGGTCTGGTCTACAGAGGTCAGTAAACAAGTGTGTGTAGTCTTGTTTTACCTACAATGAGGGGGAAGTATTTTGAAAAATATCCTACATCTGAGGACTTACAGGTACATATGGGGACATTCAACTGGTCCCTATATATGGTAAAGTTCTGTTCTTTAAATTGGGGTTAGGTTTAGGACTAATGTGTGAATTCAATTTAGGTTAGGTAGATCTTGGTAATATGGGTTGAGGTTAGGGTAGGGGTAAGCGTCGGGTTAGGCCATATAAAACATGAATGCGAGTCAATGAAATGTCCCTATATGTCATGAAAACAAAGCTGAATGTGTGTGTCTGTGTGTGTTTAAAGACATTTCCCTTCCAAGGAAGCTTGTTCAATTCAAAATGCTGACATTTTGAATTAAAAAAGCTTCCTGGATGGGAAGCGAAACGTCTTCAAACTTGGAAACAAAGTCCCGTGGTTTGTTTTTTTACCTTTTTTTGGAATGCCTCTGACCTGGATGACTGAGAACCTTCACCAGCATCCATTAACATAATAACCCTGCATTTATAAAATATAATAACTCTTCTACAAGAACCTCATCTGCCTTTTATCAGAGAATAAACAATTCTGTCCATAATGTCTGCTGGGTAATATAATCACTTCAGTGGAGGGACCCTCTCTGTTTCTACGGATAATTTACTTAGGGGCATATTACACTAAACAGTCGAATGGATGTGTAAAGAGATGAATGCAGCGAATGAAAATGACAAGGAGAAGATGGATGCATTTTCTAGAGAGAGGATGGACTAAGGTGAATGAGTAGCAAAGAAAATACAGTTGAGAAAAAAAGGATAAAACGTAAGTTGAACAACAGAGGTTTAAATGAGAAAATCTGTAGTATGAAAAAACTCAAAACAAAAAACAAACTCAAAATGTGTGAATGGGAATATTAAACAGGAAATATAAGGTGAGAATAAAACAGTTAAAAACTTTAAAGAGCATGATAGCGGCCT
>JAGKQL010000051.1:2340841-2351380 GCA_018398635.1 Cyprinodon brontotheroides
GAGTGTATTGGTCCTCACAAGCACAGTATAACAGGAATGTGTGTGTGGCGCGCAAAGTTAGAGAGGTTGTTTTAAGCGACGAGGTGGATTCGTCACAGTCACAACAACTATGCGACATGAAATGGGTACCTATATCCTCCATAAATGTATGCCTCTTCTTCTTGGCAAAACGGTAGATAAATAAGTGATCTCTCAATCTCTAATTTGGTGGAAGCTGCATCTCTCGCTCTGCTACCTCCGCCATCTTCCCCGTTTCCAATTGTCTGCAACCTCATGCTGCTGTTCAGAAGCTTTTCCTAAAGCGCAGGCATTTTCAGCGCCTCAAGCACTCTCATGTTCCGAGACGCTGATTGGCCATTACCCACCCTAGCAATAGTACATGATTCACAGATTCTCTGCGGCGCTGATCAGACAGCCCCAGAACAGAGACGGTAGGAGTCAGTCTGTGGAAACTACCAAATAATGACAGTAGATAGGGAAATGTAGTTTATATAATTTGTTTTGCTTATAGGTACACACACAGTCTAGAGTAAAACTGACACATTTATGCGAGTTACTCTCCCTAAAAATATTTTAATGCTTTCTCTTTCTATCAGGAGTGGCGGGTGCCCCAGCGCCTAAGTGGGCCGTCACACTGCCCCTCACTTCCTCCCCGCGCCCCTGGCGCTCTCCTCAGAGTGTTTCCTTCCATTGAGGTGCTCTCAGGGTCAAAAGCTTCATCGCCTCTTTATGGGTTTCAAGCTGTGCCACCACCTCTTTGTGGGTTTCAAGCTTCAAGCTTCCTTAGGCTCCTGTGCCGCAGTCAGTCGGAGGTCACTAAAGGAAAGTACCTGTGCTGCATTAAGCGGTCCCCAAGGCTCCTTCGCTGTAAGACGATCAGCTCAGCCTTGAAGGTTCCTGCTACAAAAGACACGACACTCCAAAGGGAGGTTCCTGCTGCAGAAAGCGCCAGCCTTCTGGGGTTCCTGCTGTAGAGATGCTGGACCTCCCCCCAGAGGTCCTTCGCCGCTGTCGCCCCCCCGTGCCTTCTCCTCCAGGGGCTGTCCCTCTCCTCGCCACTGGGTATCCTCGCCGTTTCATGGGTCCTTCTTTCTTTTGCAGCTCTACCTCCAGAGACCCTCCCTCTCCCTCCCGCCGCCTCCAGAGCCTCCCTCCCTCCCTCCCACGCGGGCCTCCACCCCCTCTCCCACCGCCCTCCACCAGCCTCGCTGCTGCCAGTCTCCCCAGCCGGCTCAGAGATCCTGCCTCACTGCTTCTGCCTGTAATCTTTGTTGTAGGGCATTTTGCTTCCGAGTGCGCAGATCTGCATTAAACCAGGGAGCCAGCTTTCTATTTTTAAAGTTTGGATGGTTTTTTATTTGGACTCAATTACTGGTTTTTGATTCTTGCCCTCCTTCCTTGCTCCTCCCTCGCTTTGGTGGGTTGGATTTGTTTTAGGACATCCGCCTCCCTTAGATGGGGGTACCTCGTCATGGTTTTGGTTCTTTTTCTCTTTTTGTTTTTCTTTTGAGATGTCATTGTTTTATTTCCATTTTGTATTATTCTAGCTATTATTGTATTTTGTTTGTTTCTACTTTGTTGTTCTCTTTGTGTCAGTCTTTTCCCAACTAACCCTTCTAGTTCCCTCTTGTCCATACCTGCTCCCAATCTTCTAGCCTGGTCTTTTTTTCTGTCTCCCATATATACACCTTCTGTTTAGTCACTTTTTGCTGTTTTATTGTCATTTCTTTGCCCTTCTTGTGAGTATTCCTGGTTATCAGTATTTTGTGGATTTTGTTGATTTATGTTTTGTGATTTTGGCTTCTGCTTCTACCTTTTAAATTAAATCTACAAGAAACCAATTTCAGCGTCAGTCTCGAATTTGGGTCCTCCTCTCAAAACTCCACCCAACCTGAAAGCATGGCGTTATCCTTTGATAAATAGAGGGGAAAAAATTGCAAGGATAGAAATTTTTTTTTTTTTATACATTTACTCAAACTTGGTTATGGCACAAAACTTTGACACTTGGAGGTAATTAACATTACATCAACATGTTAACATTGTTCTGTTGTTATCCTGCCGGCAGAACACTTCCTGCTTCCCCACCTGCAGTTGTGAGGCCATCACTCTTTGGGAAGATTATTGCTGTTATGTAATGCTGTTTTAGGCCAGCTAGCCAGTACAAACACCTTGATTAGCATTCTCTTTGCTAAACTTTTTGTTTGCAGCTATAGGGCTTCTTTGTCTCCCAGCGTTTCACAAATCACAGCAGTGAAAAAGCAGCTCCATGGTTGCTGTATATGTCCTAGCTTTACCTCTGTAAGACCCAAATATTGAAAAAAGGAGGTGTCTGTAGAAATGAAAGACTTCTCAGGTACTTTCATCTCCATCTCTTGTCCGTCTTTTCCATCGGACACAGACAAGTTGTTCAAACTATGTATTGACTTCCATAGAGATTGGAATCTGATGCAGCTCCATGATTGCTGTATACCCAGCCCAGCTTAGCCCCTTTAAGACCCAAATATTGAAAAAAATATATATTTGAGGCACAGATATTGTTTAGGGAGTTCTCTGATGTAGAAATGAAAGACTTCTCAAAATGTCTGTATTTTTAGTATTTCTTTTAAGAGAAATGTTGCATGCTGCAACGCTGGGAATCGATGGGAGCAGAATTTCTGTGTTTGTACTCGCTTTGTCTGGATGGATATAACATTTAAGTATTCATTTGCAGGGCTGAATGCTTACTTACCCCCAGGCCAGCTCACAGACTTGGCTTGGCTCGGGACAGAATTGATGAGTCGGGGCCCATCAATTCATACTTTGTATGTTGTGTATATACATATGAATGAGCTCTTACCTAAAATTAAACATTTTTAAGTAACCTTTTCTGGAAACAAGAGGAACATTTTTAATAGTTAATTAATAAATAAAAAATATTATTTTTTTTAATTATTAATAATAATAAAACTATATTTATTTATTTATTGTTGTCATAATCCTGCACTTTTTGTTGTAATGATCTCAGAATATTGGACCCAGAATTCAAGGAGAGACAGGCAGTGGGAAAGTTCAAAGCGTTTATTAGACCAAAACAGGTGCGCGGGGCTGCTCGTCTGCTGCGGGGCGGATCTCTGCAGAGACTTGGAGAATACAGGTCAGTGACTGGATGTGTGAGCTGAATGCGACTTGGAGCTGGACACTGACCTGATTCAAAGTTCAGTGCGTTCACGGGACCTTTGACCGCAAATGCGTGCGGGCGCATACCACCAGACTTCCTAGAGAGCTGGCAGCAGGCGACGCCGAGCGGCAAATAACAGGAGAGTCCTTGTGAAAGGAAATCCAAGGCCGAAGTCGAGCTGACAGTTCCAGGTTCAGAAGCGGTGAATCCAGGATCGAGACTCGACGCAAGGCAAAACTTCGAGATCCACAGGGCAGAAAAACTGGTCATAATCAGGAAAACAGACGGAGCTGAAGATTGACCGGCAAGGAAGCGTCTAAGCAAAACAAGCGAATAACCTGGCACCTCGGTGGGAGGCAAACACACAACTTAAATAGTAAAGGAACCAGGTGGAAATGATGGCGATAATCGGCGCGCCAGAACCAGTAATTAGCAAGGGAGCAAGGAGTAAAGGAAAAAAGCCAAACCATCCAAGCCTTTAGAGAGACCAGTTCTTGAGCCACAGCCCTTTAGCTGGCCAGTCTCTGAGCCAGAGCCCTTTACTGGGTCAGTTCTCAAGTCAGAGCTCTTTAGCAAGCCAGTTACCAAGCTGGAGGCCTTTAGTGGGCCAGTAACAAAGACGGAGCCTTTTTGCAAGTTCCCCCTTCTTATTAGTCAGCTTCTCTCAGGTCCTTGCCCCACATTTAGATCCCTTTAGTACTTATTTTCCCCCTCAGTCAGATCCTCTTAGTGACTCCTCTCCAGAGACCCCTGAACACGTTCTGTGCCATCCAGAGACCCCTGAGTACGCTCTGTCCAATCAGCGCCAAGATCATGACACATTTTGGTTCTGTTTAAGTTTTCTTTTTGAGTTTTCAGTTATACTTTGAATTATGTCTTTCTGTGTTTTCTAGTTTATTGGTTTAATTTCCATTATGTATTATTCTAGTTGTTTTTGGTTAAATTTTTTTAAGTTCTTATGTATTTCTTCTTTACCCTCTTTTTGCGCTCTTGTGTCTCCTTCTCCTAGCTCCCTTCTTGATTCCTCTGTCAACACCTGCTCCGATTCTGCTGATTACCCTGGTCTTTGTTCAGTCTCCCATTTATACACCTAATGTTCACTCACTGTTTGCTGGTTCCTCTGCCAGTTTGGTTTTCCATACGTGCTCCAGTCACATCAGATCCCATTTACTGTATAGATTTTACTTCTGTGATTTGTGCTGGTGAAGATTCTTAGTCATTCAGATCATAGCCATCCGGAAAAAAAGAAAATTACAAACAATCTACTGGACTTTGTTTCCAAATTTGAACACATTTCGCTTTTTCAATTCAAATGTCAGGAATAGCATTTGAGTCTGAGGTTTTATAGAGGAGCCAAACAACCTTGTTTTTTTTTTAGAAAACATGCAAATTGGAACGGACGAAGGGATCCACCCCTTTGGAATGGGGGTCGTTTGGCTAAAGGACCCACATTCCTTCACATTCAAAGCAAATTCATATTTTTTGTTTCATAGCTCTATGTGTGTTTGTGTGTTGGGGGGTGGGTTTGACTTTGAGAGTCAAACTGTGCACTACATCAAAGTGTTCTCCGTAAAGCAATAATAGGAAACAGTCCTTTGTTTGATTAACAAAATGCAGTGGCATTTATTACATCTTATATGTTTATGACGGGGCAATACCTGATAATGACTCAAAAAAGCTGTTATAGCAGTTTAATCTTAAACTTTTAACATCAATCATTTCAACTACTTCAGTGAGTACAGCTACTGTGTCTTCCACTCTGAAATAACTGTTGACATGTGGCCCACATGGGGAGTTCTGCAATATATATATATATATATATATACAGGCCAGTAGTAAAGGGAAATATGTCAGTGTAACATTACACTATAAAACTAATACTTTTTCATTTGGACATACTTCAAAGAGACAGTCAAAAAATATTGGATAGTGCTACTGGAACAGGCGCTCCATTTATGAGTGTGTGTGTGTGTTTAACTATAATTGATCTGCATCTGTCAAGGTGCTAAATTCTGTGTCCTTGGGGTATGTGTGGCTGGACTTTTCCATGAGGTAACGTAACCCCTGAGGGTAATCCAAAATCTAGAGAATGGAGAAATGTGATCCATAACACATGCTCATATACCTACAGGTGCCAAAAAGAGCTTTACTATGCTCTGGTCGAATAATTAGTCCTCCTAAAGCATGCATGAAACAAAGACAGCTTTCAGGCTGGGCTTTCCCTCTTCCTCCCTCACCCCTTCGCATCCTTTCCTTATTTTCTTTTCTTTCCCGCCTTAACCATCCCAGACATGCTCATTTTTCAAGTCATGTTCATTTCTTTTAACTCCCTCCTAAAACCCCCCATCTCTGGTAACCCCTAGAGACCCATTCGTTCAACTTTCCCTAAATAGTCGCTGTGCCTTCCCAGTAATACCAGCAGTCACAATTTCCAGTCCTCCATGTTAACTCCATCATCTTCATGGCTGAGCCATACACTGGCTAAACAAACAGTAGATGGACAGCTGGCATTCACGTTTATATGGGCTCCTTTGGATCCCGCCATCTGTTTTCCCCCTTGCCAAGATCTGTCAGTCTCATGATTTTAGAGGGCTGATATGTTTTGGGGGTCATAGTTTTGAGAGCTGAAAGAATTCTAGCTTTCCTACCAACTTCAAACATGAATGTCAATGGCCAGGACTTATATGAATCTACTAAATGTGATGGGACAGAGGGAAAAAAGATGAAAAAAATTTAAATGGATGTGTGATGTCAGGGCAACAGTTCTATTTAAGACTGTATGATAAGCTTTCTTTGGTGCTGGAATGATACAGAGCATCTTCGGTAAGAATGGACGTATCCCCTGGGTAAGGCTAAAGTTGACCTACCGGTGAGAGGCAGAGAGAATAACGAAATATATTGATTTGGCTGATACAGTAGCAACCATTCAAATGGCCCTCCACAAAATTGTGAAAAATTTGGAAAACAGTGGGGCAGTGGTGGCCTAGTGGTTAGTGGATTGTGCTTGGACCCTACAGGTTCTGAGTTCAAGCCCCACCCCTCCAGACTGCCGCTCTGGCTCTGGCTCTTTCCCAGTCTTCTAAAAATTTGCTCCAGATAAGTGAAGCATAAGAATTAAAAGCTGCTTCTCTGTGTGTGGTTCTAGTTCTTGGTGGACAGTGTAGACTTGAACTAGAAGATCTGAATGTTCTGGGAGGTTGATACACTGACAACAAATCTGTTATGTATTGAGGTGCTGATCCAATCAGTGATTTCTATGTAACAGTAGGATTTAAAAATCTATTATCTGTTCAAGGACTTCAGGACTGGGCATGTGTCTTCTACTTTCTTACTTCTAGCCTTTATTTCACTCAGGTGCATCTTGGTCGTGGCCCTTATTAGAAGGAGGCCAGAATTAGAGGCAGGCCTCTATTTCTATTTGAGCAAATCAGACTACCAGTGGAATGAATAAAAACAAGATTTTGTGTCTATTATAAAATACTAGGTTAATTTAGAAAGTACAGGTACCATAACGATAAACAGAACATTATCAACAAATACCAGTAATTCAGACATCTTCCAGCAGCTTCCAGACAATTTTTCTGCACGGCAATACAAAAAAAACAAAGAAAAAAAAAAGCCTACACAGAAAGGAATCTTTGCCAAACCAACTTGCGAAACAAAGTTTTAAAAAAGGGACAAAAACTGTTCTGCCATCAGTGCAACATTTTATTTGTTTTAGGCTAAATGGAAGTAGGCTACAGGTATCATATATCTCAAGGGGAATTCAGAACAATGAAGGTCGACTAAATTCTGTAATTTTAATGCTGTTCTCCACAAAGCAAACATAGTGCATTGTAAACATTTTCCATGATGATAATTATTCATAACAAAAGGCAACTTACAGATTTAATCACCTTGCCGCTAACTCATATTGTCTTGTTTAGTTTGAAGTGAAACAAAACAAAACAAAAAAAATCTCCAATTCTGTTTAATCCTCCACAATGTCTTCCTCCTCTTCATCTCTCCCCATAATCTCCTCATCACTTGCGGATCATATTCGATTAGGGGCGACTACGATCTCTGTGTAAGTATGGGACTTCGTATGCTAATGGCTTGGATTCGTTAGCAAACATTGCCCCCTGTGGTACTTGTATGTTACTATCACAAGTTTTTGAGGACTGCCCAGAAACATTGTTATTTCTAATTATAGCCCCGGCCTTTATAAAAGTCCGACCAGTATTTACCTCCGCCGACAGCGACACAGGCCATTATTAGACCCGGCCGCTAATGGAATACAGGCCAATATTAGAGGATTTATGGTACACCAGTAGAAAACACTGATAAATACAATTATTATTGCAATTATGATCCATCCATCCATCCATCCATCCATCCATCCATCCATCCAATCCATATCCATCCATCCATCCATCCATCTATCCATCCATCCATCCATCCATCCATTTTCTTCCTCTTTACTCCAGCTTTTATCCGGGTCGGGTCAGCGGGGCAGCAGCTTTTCAGTGGGGAGGCCCAGACTTCTCCTTCTCCCTAACCCACCCAGGCCAGCTCCCTCTGGGGAACCCCAAGGTGCTCCCAGGCCAACCGAGACACATAGTCCCTCCAGCGTGTCCTGGGTGCTTCCCCTGGGCCTCCCTCGCGTGGTGATGCGTGCCTGGAACACCTCACCAGTAGGGATGGGGATCAAAACCCGGTTCCATCAAGGACCCGGTTCCACTTTCAAACCGAAAATCAACCGCGTTTGGGCTTGTCGATACCACTACTCCCGAGGTCTGGTCGTTTTTTTTTTTCTCCCGGAGGTCCTGTAACATAATTGTGTGTCCCTTCGAGTCGCGTTACAGCATTTAAATCTAATCAATCCAATCACTGCAGCATGTCCACCAATGTTTTGGAATGAAATTGTAAAGCAAACAGATATTTAAAGTAAAACAAGTGAAGTCTGGCACTTAACTTTTGCTTTCGCGATTCGAGAATGGCTGAACAGAAAAACATTCCTCTCTCCTATAACTGCTGCTAAGCTGCTGAGTCACCATCATCATCACTCAGAGTACCACTGGTAGCGGCGCGCACACAGACTTTGTAGCTTGTCGGTCAGTTAAAAATAGGTAATTGTGAAATCCGTCTTGTAATCGAGGAAGCATACAAGCTAGTTAGCTTGAAAAGTAAATAAAGTTTCAGACGTGCTATGCGTGATGATGTGTTCAGATTGGCTCAGTAAAGCGACAATTAGGTTGCATCATGATGGATTCCAAATGTAGCGTAAAGAAAAGCGGGGAAATTTAGTTTCTTGGCTGATAGACATATGAGTAACTCTACACAGTTGTATATTGCTCTACAACTATTTTTAGAATATATAATTAATTAAACTACTGATGCCAACACATTTATTAAAAAATTCACATTTAATTTTAAAAATACAATTATTTATTTGTTAAATATTTTTCCTAATCACTAAAAACATGATGAAAAGTGACAGTAGACAATACATTAACCAACAATTGAGAAAAATATATTTTAGTTAGTTTTTTTATGTCATTTCTAAGTGGCCTAGCCTATTACATTAGCCATGTTTATTGAAGGCTAGAAACCTTTTTTGTTATGCTCACTTGTTAAGCAATAAAAGCAATACCAGTTCTGTTAAAAAAAAATTTTGTTGCATCGTCTTTCCACCAAATAACAGAAAAGTATGCGATAGTGGTATCGATAAAGACTCGGATCGATAAGGAGTATCGATAAAGGTATCGATATCAATAAATATTAACGATCCCCATCCCTACTCACCAGGGGAGGCGAGGTCCAGGAGGCATCCTAATCAGATGCCCGAGCCACCTCAACTGGCTCCTCCTCGATGTGGAGGAGCAGCGCTCTCTACCTGAGTCCTCCCCGGATGACTGAGGACAGAGTAAACATGGGTCCCCCTTCCAATGGCCTAACCACCTGTAGAAGGGGCCAAAGGGGACGGGTTCAGTGTGTGATGGGTGGAAGTCGAGGGCGGGGACCATGGCGTTCTGATCCTCGGCTGAAGAAGTTGTTATATTATATGATATATAAATGGGATTTTATACATCCAAGCTCATAATAATTGTGAAACATTTTTTAAATCTACAACAGTATCATAATATTGGATTGTTGCACCACAAATTGTCCAGTTCTTAATGTAATGGATCCATGTATTTTGTCATATTTTGTTATCTCTACTATCCCTCTCCATAAATAAGTGTAAAATTAGTGGTACTGAATTGCAGGGAAGTTAGCTAACAAGGTGAAGAATGGAGCGATAACGTTTACTACATTTTTCATCCAAAAAAAGGAAACATTGAAACTAAAAGTAGCAATATTAACTTGGACTAGGCATTTAAGTGTATTGGTAATAAAATTGCAATTTAACTAAACACAACTTTCTAATTGCAAAGGCACTCAATTGTGCTCATAATTAACATTATATAAGAGATAACATTTCTCACTCCAGCCCTTAAGGTGACAGTGATATACTTAAAGTGGGTTTGTTGCCACACAGATAATAAAAAGAGTTTAGGCAACAGTTGAAACTAGCGTGCAAAAAGAAGTAAGCACTTGATCACATGGAGTTAATGTTAGGTCAACAATGGACTCTGGAGAAGCAAAGGTTCAAGGTCATGAAAAAACTGGAACCATGAAATGAAACATCTATATGCTAGTAGTGTAAAAGGTTGAAATTTTAGATTGGCTTTGCAACCTAGAAGAACAACTAATGAACTGATGTATAGGAGTTGTTTTTTTTAGAGACACTTATCTCTTAGAGGGGTTTATAATATGAGCAGAGCAAAACAATATTGTGATCCAATTTTCTAAGAGAATTCGTTAGAGATGCATGAGTCCTTGGCATTTGCATAAAGACCAAAGCTTCATTTTCTGGTACAGCATTTAAAAAATGATGGGAAATGGCAGTGTAGCAGAATGTGAGATGTGATTAAAAAAAAAAGCACCTGTGTTTGCCACAATTACATTTGTTTGTTATGTCTGTAGTTAAGCAAAACCTGAACAGATGACATCACACTGAGTTTCAGCAACAGCAGAAGGTGGAATGTAAACTGTTATCAAAACTCTCTGGACAAAAGTAGGGTTTAAAACCAACAATCAACAGTTCAATACCTGGGCTGTAGGAACAAAGTTACTAATCCTGGATGACACCATCTGTTGTCAACAAGCACTGCTAACCATCTGCCTTGAAATGCAAAAAATGTAGGGAGGTGAGGGGTGCACAGTTAAAATATAGTATATGGTATTGTATAACATAACCAAATATTGATATTGAAATATACACGCCTTTCAAACCTGACAATTTCGACCAGCGTATGCCTCACATATAAAAAAATCTGGCAAAAATATTGGCATACATT
>JAGKQL010000051.1:2361332-2376179 GCA_018398635.1 Cyprinodon brontotheroides
CATTTGAGATATCAAAAAAGTACTCCAGAGTGTTGTTCAGCATGGGGATGAGTAGAAAATGAAGGCTAATCATGTTTTGGGTGTACTATTCCTTTAATTTACTCTATTGTGCCATAAATGTAAAATGACAATAAAATGTAAAATTTTAGAAGCTGTATTATTTGTTGCCCTCCAATCAATCAATAGACAAACACTGGAACATCGTTAGCATACAGACTAGGAGTCAAAGATTCAACAACTTCTCTGGAACGCGCGGAGGCCAGCAGCCTAATCCTCTCTTCTCCAAGTTCACGATTCAAATTTCCCCACTGAGCCTGAATCTAACCGCTGTGTCTTCTACCCTCACTTTTCAGTTCAAGTTGAGCAGTGTCTCAGAGCAACACTTCTCTGCATTATCTTTTCAATAAAAACCTGTTAAACTGTTTTTTCCCCATTCTCCCTGTTTGGTGTCCTGCATTTGGGTCTGAACCTTAGTTAAATCATGACATACATATCCACAATGGGTGTATATATCGCACACTAGAACCATCTCAGTTGAGACATCATCACTACTCATGCGTTTCATTGGGCCAAATATCACCCGTCAAATTGACGGCCAGTGGGAGTTTCAGTAGGATCAGAATTCTGGGAGTCCTAGTGTTAAAAATACCTGCCTTTTTTGCCTACTTCTGCACGGTGTAAAACTAGGTAATGTATCTGTCTAGCCACTCCTACACTCTATAGGATCCTTCTAATTATGTTTTTAATGAGATCTTAATTTAAATGAGTTGCCCAATTCAAGCATTTGATTATTTGAAGTTGAAGAGCACTATCCTTTGAAGACATAAACAGTGCACTCTGAACATCTTTTATTTACTTATCTGTCGTGTGAAAGACCTATTCATTTCAACTCCTAATAAAAAAAAAACAAACCTAAAAAAAATATTTAATGCACAGCACCACTGATTGTCCAGATCTATGTGTGCAGTTTCCTACAACAATGGATGTGTTTTTAAGATTTTGATATTTATTTTCCACTCCAACCTCTGTGAGTCTCATTGCAATCAACTGCAAGAAGCTGGAACAAAAAAGAGACAATTAAAAGCAATAACGGTTATCTGCAGGGGTGGGTTTGGTGATCTCCTTATGCCTCACCGTTTTATTTGGAGTCAGCTAACAGTAGGGCCTTATACTTTTTTTTTTTACAGTATTAAAATCTAAAACGGCAACAACAACAAAAACAGACGGAGGCTGATTGATTAACCCAGCAGGTAAGGAGACATGCTGCAAATAAGGATAACTCAACACTGTGCCTGAACTCCACAGTTTAAAAAAAACCCCACATATGTTAACCCAATTACCTAGAACTGCATCACAAAAGAGCTGAGGCTGATCTATGACGGCTCTCTAACTGGGACCAAAAAGATCACTTATAAAAGAAGCTGACAGAGGACCCCGACCAACAGTCATTGTCTGATCAAATAAGTGCTTATAAAGCAAACTTCTCATCTCATCTTCAACCTTTTTAGTGGTTGTTTTGTTAAAGCTACCCTTTAGTAATCTTTATTAATAGCCTATGTAACGCACTAAGTTGAATAAGTTTGAATATAATAGATCTTACAAAACGTATTTATAAAAACAAGCAAAAAAAATGATTTATATTTTCTTTAACTAAAGCTGGAGCGGAGCCGTTATTTATAAACCCTTGGGTAGAATGTCTGTGGAAATATGGTTTATATTTAAATAACAAATCTGTAATCACAAAAAAAGCTAGATGTATCACCAGTAGAAATAATTGTGGCCAAAAGGGAAGACAGGTGAGGGGTCCACAAAAACCAACAGGTCAATTATAGTTGTACAGACCGCTATCAGTCTGCCGGTTACGAATGGAAAACAGTTCCAGCAAACTGAAATAAACTAAACAGCTCATCAATAGCCAGTGCAGTAAAGGTGAGACGGTGTTCTGGAGCTCAGTCTGCAAAATAACGGTAAAATACATCCGGCCATGGTTGCCAGGAAATTATCGTTAAAAAAGGGGAGTATGTACGAGACAAAACATTCCATTGTTTTGGTGAACTTAAATTTTACAGTCGAAAACATGTCATGGTTTTGGCTCTGTTCAAGCTTTATCTCTGAGTTTTCATTGGTCTTATTTCCATTTTGTGTTCTAGTTATTTTTGATTGTATTTGACTTCTTAGATATTTCTAGTTTGCCCTCTTGTGTCAGTCTCCTTTTCCCCAGCTTCCTTCTAGCCTCTTTTTCTAAGTAAATCATTGTAGAAAGGACAAATACCATGAAGCCCTTTCCATAGATTCTTACATTTATTTGCTGTAAAACAACAGATGCAATATTGTTTCTTTTTACGGTAACTTCTTGTTTACTTTACAATTTAGGATAAATTATGATTAAAAACTTCAACAAAAAAAAACACTGAAATGTGGTAAGCCTTTTTAAAGGCTAAGTTAATAAAAAAAAAAAAAAAAAAAATACTGCACAATACATGTGCAAGATAAGTTTTTTGGTGGAAATTTTACATTGGCAACTCAAAGACGTACAAATTTAATCAAGGTACTGCTTATCATTGAAAATCAATAAGACAATTGTAAATAAATCTAAATTCTCCCATCGTTGGCCTCTGGGCTAATAACCGCCCCTACCCCTGTACTAGAAGCAGCGGGATTGAGTGACAACAGAACAGGTGCAGAGGTGAATAATGATTTGAGCCTTTTGTAAGCCTGATCAGCCTGATCAGACCAACAGAACCTGATTAGAATAGGTGAGAGCGTGAAAGAGAGCGGCCACCTGACTGTAGTTCCTAATAAACCTGCAGTAAAAATTAGCAAACCCCAAAAACCTCTGTAATTGCTTTCTATCCCCGGGAATCAGCCAGTTGGTAACAGCATGCACCTTCATAGGGTCCATGGAGATCTGATCAGGGGAAACCACAAATCACAGAAACATGTGTAGACGTGGAACATTTTTCTGCAATAACAAACAGTTGGTTCTGAAGAAGATGAAGCAATACAGATCTGACATGTTTCCTATGGGACTAATACTGAGAATAAATGATAATGTCGTCTAGGTCCATAAAAACAAAATGTGCTACCATGTCTCTGAGCACCTTGTTAACCTGGTTTTGGAACACTACAGGAGTATTTGTGAGACCAAAAGGCATCAGCAAGTACCCATAATGGCCGGTAGGAGTGTTGAAAGTAGTCTTCCATTCGTCACCCTCATGAAGGCAAACCAGGTGGTAAGCATTGCGGAAATCCAGCTTGGAAAAAAACGTAGCCCCCTGAATCTGATCAGAAGCTGAGTTAATCAGAGGAAAGGGATACCCTGTGATCTATACATGGCCTTAGAGAACCATCCTCCTTTCCCACAAAAAAATCAACCCGCACCAGCAGGAGAAGAAGATAAAACCAATAATGTCTGCTCTGATTGACTTAGAGATGTATTTCTCAATAGCGAGAGTCTCAGGGATAGATAAAGAAAATAACCTACCCCTAGGGGGTGTGGTACCTGGCAGTAAATCAATCCCACAAATAAGTGGCTATTTGGAGGTGGCTCTGTTCTTATTGAAAACCTCCCTGAGATTGATATTCTTCAGGAACTTTAGAGTGATCAGGGTAATACTAATTACTCAATACTTTGGTTCTGATTTAGCTGAGCAGAGACAGAAACCAAGACAGGAAGTAGCCAAACCTAAAACTCCCAACTTGCCAATCAATATGGGGATTGTGCCTGGAAAGCCAGGTTAAACATAGAATGACTGGAACTTGAACTTGCTTTAATTATATGAGCGTGCTGACTGGTCGCCAGTGGAGCAGATAATCAGATCCTCTGGTTAAACGTCCAGTCTGATCCCGGAGGTAGGAGAAGTCCGGAATGGTGGGATGTCCAATGTTTACGGTAGTAGCCACTTCCATTGCTCCAGGGAACGGACGAGCGGGCGCGTGCCAGCGCCGAGAAGGCAACAGTGTCTGGAAAGGAGAAACCAAGCCGAGGTGAGTGATACAGTCCAGGTTCGGTACACAGGCAGAATCTAGGAAGTGAGTTAAAAACACAAAACCGACTGAACAGACAAGGGCTAGACTAAACTCTGGAATCCAAAATACAGAAAACCAGGTCAGAGTCAGAATCACTAGAAAACTCACTTGACTGTCCAGAGTTACTCTCACAGTCTGCTTGAATAATCTGGTGCTCATGGTAGGCACACAGCCAGCATAAATAGTAGAGGGAACCAGGTGGAAACAATAAGTGCTAATCAGCAGAACAAATCAGACAGGTGAAAAGGAGTAACAGAAAGTGCCAACCATTAGCGCAGAGACCCCGCACCACTTACTCCACCGGTTCTCAGAAGTGATGACTGGTTAAATTGATGGCCATCTAAAGCCAGTACCTTGTGAAATTCCGGTGAGGGAAGAAGCTTAATGCCGACCCGTCTGGCCAGGTCCCCATCCATAAACTCGGTATCGGCTCCATACTCAATGAAAACTGACACGTTATGACAAAGTACACGACATAAACAGTCACAGAAAAAACAAAAATTCCGGGGAGGCAGATAGTCTAGCTTAGCTCGGCAAGGTTCCTCCCCCACTTTTTTTTTTTTTTGGCAATGTGGCAATAAGAATAATTTTCTTGATACCCAAAAGATCCCCACAGATTTTACTTTCACAAGTGGAGCAGTACCAGCGTTAATTTCGTCAGCTTTCTTTAATTTAGTCTTAGTCACAATGACAAAAATCAATTTTAGTCTTAGTCATATTTAGCCATTGCCTTCCCGATGTAGTTTTAGTCTTAGTCTAATTGAAAAAAATCTATTTTAGTCTTATTCAAATTTTTGTCATTTTAGTCAACGCTGTAAATAATAGAACTCCTCCACACACTGCTTTTTTAACATATATATAACACTACACAGAATAAAAATTCTTCACACACAGCTTCTCTTTTTCCCTATTTTATTTATATAACACTGTGCAGAATAGAACTTCGGGACAAACAGGGCAACTACGTTTAATGTTCTATGAAGCTCAAGAAACACTTATATCAACAATTACAAATTCATTATAACCAATTACATTTCTTAATGTCCATTCGTCCATGGATCGTAAATTTAGTCTGTCTTAGTCTCGTTGTCGTAAAATCATTTTTTTATTTTTGTCATATTTTTATTTTCCGGAAACAATTTTTGTGCTTTTTCGCTCATCATCGTCACGGGAAAAATGGACGTTGACGAAATATTTTCGTAAAAAAAGATTGAGGCTTAATTATTGCTGTAGAGGCACTCCCTTTTAGGGGGGCTCTTGGTTTACCATTGGATCCAGTTTGTGGGGGTTTTATCCAGAGAAGAGGGAACCCGTTGGAGAGCGGACAGGCAGACATTCTTTGGACCCAGAGGAGTAAAGGCGCGGACAATCATTTGGTTTTCCAGGAGTGGACTTGAACGGATCATGTGGAGATTTTCCCCTTGCTCAGTGAGACTCAGTAAATCCTTCCAGGGGTAGAAGTACCAGGCTTATCCAGTAACGAAGGAAGTCTTCCTGCCGAAGAACAAAGACAAAAAAAACAAGTTCAGACACAGATAAACAATGCTAAGTTTAGACTATGCTAATCTCAGTTTGGCTAGGGTACCCAATACTGGTAAACACTCTGGCGTCGAGGGGGTGACAGCCCGCTGCTCAAGTACTCCTCTGGTAATGATCCAACGAGCCACAGGTGTGCAGGGAGGCCCAACAAGGACAGGGCACCACCTGGTGGTGGAGAGAGGAAGAACACAAAAAAACGACACACACAAACTGGAATCCTTACTGTCATGATTTTATCAAGAGCTGGACCCACATGCAGATAAACAAGTCCAGAGAGACAAGGGAAAAAGTTTAACAGGTTTATTGAGAAGTTTTGTGGAGATTCCAGTGTTGTTCTGAAAACTGCTCAACCGGAACTGAAAAGTGAATTCAGTAATAATCTATTAAATTAAGCACTGCGTGTGTTATTTGCTGACTGCCTTCCTTTAATGAAACCAGTTTGATCTGGGTGGATTATGAGAGGAGTAACTTTATCTAATTGTTTTGCTAAAGCTTTACTGATTATTTTAATATCCACATTTATTAAGGATATGGGACGATAGCTGGTCGGAAACATAGGATCTTTGCCTGGCTTAAGCAGGAGACTAATGGTGGCAGAATTCATATTAACTGGAAATTTGCCATTATCTTGTGTTTCCTGCAGCATTCTGTGGAATGTTGGTGCCAGAATGTTCCAGAACTCTTTATAGAGCTCAGTAGGGAACCCGTCTGGACCTGGCGCTTTATTATTTGTCATGCTTTTTAATAATTCCTCAAGTTCAACTTTTGACAGCAGTGATTCCAGGGTCAATCTTTCACAATCTGATAATTTAGGAAGAGTTGTTTTATCCAGAAATTGCTTGATGTCATTATCTGATGGATTTAACTGTGATGTGTATAAAGATTTATAGAAATCTTGGAAGGCATTGTTAATACCCTCCGGATCCCATTATGTATTACCAATTTACTCTGTAACTGCAAATATAGTCGTTTTTTTCTTTGTTTGTTTTAAGCTGATTAGCTAAGAAATGTACTGACTTATTGCTATGTTAAAAGTTTTCTATTTGAAGGCTTTGTATTAAAAATTTATTTAGTTTTTCAATATATTCGTTTTATTCTAGTTTTATCCTATTCCCCACAACTGAGCCTGTTATTTTACTGGGCAGAATCTCACCCGATGTACCTCTTCTCCTTGGAGAGACGTGCACCTCAGCTGCATTTGTTCTGGACGAGAAGAACGAGGAGGAGGTTCCGACACAGTCATGTGAGCCACAGAAGCTTAAGAGGAGGCTACCCTGTCTAAGACCCAGGATACTGCTGGAGGCTTCTCTGCTGGGAAGAATAGGGCTGAAAACTTGGGTAAATTCCTTGGAGAAACTCTTAATCGAGCTGCACAAGGTGGAATTGTTCTGCCACTCCAACGTTCCCCACAACTTAGCCTTGCCTGCTAAGAGTATTTAATACCTTGAAATTGTAATTGATGACTCCCTCATCTTCAAACCTTTTATTGATAAACTTTTTAAGACATTAAAAGTTAAACTGGGCTACTTCTTTCATATTAAGACTTTTTTTTTCTTTTGGAGTAAAAAAGCGCCTTGTCTCTGCCACGTTTTTATTGGTCTTAGATTATGGTGACCTTTTTTTATAAGAATGCTACTTCTTCGTGTCCTTAAATGTTGGACTCTGTTTACCATGTTTCATTAAGGTTCATCACAAATTCCGTAAAAGTAAAAAAATAATAATAAATAAATTCCACTGGACTTGGTTTTCCAAGATTTGAAGACGTTTCGCCACCTCTTCAGGAAGCTTTCTCAATTAAAATTTCTGGATCCGCAGTGAGTTTGAGTGTTATATAGACAAGGCCTTGTATTGCTTGGAAACATGCAAAGGGAAACCGATGAGTGTGTTTTCCAAAATAGAGAAAATTATTGTTGAATTATTTTAGGAATGCCGCCAACAGCACTCTCCCACCATCTTATTTAAACTAATCTAAAGTCATTGGGAAGTGGCTGTTCTAACCATTGCATTTTCGAATTCTCCCAAGTGGTACACAAGAACAAGGAAATTCGATTTTGGCCGGTGTCTTCAGAAGCATCTTGCTAACCAGTTAGCAACTGGGTGCTAGTATGTTCCCATTGTGGCGTTTTGGTTAGGAAATATCTATTAAACTCAGAATAAAGGCATCCTGGACTACCTTACTAGGATTGTCATAGAATTTGGCATGATTTAGAGCCAGGTCTGCGTTCGTAATGAGATCAGCATGAAACACATGAGGATTGTCTCTAGCATTGTGAGCACAGGAAATCTGGGAAATATTTCCGCCACCAGAATGCCTGATTTTGTGCTTTTTCTTGCGTTCATGGTACTCCGTACCCGTGGACAAGTGGTATTGGTTCCTCTAGGCTGACAAAAGTGTTAATTTTCTTGTTTTTAAACCAGTTTTGTGTATTTTTTGGTAGCAATGCGGCGTGTTTCTGCAGCGGACCAACACCCGCGCTGATTGGCTGAGAGGATGCATTGCTGTTTGTGTGGAAATGTTCAGGTCTGTATCACGTTTTGAAAAGAAGGCGTGTTTGAGAGCCTCAGTGTCTGTGGGATTTAACTTGTTTTGCTGAAAAATGATTCAGCACCCACATTGCCATCAGCAATGAATTGGTACGGGTAGTTTAAAAAATTCTAATTTGGCGCATATTGTGTTTTGCGATAAAACTTTTAAATTATTTCAACCGGGTATATTAGCTTCGCGCACATATGAATCAAGATGCTATGACCGAAAAAAAAATGGATTGACAGATGAATGTTGAGGATATAATTGGCTGAATTTAGGTGTGTACAGGTTGACCGTGAGTAACTAATGAGCTTGCTTGCATAAGATAACGGAGAAAAAAAAAAACAGATTTTAAGATAGGATTTTTTTTTATATATATATATACATTTTCTACATTTTGGAACAATGTCTGAAAAAGAGTACATTTATATACATGTTTAAGCCAGAATTATTTGACATTTAAATATGATTTCCCTGCAATTTTAATCTCATCTCACCTCTTAAACAGTTTGCATATAGGGAGATGCTTTTATAACAGTGATTAAGAGTTAGGAAAGTAAAAACTAAAACATCTGCAGATCTTAATGCTTTAACTTACACATTTTTTCTTCTTACTTCTTTCAAGTAGGAAAAATTGGTTTTACTGTTTTATGTATTCAAACAGCAGACTACACCCTTAATGTGAAATCTTTCCCAACCTTCCAAAAAGAGAGATTCTAGACTCTGATCTATTACACCTTTAGGCATTTGAGTTTAAATGCTAATGCTTTTAGTCCAAGCAGAGCACAATCTTAACTGGCAGGCCAACTGACAGCGCTACCTCCTGCAAGATTTAGGTGCTACAGCTGAAAGTTGTTTTGCTTCAAGCCAGAAGTATGCCTGTATGTGGAACTATTGTTTTAATATGGTTATTTTACTTCAAAATAGATTTAAACAGAGAAAGACTTAAAAAGGGAAAAAGGCACATGACATACTTTCACTATGCAAATGGCAATTAGGAGCACTTGAGCAATGCATGTCTTAAGCAGCTACCAATCAGATTTCTAGTCATTGTTAAGAAAACAAAATAAAGTCCATCTTCTTATGCAAATATTAGGTGTCCTAACTGCCTATGAATACACTGACATTTTGCATAAACAAAGCATTGTAGATCCAATTTATTTGCTTTATTTGAAATATCAGGAAGTTGTAAGGTAAAAATTGACTGTATGCTTAAAAAAAGTGGATTCAGATTTGTCAGTGTCCCTTGTGTGTTTCTGGTCTTATAATAGCATGTTTCCAAATATGAATGTGCAACAAAAAGCTCCAAAGCAATTAGTTTAGCTTCTTCTCTATTTTCCTGTCTACATAAAGGATGACAAAATGACATTTAATTAAATTAGTTCCATGATTTTGTGAAGAGTATTTTATGTTTGTGTATTTTTAAATAAAATTATGAGTATATATTTCATGTGGCTTTTAGCAGAATTCTGACCTCAGAGTTGAATCTAGCTGGACTAAAGCTGCTATTTGCATTAAAGAGGTTGGGTATTTTCCAAACAGTTTGAAATGTCTCAGATTAGAGCACTGGGTTTCTTACAGTTTCAGTCAATCATTGGTAGAAAAAAAAATATTGTTTTTATAAAGTCACAATAGCAACCTTTGGAAACAGTAATCTTATTGAAGATGAGTAAAACTTTGGGTTCGTTTGGGCTGCAAAACATTGATATTCCTAAAATACCTGCATTTTCTGTGATGAAGATGCAAATAAATCAGTATTGCAGGGCTTTTAAATGACCTTGTAAGAAGATAAATGTACTCTTTTTTTACACTTTGCAGCATGTACTTTAGGCAACCTGTTACAAATGTATATGCATTCCAGAAATGAGGAACCCCATTTAACTGCCCATATTGTTGGTGATGTATAAACAGTCACGCTATGTTATCACTGGTAATGTTGGTCTGCTAATGCATCAGCTGAAGGACGGTGCTGCTATTTGAGGGCTGCAGTAATCCTGTAGTAGAATTTTGTCTGATTTGATGAAAGTGAAAAGCAATAAAAGCTAAAGTTCTGGAAAAAAACCCAGGAATAGACAAAATTGCTGGTATAAAGACATGCCTATTATTGTTAAAACAGGCTTATTAATGTTAAAACAAATAAAGTAACTTGAGGACAGAATGAAGAGAAGAGTAGGAGGTGTGCATATGAAGTTTGAGTTTTGGGTGTGATTTCAAAGAGTAAAAGAGAAAGAAGTCACTAATGGGGTTTTTAAACTTTTGTTTTTTAGTAGTAAAGCTACTCTTGTCAAGGCTTAGACAATTGGACCCAGAATTCAGGCAAACAGAACAGGTTAGTTCTAAGTAAGGGTGTAACTTTGTAATGAAAGTTGGTGGGGACACTATAAGGCTGGTTGATGATTTTCTTTATTGGGACCCCGCTGATTTTTATTTGGTTCCCCCTGCTATAAGGGTTGGGGATGATGAACCTGCAGTTACAGGATTTAAAGGCTTTTGTTAGGTTTTTGTATTTAGCTAAAAATATGCCCAAACACAAATTTGAATGCCATACATTTATTCAGTGCTTTCATATTGCTGAGAATGCAACAGTAACTAAATAAAAATATTATAATGTACAGATAGACTGGTTCCTTTAAGTGGCTCTTTTGTAATGGCTCAGAAACATCAGCAACATTAATAACAAATAAAAACAGGAAAAAAACGTAAAAAATCTTTTTCTTTTAAACAAACCTGTCTACTACTTTTTATTTGAAATAAAACCTGAAGTAGCTGCTGGTTAATATTAATGAGTGCTACTGTGTGTCGTCTCTCCTCCAATCACGTAGCTACTGATGACGCGGTGAATAGCGACCACTGATCATGTTCTATCATAAAGTGACAGAAGTGGAGCCATGGACATAGGATCCATTGATGTTATATCAGTAGGCAGGGACTCAGGAGCAGCGGGTGGGGCGAAACACTGACTGAAAATACTCAGAACACACACACAGCCGGTCGTCCTGAGGGTTACTGTTGTTGGATAAAGTAAATGAGCGGTACAAATGTACAAATTATTGGTGAGGACTGTCCCACCCATTCCGAAGTTGGTCTTGGGACAATCACCAGTCCTTCAGAAAGATTACACCAGTGGTTCTAAGGAATGTCACTGAGTTCTAGGCTCCCGGGCAGAGATGCCAGCAGACACTGAAGAGCAGGAGGTCCAGAGTCAGAATCCAGAAGCGGATAATAGAAACCCGATTGTCCAGACCAGAGATCAGAAAGATGCAAAGGTACCCGACAGGATAATCCAAGCAGGTCAGAAGTAGGGTTGGGAATTGAAAAGATTCCGATTCCCTTTTCGATTCTATGAAACGATTCGATTCTTTATCGATTCTTTTTTCGATTCCAATTTGGGGGGAAAAGGAGAACAAACAGTTTGATTATCAGAATCAACTTTGTTTACTTAACTATTGCACAATCTTTTACAAACTCAACAAGATCAAGATGCCCACAGGAAATGTGAAACTGAGTAACATCTGTGTTTAAATGAACAATGAATACAAGAACAAACTTAATAACCAACAATGTCTAATAACAAATGATGGATAATAACCTATTTTAAATAACAAAAATACTAATTATAAAACAGTAGCTAGTAGGAAAAATTAACAGTTCTTTTGCAGAAAAGATGAGCATATCTGCTTTTTCTGGAAGGATACGGATCTTTTCAGGGCTTATGGTGTTCCAGTCAGGAGAACACCTCTCAGATGGGGTGGAGGAAGCCTGCACACAGAGGTAGTTTTCAGCCAGTCCAGATAGCAAGGGCAGCTTATCTTGCTTGTTCCACTTCACCACAGTGTGGCGCTATCCCTGCAGGGGATGGAGGGCAAGCTTTACAGAGCTGGATTTTATCTACCCTCTGGGGCTAAGGAAAGACGGGGCTTTGATTCACAAAGTGACCGCAGCTCGTTGTCTTCCTCCTCGAATAGTTCTTCCAACTTGCGTAACTTGCGTAACTTACGTAACGTACGTAACTTACGCAAAAAACGTGACGTAAGTCGTGCTCCCCAGAGCCGGCGCTCTAGGCTCTGGTGCTGCGGGAATCGAAAAAAGAATCGTTCAGTGAGCTGCCAAACGATGCCATGGAATCGGAAAATACGGAACCGGTTCTTAACAGGAACCGGTTTTCGATTCCCATCCCTAGTCAGAAGACAAGGTATTTTGCAGGTAGAATCCAGGTAAAAGTCCAAAACAGATCAGGCAACAGAACAGACCTTGGGCCACAACAACTCAGAAGTCCGAGAACAGAAACTAGTCAGGATCAGGAAATCACAAACTCACAGATTGCTAGAAAACTCTCACACGCGGCTCGAATAATCCGCCGCAGATGGCAGGAAAACAGGCAGCATAAATAGCAGCTGGAAACAGGTGGATCAAATGAACGGTAATGAGCAACAGAGCAGATAGACAGGTGAATGGAATTAACAATTAAGCCAGCCATCGACGCCAAGACCATGACAGCTCTAGTGTGGATGCTTATAGAATCATACATTAGGGGATATAAAGTATGGCTTTACTCTTACATATTTTCATTCTACACAAACAGCCTTAACCATTACATTTAATCTGGCCTACTTAAACACTGATACAGACTATGTAGACTTAGACTTAGACTTCTTTTATTTAAATATTTTGTATGCACAGAGTGCATACAGAACGAAATTGCGCTTACATACAGCTTATGAACGCTGGTATTGATATTTCCAAATGGAGTTATACAAAAAGTGCAGCAGTGGTCAAAGCGTGAACAGTGCATGAGTGATAAGAGATGAAGTGCGTGCAGGTTGTGAAAGTGGTTCAGTGCAAATAGGCATTTGTGCAAAAGATGCAAGTATTTTAGAATAGAAATGAGATGAAATGCAAAAGGGCTAAAAAGTTAAACGCCCAGCAAGACATTTGATGCCCGGATAATGTGCAATAGGTGCAGAGTTCGGTTTGTGGATCAAAGGTTCATCAGGTCTGATGGCGTGGGGAAGAAGCTGCTGCAGAACCTGGTGGATGTGCAGCCGATGCTGCGAACCCTTCCAGAGTGGGCAGCAGGAGAACAGTCCTTGTGGGGTGTGAGGGCCCTTTGATGATATTACTGGCTCGGGACACGCAGCGCTGTGGTGAAAATGTCCTTAATGGAGGGAAGAGGAGCCCCAATGATTCCTTCTGCCGTCCTCACCACCCTCCCTCACATTCTTCCAGTCAGAGGCTCCTGCAGCCTCCACACCACAGAGAGACAGCTGGTCGTGAACGCTCTCTATGGTGCTTCTGTAGAAGGTTGTGAGGATGGGCGGGGTGGCAGGCTCTCCCTCATCCTCCCAAGAAAGCAGCAAGCCTTCTGTGCCCTCTTCACTAGAGATGAAGTGTTTACAGTCCAGTGAGGTTGTCCGTGATGTGCACCCCAGGAACTTTGTGCTGCTGACCACCTCCACAGCTGAGCTGTTGATGAGCAGTGGAGCATGGTGGGGCGGTTTTTCCTGAAGTCGCACGATGATCCTCCTTCGCTCTCCACGCTCAGGATCAGACTGTTTCACTGCACCAGCCCACCAGCTGCTCCACCTCCTCTCTGTAGTCCCGTCGTTGTCGCCCCTGATGAGGCCCACCACCGCGGGTGTCGTCAAGAAACTTCACGATGTGATTGGTGGTGAACCTGGGGACGAGTCATATGTCATCATCAGGTGAACAGCAGGCTCCAGGACGCAGCCCTGAGGGGAGCCCGTGGCTGAGGGGTGACCGCCAGAGTGTGTTCTTGACCGACCCGACCGACTGAGGTCTGTTGGTGAGGAAGTCCAGCAGCCGCTTCAAGGGGTGTGTTGAAGCCCAGATGTTCCAGCTTCCCACCAGGTGCTGGATGATGGTGTTAAACGCTGAACTGAAGTCCAGGAATGCATCCGCATCGGTAGTTTCTTCTCCTCCAGGTGGGCCAGGCTCAGGTGAAGAGCAGAGAGATGGCGCCCTCAGTGGAGCGGGTTTCACCGTAGGCAAACTGGAACGGGTCGAGTGTTGGGGGGAGACTGGAGATCATGTGTTCCCTTTACCAGCCTTTCAAAGCACTTCATCATGATGGGAGTCAGTGCGCACGGGCCGTAGTCGTTGTGGCAGGTGACTTGAGGTTTCTTTGGCACTGGTATGATGGAGGCAGACTTGAAGCATGCTGGCATCAGGCTTGCTCCAGTAGGTGTTAAAATGTCCGTGAGGACACCAGCTAGCTGACCTGCACACTCTTGAGCACCCCAGGTATGTTGTCGTGACCTGGGGCCTTCCGCTGGTTGACCCTCCTCAGAGTCTTCCACACGCCGGCTGTGTCAAGGCAGAGAACCTCCTCTTCCTGATGGGACAGCCTTCACTGCTGGAGTGCGATTTAGTTCCTCGAACCTCCCAAAGAAGTTATTTAGTCCGTTTAGGAAGTCAGCATCAACTTCATCCACCGGGGCAGGGGGCGTGTTGTAGTCCGTGATCGCCCGTATGCCTTGCCACATGCTCCTGGTGTTGTTGGTGTCGTGGAACAGATGCTGGATTTTCTGGTTATGGTTCCGCTTTGCTAACCTGATGGCACGGTTCAGGGTGGCTCTAGCTGTCCTCAGTGCCTCCTTGTATTTCAATAGAATCTTTTCTTTTCTTTGGATTTCTTGTAAAAGTTAAAGCCAGCAAACAAGAAAACACTTAAACTATTTCTATTGCTTCAGCTATAATTTGTGCTGTGTACTGCCAATCAGCCAGGAGCAATG
>JAGKQL010000051.1:2376579-2386818 GCA_018398635.1 Cyprinodon brontotheroides
TATATATATATATATATATATATATCTTATTTGATCAAAATACAAAATAAATATGACCAAATTTGAGGTATGATTTTGATCAAAGATAATTTCCAGCAGTTAAGAAAAGTACATCAAATATGTTTTGATTTATTTGTGATATTTTTACCTACACAATAGGCTAAATATCCATTGGGATTGATCATTATAAATATTTTATATTATTTCCAGGACAGCATCACAGGCAACATGGACATAAATCCTAAAACCTTAGCAAAGTCCATCTCCCTGGACATTTGTGGCAGCTTGAGGGATAACCAGCTAAGCCAACCATCTGGTTGTTTGAAAAGGGGCACATGCCAAGTCAAGCATTCAAGGGAGATTATTTTTGTAAAAAAATGCTACTGATGGTTGAATGAGGTGTAGACTCAAGTTCACCCAACATCACCATCCTCAGGCCCAATGATGCTGTGGTGTTGTAGTCAATGACACACTTAATCCTGTCAAAGCTCACTGTGTAAAGGGAGCTTCTTACTTTTTACAGCAAAAGAAGGATAGCTGTACAATGAAGGACAGTCATCCACTTGGCTGCTGGGTTAGGGAGGAAAGAAAACTTTCTCAGAGGGGACCAGAGTGTATACAGCATCATGGAAAAAAATAAGAAGAAAAGTAAGTACCAGGAAACGTAACAGTGAGAGCCTAAAGGAGTTAGTGGATTAACAGGCTGCACTCTTTTGTAGCAGCTGCTGCAACAGTACAGTAAAACAAACGATCATCTCTGAGGGCTGCCTTATAGAGGAGTTATGGGAACTTGCTAACATATCCATTAATATTATACCTACCTACCAGCCTGCCTTCCTGCCTGTATGACTGCTCGCCTGCCTGTTCGTCTGTCTACCAATCTATCAGTCATATTTGGAAACCAATCTTCTAAGTTTCAAGATATTCCTGAGCTGGAAAAACAGTTTCTGGTGAGTTTGTTTGAGTCGTGCTTAACATCGCTTTATCAAAAATCAAACTGAGATTTCTGTTTTTTGCTATTTTCTTCTTTGTTTCTTGTTTTGCCTATATAGCTGTGTGAATCGATGTTCCAGAGCTAGATCATAGACCAACAGACAAGCAGACCATTATTATTGTTGCCATTAGGTTCACCTTCGTACTTGTATATTAAACTTTATTTAACATGATTTAGGGAGTAAAATCCATATACATGGAAACAGAAAAGGAGGTGAGAAAGAAAGAGGGGATCTAAGGGGAGAGAGAAAGAGATAGAGACAGGAAAGACCACATGAAAAGAGTGAAAATAAAAAAACAACAAAAATAGACAAGACTGTCATGATGGCCCTGATAGCTGACCCAATTGATCACTTCGCTCACCTGCCTAACCCTGCCAAGCTACTAATTATCATTCATCTTATCCACCTGCTCCTTCTACTTTATATACTGCTCAGCCCAGCTATCAGGGCCAGATCATTGATGTTTGTCGGTTTTTTTGAGTTTGACTTTGATGCCTTAGTTCAAGTTCTTGTTCTCGGAGGCCAGTGGTTATAGAGGGTTTTTAGTGTTTGTCCTGTCATATCCTGATTGTGTCCTGGCTTATCCACTAAATGTGCCCTGTTGCTGTTTGCTAGTTTAACGTTCTGCAGTTTTTCTGCTCAACAGATAAGTCTACCTATTTCCACATGAGCATGTTTGCCTGAACTCTCTATTGAACTCATGGAACCCTAAACCTGCCTGAACGCTCTGTGAATTCCTGGAACCTTAGATCATAAAAAAAAAAAAAAAAAAACATAGATATCCATGTGTGTGTAAGGAAAAACTTGTGGTAATTACAGGCAATTCAAGCAGCAGATATCCAAAGGCAATGGAACACAAGGAGGATGGACCTAGAGACTGCAACACCGACCAAGGGCAGACAAGAGCACCAGGTGCCTGACCCCTGAGAGGCCAAACCCCAAAGGGGCCCAGTCCCTGAAGGTCCTGACCCAGATGCCATAGCGCCGAGGTCCCATGGGACCAACGTCAGTAATGCCAAAGGTTTTGTGTCTGCCCAGGGGCTCTTTTTTGTCAAGAGACAACACTCTGAAAATAGCACGTGAGTAAGAATGCTGGTTTGTGTGGACCTCTTAATTAATGTGATTGGAACCATAGCTAGCAATGAAGGTTTCCAATTTGAGTTGTGTATGTTTATATCCAAGATATGATTTGCTGGTTTTTGAAGACAGTGTTTGTCTGCCTGTGTGTTTGAGTAGTTGTGTGAGGCAGTACAAGGGATTTGACCTTTACGTAATTGAATGTTGTGTGATGTCAGGCTGTTTGAGTGGTCCTATCAGCTAAATTACTGGCTTTTCAAGTGTAGAATCCATATCCATCACCGAAAGGACCTGTATCACTAATAGATTTATTTTGACTAGAAAGACACATAATCCACACTGGAAGGTGAAGTGAGAAACAGAAATACTACCCAGTATCTCTTAAACAATTTGTTGCCTTGATGACAGACAGAAGGGGCTAATATATATGTAAATAAACACATATTTGATGCTTAAAATTAATATAGAATGTGGAAAAAAAAAACATGGCTGGCTTCGGATCAGTTCTGTGCAAAGGCATTTCTAGACAGGGCAAAAAGGAGATAGTGGCCATACGAAAGCCCCTGAAGACATCCATCGTCTCCTGCTTATTCCATCAGGGTCGCGGCACAACAGCACTACCCACTGCTCCACCATGCAGCTTAACACATACAGCAGAATGTGAATATAAGTAGGCAAATTGAGTATAAGGGGGTAAGACAATTTGCAGATTAATTAAGAAAAAAACAGAAATCTCCATTATCTATTTTCAAGTGCATATTATTTAATTCCTCGAATTTTAAAAGCAAAAATACTAATCCAATTAAAATGCTTTTTTAGAATATTTTTTGCTGTAATTTAGCTAAATTTGTTATTTTATTGTTAGATAACAGAAGATATATAAAAGCTGCTTTAAGCTATCACCTGCATAAATCTTCCACTATAATGATCTTCTTTAATATTTAAAACTTCTAATCGGTTAAAATTCCTGAAACTGATCAATACTCTTTAGAGTAAGTTCCTGCTGGAAAGAACAAAGTTACTTCAAAAACAAGTAGTTTGGTTGCTTTGGAATTTGAATAGATGAAACTAAGGTAAATGTGAAAAAGAATAGTTATTTACAGGCTTTAGAATCATACTTAAGTCAATTATGAATCATGGTTATCTCTCTTGCAAGTAAACATTGACATATACAACAAAAGAACAGTGTAACATATAAACATGATAAGGCCGAATGTTGATAAAAAAGGTTTACAAAACAACCACTTATCTTCCTTTTTGATGTTGTGATGACTCCAAAACATAAACTAAAAACCAATATTATATTTCTACATTTCAGTTACATGTTCAGCGTGAACATTTTTTGACTAGAAGCTTCACATCTTCAGGCATAATGCTTACACCCCCTAAGGAGAAAAAGCATTCTTAATCACTGATGTGCAATTCAGGACAGTAACCAGTAAGATTACAGTTCCCTGGGGAGCTACATTCAAAGTCCAGCTGGTGCAGAAAAGGCAGACAAAGAGAAGGATGGAAAACTGAAGAACAGGCAGAAAAGGAAAAGTTCAACTGTAGACTCCCCTGAGCATTTGGACATTAATACCGCTTAAATCATTTTCTTCCCAGGAGGTTGATTATTCACCAGAACCATTACATTCCCTATGAACACAATTCCAATTCAGTTTTTTTTTATATTGTGCCAATTCACATCATGTTATCTCAAAGTACTTTACAGACACAGTTCAACCAGATAATATAGACAGATTGGTTCAAAGTTTCTATCAAAGTAAAACTGTTTGATTGAATCGACTAATTGACTTGAAGGCAATCCCTCACACCAAGTATGCTTGTAGCAATATTAGAGAGGAAAAACTCCCTTTTAGCAAGGCGCCAAACTCCAGCAGAACCCTAGGGCTCAGTGTTAGGGGAGGCCTTCTGGTTCACAGAGATAGAAGCAGAGGAAATACAAAAGGCAACTGTCAGCCAGCTTCACAGGCCACAGCCAGACTGTGGGCCTCCGGGCAGCCATGTCAGAAGATAAAGCAACTTTTATACTTTACAAGTTGTACTATCCTCTAAGGTTTTAAAGCTTCAGCTCAACATCTATAAACAATGTTAATTTTGGCCAAAAATCCTATTCTTTGCAGGATGACCAAATGAAGCTACTCTGAGAAAAGGCAGAGAGGGCATAACGTTAGTGATTGAACCAACAAATTCTACAGAATCAGATAATAGAGATAGAATTATTCAGATTGATGGAAAAGGGGTTCATATGTCCTCCAACAGTCTAAGCCTATAGCAGCATAATTATAGAGATATGCAAGAAAGCTCTTGTCTAGGCTATGTCTAAGCTATGTCTTTTCAAAGCTATAGTGTAGAGTAATGCTGATGATTTTCTTCTTTGTTGGTATAATTTTATTAAGGTAAAAAAATAAATAATGAATGAGGGTTTATTGTCATGTTCATATTTTGTATGGTAAAAAGTAAAGAATTTTTATCCCCGGATAAAAAAAAAAAAAAAGCTGTTTTACGGCCCAATTTACCTAAACCATGCATATGGCGCATTTGCAAACCAAGGGATTCTTCCTCTTCTTTTACTTTACTTCTATAATGTAAGGACAGATATTTTAAATTTTAAAACCTGCAGTTTCATTGTATAGTTTGAGCTGTAGCTCAAAGTATACAACTCCAGTTTCAGAAATGTCACAGAGGTTTGTGCAAATATTATCTTATAAACTTTAACAAAGCCATTAGATGGGTAATTACAGAGTTATTTATTACAATTTAAGGTAAATTGCAATGATTGACAATGACCCTTGATTGTAAAACAGCCACTGAAATACCATAGTTTGGTCTTTTATTTTAAATGACCAGAAGAATAATGCATTTCAAAAGTCTCTAACTCCTTTAAATGCCAGCTTTTTGTAACTGTTAGGACTCCAGTCTGTGTGGTCTGTGTTTCTGTGTGTTTGTCTTCCTTCCTTCCACCAGGCGGCGCCTGGTTCTGATTCTCCTCCTCACACACCTGCAAGGGGTTTACCCTATAAACGCAGTGTTCTTCAGCTGCTGACTGCCACTACCTCGAAGCGCCAGAGTGTTTGCCAGTTTTGGGTACTCTAGCTAAGCTGTTAGTTTTGCTGGGTCAAACTGAGTTTTGTCAACCTGAGTCTTAACATTGTTTTTTGTCTTTGCCTCTCTGCAGGAAGTCATCCTGCAAACTGGATTTTTCTGACTTTCTCTCCCTGGAAGGATCAACTGAGCTTCAACCTGAGCTGAGGATACAAACCGGAGGTTTGGATCTACTTTTCCCCGAGGAAACGTTTGAGCTTCATACTGAGCAAGGGATTCATCTGCACAACTGTCCGTTCACGTACCACAGAAAATCTAAGTGGTAGTCAGTCTTTCTCCGCTCACCTACAAACAACCGCATTCTGGTTAACCCTGTCTGCCCTCCTCTGTATGAGAACAAAATTTACCGTAACACATTTCCTCACCTGCTGGAGGTCTAAGAGTAAACCTAATCTCTGGAAACGTTAGTCTGCCAACATTTTCTCCTCTACAAGTTCGAGAATCAATTCTCTCACTGAACCTGAACTAACCGCAGTGTCTTCCCCTCACCTTTCAGTTCTGGTTGAGCAGTGTTGGTGAGCAACACTGAAACCTCCACAAGACTTCTCAATAAACCTGTTCCTCTGTCTTTTTCCCTTGTCTCTCTGGACTGGTTCATCTGCATATGGGCGGAGCTGCTGATAAAATCATGGCTGGAACACTCCTGGCCAAACAACTGACCCCCTGCAGAAGCTTATTCAGAGATCCATAAACCAGCAGCAAGCCACCTTGTCCAGGCATGAGATGCAACACCCTGGTCGAAGCTGGTTAATCAACAGACCGAACTAAATCGCTGTGTAACAGATCTAACTGAGGCTGTACATTTTTCTCTCCAGGCTTCGGGCCCAGCCGGCGAGCTAGTCCTGCAGCAAGCTAACCAGGCCATTTGTTCTTTTCCCCATTCTGAGTGCCAGTTGGCTAACCCCCCCTTGACGGAGACCCCAAAAGGTTCTGTGGATTCCTCATGCAATGCATCATTTATTCAACCACGCTCCGAGTAAGTTTCTCTAGGATTCTACAAATCTCATATATAATCTCTCATCTAACTGACCAAGCTCTGGACTGGGCTAAGATTTTCCTCATCCACTTATTATAACTGCCCTTTTGATCAGTTAATCAAGGAGTTTAAATTGACTTTCAACCAAGAAACCGACAAATCTCTAACCTCTCGTGAGTTGTTGAGATTAAAGCAAGGACAAAGATCTGTTTCTGATTTTGCCATTGACTTCCGAATAATGGCTGCTGCCTCAGGCTGAGATAAATTATCCCTTAAGGGGTTTTTTTCTCACGCCCTAAGTGACTCTATCTAGGACGAGCTAGCCACGTTAAATGAACCTGACTCTTGAGGAATTAATAAACCTCTCGATCCGTTTAGATAATTGGATTCAAGCCTGAGCTAAGGAAAGGGGGAGCAAGACAGCTTATCCCAAACTACAGTCAAACAGTTTCCCCACTGAGCTGCCTGCTAATCCATCCCTGCCTGAACCTATGCAGATTGGCAGCGTCCGTCTTAGTCCTGAGCAAAAGCAGCACCGAATGCGAGCTAAACTCTGCTTATACTGTGGGGAGGCAGGCCAGTTTGTAGCCGCCTGTCCCCTTTTGGGAAAAGCCAGGGTCCACCAGTAGAGAGAGGGCTACTGGCGGACCAGAAGATTTCTCCCTCCTCACCTCGACTTCTCCTTCCTGCATCACTACTTTTAAATAATAAGTCCGTCTCCTTATCAGCCCTGATTGATTCTGGCTGTGAACAGAATCTTATTGACTCTGCCTTTGCTCAACAGATTGGAATAGAGCTTATTCCTTTACAAAACCCCCTTCGTGTTTTTGCCTTGGACGGCAGAGATCTGCCTCAGATTACTCACCAGACTGTTCTCTTAAAATTAACCGTGTCTGGGAACCACATAGAAAACATCTCCTTCTTTGTTTTCCCTACAGCTAACTCTGCATTAACTATGGGTTTCGAATGGCTACAGGCTCATAATCCCACCATTAACTGGACCAGCAGACATGTGGACTCCTGGTCCATTTATTGTCACTGTCATTGTCTCAGATCTGTGGTTCCTCCAGGTTTCCAAGTTCTGGATTCTAGTGAGACGGATGCCATTGATCTCTCTTCCGTTCCTGCTGACTACCACGACCTTTCCCAGGTATTTAGCAAATCTTAAGCCTGTTCTTTGCCTCCCCACGTACCGCACGACTGTGCGATTGATCTGCTTCCTGGAGCCCCTTTGCCCAGCAGTCGCCTTTTTTAACATTTCAAAGCCTGAAAGGGAGCCCATGAAGAAGTACATCAAGGAGTCACTAGCTTCCATCATAATGCGTCGCTCATCTTCACTCCTTGGAGCTGGGTTCTTCGTGGGGAAGAAGGATGTTTCTCTTCATCCCTGTATCGACTACAGAGGTTTGAATCAAATTACAGTTAAAAACAAATGCTGGTTACCCCTGTTGTCCTCTGCTTTTGAACCCATCCAAGGAGCCACTGTTTTCACTAAACTGGACCTAAGAAACGCTTACCATCTGCTCAGAATTAAGGAGGGAAACGAATGGAAAACCGCCTTCAAAACTCCCACTGGACATTTCGAGTATCTGGTAATGCCATTTGGTTTAACTAACGCTCCAGCTTGCTTCCAGGCCCTCGTTAACGACGTCCTGAGGGACTTTTTGAACATTTTCGTCTTTGTTTATATTGATGATATCCTCATCTTTTCCAAGAACCTTTCAGAGCACAAGAACCATGTCCGCCAAGTTCTTTAACGACTGCTCGAGAATAAGCTTTTCGTCAAAGCTGAGAAATGTGAGTTCCACAAACCTTCAGTTTCCTTCCTTGGATTTATCCTTGAGGGCGGACAGGTAAGACCCACTGAGGAGAAAATTAATGTTCTGGACTGGCCAACGCCTGAGACTCGGCAGCTCCAACCTTTTCTGGGCTTTGCTAATTTCTACGATTCATTCAAAACTACAGCCAAGCTCCTCTAAACTGCCCAGCTGTAACTTTTGTTTGGTCTCCTGAAAAATTAATGCGGTTCTGGACTGGCCTACTTTGCCCGAGACTCGTAAACAGCTTTTTGGGCTTTGCTAACTTCTACCGCAGGTTTATCCGAAACTACAGCCAAATTGCTCTTCCTCTGACTGCCCTGACCTCTCGAAACGTCAAACTGGATGCCCTTTCAAGGCAGTTTTCTCCGGACGAATCTGAGGAGTCAGTTGCTCCCACCCTGCTTCCTAGCTGCTCAGTTGCCACAGTTACCTGGGAGATTGAGGATCTAGTCAGACAAGCTAAACAGTCTGAACCTGACCCTGGAACCATTCCACACAATAGAGTATATGTACCGTCCTCTATCCGAGCTCATGTGATAAATTGGCTTCACTCTTCAAAGTTTTCTGCCCATCCAGGGATCAGTCGGATGGTTGCCCACATCAGTAGGCGCTTCTGGTGGCCCTCCCTGTTAAAAGATGTAAAGGAGTTTGTCTTAGCCTGCCCTACCTGCGCTCGTAACAAACCCTCTCATCAACCTCCTTCTGGACTGCTTCAACCTTTACCTATCCCCAAGAAACCCTGGTCACACATCACCTTCGATTTCATCACTGGTCTCCCAACTTCCAAAGGTATGACTACCATCCTCACCATCATTGACCGTTTTTCAAAGGCCTGTCATCTAGAAATCTCTGAGAAAACTCGCTACAGCCCTGCAAACAGCCCAGCTTCTCATTAAGCATGTTTTTCGTCTTCATGGAATACCCCAGGACATTCTGTCTGACCGTGGCCCGCAGTTCAACTCCCAGGTGTGGAGAAGTTTTTTGCTCGGCTCTTGGGGCCAAGGTCTCTCTCACTTCCGGTTACCACCCTCAATCCAATGGACAAGTTGAGCACATGAACCAGGAGTTGGAAGCCAGCCTAAGATGCCTCACTGAATCTGACCCACTCAACTGGAGTCAACTGCTCCCGTGGGTGGAAGTATGCGCATAACTCTGTTGTCTCCACAGCCACTGGTCAATCGCCATTCAAGGCCTCCATTGGATATCAAGCCACCCCTTTTCCACATCTGAAGAGGCAGAGATCCGTACCCTCCATCAATCAGCACATCCGCCGCTGCTGGACCTTCTGGAACCAGGCCATGACGGCCCTGGGGAGGACCTCCGAGCAGAATCAGAGGTGGGCCAATAGCAGGAGGAGGGCTGCCCCTTCCTATCGCCCGGGCCAGAAGGTCTGGCTCTCCACACATGACATCCCCCTCAAGGCGATGTCACGAAAACTTTCCTCTCGTTTCATTGGCCCCTACGAAGTGGAGAGAACAATTCACAATTTGGAGGTGTGTTTAGGGTCATTGTCCTGTTGTAGGATGAAATTAGCTCCAATCAAGTGCTTTCCACTAGGTATGGCATGGTGTTGCAAAATGGAGCGATAGCCTTCCTTATCCCTTTTACCCTTTACAAATCCCCACCTTACCAGCACCAAAGCAACCACAGACCATCACACTACCTCCCACCATGCTTAACAGATGGCGTCAGGCATTCTTCCATACTTTTCATTTGTTCTGCGTCTCACAAACGTCCTTCTTTGTGATTCAAACACCTCAAACTTGGATTCATCTGTCAGAAAACACTTTTTTCTAGTCTTCCTCTTTCCAATGTCTGTGTTCTTTTGCCCATCTTAACATTTTTCGTTTATTTGCCAGTCTCAGATAAGGCTTTTTCTTTGCCACTCTGCCTTGAAGCCCAGAATCCCACAGCCGCCTCTGTTTTCAGATGTGTGATCATGATTGCACAAGGGTTTTCTAATCATAAATTAGCCTTCGGAGCCAATGAGCAAACACATTGTACCATTAGAACACTGGAGTGATAGTTGCTGGAAATGGGCCTCTATACACCTATGTAGATATTGCACCAAAAACCAGACATTTGTAGCTAGAATAGTCATTTATCACATTAGCAATGTATAGAGTGTATTTCTTTAAGGTTAAGACTAGTTTAAAGTTATCTTCATTGAAAAGTACAGTGCTTTCCTTAAAAAATAAGGACATTCCAATGTGACCCCAAACTTTTGAACGGTAGTGTATATATATATATATATATATATATA
>JAGKQL010000051.1:2386918-2405575 GCA_018398635.1 Cyprinodon brontotheroides
AGTCTAATGGCAGTGGGGAAGAAACTGTTATGGAATCTGCTGGATCTCTTTGAAATTTTCTTCCCAGGGGGCAGCAGGAGAACAGTCCATGGTGGGGGTGTGGGAGGTAATTTATGATGTTACGCGCCTGGGACAAGCAGCGCTGGGATGAAATGTCTTTTATGGAGGGAAGAGGGCGCCTTCTTCTCTGTTGTTCTCACCACTCTCACTTTCTGCCAGTCTGAGCTGCAGCCTCCACACCACACAGTGAGACAGCTGGTCAGAACGCTCTCTATGGTGCTTCTGTAGAAGGTGGGGAGGATGGGTGGGGGCAGGTGGGCTCTCTTCATCCTCTCCAGGAAGTACAAGAGCTTTTGTGCCCTTTTGACCAATGAGGTGGTATTTACAGCCCAGTTGAGGGTATCTGTCATGTGCACCCCCAGGAATTTGGTGCTGTTGACCACCTCTACAGCTGAGCTGTTGATGACCATTGGAGCGTGGTTAGGCCGGTTCTGCCTGAAGTCCAAGACAATCTCCTTTGTCTTCTCCACATTCAGGATCAGGCTGCTATTATCTTTTGCACCAGTCCACCAGCTGCTCCACCTCCTCTCTGCTCTGTCCAGGTCGTTGTCGTCTCTCATGAGGCCCACCACTGTGTGGTGTCGTCTACAAACTTCACCATGTGATTGGTGATGGTGAACATGGGGACACAGTCATGTGTCATCAGGTAAACAGCAGGAGGGGGCTCAGGACGCAGCCCTGATGGGAGCCTGTGCTTAGACTAAAAGAAATCAGAGGTGTTCTGTCCGACCCGGACTGACTGAGGGTCTGTTGGTGAGGAAGTCTAACAGCCATTAGCAGAGGGGTGTAGTCTTAGATCATCCGAATGAATTTCCACATCCTCCTGGTGTTGCGGTTGTGGGTGGAAAAGATCCTAGATCTTCTGGCTGTGGTTCTGCTTCGCTGATCTGATTGCACGGTTTAAGTTGTCATGCACTGTTCTTAGTGCCTCTTTATCACTAGAGTTGAAAGTGATGTTTCGTGCTTTTAGCGATTTCCAAACCTCTCCATTTATCCAGGTGGTTGGTTGGCCCGGGTGGTGATGTTCTTTTTGATCCTGACATCCTCAATGCATTTGTTAATGTAGGCTGACACAGTCATTGCATATACATCAATATTTAATAAGTTGTCATATGTTGCTCCAGCCTTAAAGATGTTCCAGTCAGAGCATTCAAAACAGTCTTGGAGTTCCCCAGCAATGATGAAAACACCCTCTGTGTTTGCAGATTGGAGCTAAGAGATAGCCTGGTATAGAGTCTTCATTGTCACTTTTGTATTAGGGCTGGAGGGCACGTAAACAGCAGTAATGCTAACCACACTGAACTCTCAGGGTGTTGGGATCTGGAGAATCACCACCTGTCTCCAGCAGGGTGCGCTGTGGGTCTCCTGGGCTGGAGCCCTCCAGCACACCTGAAGCTCATCAGCCCATCAGGAGACCTTCCTATATAAGCAGCAGCCAGACCTTCCTTTAACACCGCAGTGTTGACCAAGTTTGGTTAGCAAACCTGAGCCTCTGTCATTTTTAGAGAATCTTAGTTGGCTCTAGAGAGAAACTAGATTTCAACCTGCCTTTGTCTACTTTGCTCACAGGAAACCCAGAAGCTCTGGATGAGCTTTGCCTGGAAACCTGCCTGCTTGGCCCAAGGAAGCCAAACCATAAGATATCAGTCTGGATTCCTCCTACAGCTCTCAAGGAAGAGCTAGTAAACCAAGTCAAGGTCAGAAACTCACGAGTCAGAAGCCAGACGGCTGCTGCTGCTTTGAGGGCTCCCTGCTGAATCCATAGTCTCTGGACCCAACCCTCGGTTCCCCTCTCAAAGGATCTGCCAGATTTACCTCTCCAAGGTGCATTCTAAATTAACACACTTTCGACAAAACCATCTAAACTGCTTGGCTAATCAAACTATCCATCTCTGCAGACATCAGTGATTCCAGTCCCGGACCTGTACCAGAACCAGTTCATATTTCTCTGTGTGTGCCTTTAATAAACTGTTGAACTTTTACCCCTGACTCCGTGGTGTGTTCTGCATATGGGTTTTATCAGTAAGCTTAATCATGACACAGAAGGGCATAGATAGAGGCGGTCTGCAGTTAACAGTCAGAAACTTCGATGTCTGGAGAGCAGAAGCTGGCGACTGATCTTGCGTTCTTGCACCAGCTGTTGTTGATGTAAACACAGAGCCAGCCACCCTGAGTCTTACCACTTAGTTCTTTGTTCCTATCGGCACGGTATAGCAGGAGCCCCTCCAGGCTAATAGCATTGTCGGATATTCCAGCCAAGACTCCGTCAGAATGATAGCGCAGCAGTTACATATCTCCTTTCTTGAAGACAGTTTCAGTCGGAGATGATCCATTTTGTTATCCAACGAGCGGACGCTGGAGAGCAGGATTTATGGAAGCGGAGGTCTGTGAGGATTTCTCTTTAGCTTCGCAGTTAGACCCCTCGCAACCTTGCTTTTTCCGTCTCGCACATTTCTTCCTCCTACCGTTATGTTCCGTTGTTGTTTTGTTTACATCCGTCCGAAGCACTCTGCAGCTTTTTAAACAGTCAAAAATGTCTGGATTTAAAACATTTTGTGACCGTAGCTCCAGCAGGCATTGGCGATCATAGATGCAGGTTTGATGTCTAGTCTGTATCATATTAAGCAGCATTTTTGGTCAAATTATCTAAATTGTCGAGTGGAGCTATTCTAAAATCTATATTAAATCTATATCTAAATATCTCTGATATTAATATCTGTAATTACAGGGTCTGATCAGGTGGTGATGCCTCACTTTAGATCTTGAAATCCACAAATTATGAAAGAAAGAATATTTTAATACAAAGATTTATGTTTATAAATGAATTGTAGGGAACCAGCCAAGGGCCCATCAAGGAAAGTGGAGGAATTTTGAATGGTTACAACTGTATGCCTACAGCTAAATTTTGATGGTTTAAAGATAGGCTATAAAGTCATGGGGAAACTGTTAACTTTGTGCTTTAAGATGAAGGAAATTGTGCAATAATTAGTATTATTGTCACGGTCTTACTTTCTGTGTGTTTCATTGGTTTATTTCCTACTTTGTGTTTCTAGATTTATTTTAGTCCTCAGGTTTTTCTGTTGTTGTCCCGTTTCCCTCTTGTGTGTGTTTCTTTTTTCTTGGCTTCCTTGTTGTCTCCACTCACACCTGCTCCTTGTCAGCTCGTTAGCCCTCCCTTTGTTCAGTCAGCCATATATACTCTCCATCTGCTGGTTCCTTGCTGGTTCCTTGTCATCGCTAGTTCCTCATCGCTGTTGTAATCATACATCGTCTTACCCTGGCTCCTTGTGATTGTTTTCCCCTGATGTCTCCATGGTTCTGGTCTGTCTAACATTTTAAGATGGATTTTTGCCTCAATTGTTTGTGTTTACTATTAAACTGCAAGAAATCACCTCAGCCTCTCTGCCTCTGCATTTGGGTCCTCTAAACCACAACCAAACCCTGACATTATTATAATATATTATTAATATCAGTATTATTTTTTTAACTATAGTTTAGCACCTAAAATCATTCACTAGCATCTTCAATCAATTAAAATAGTTGTAATCCAAGTTGTAGTCAGAGAGTTTACACATACTATTACATACCTTTACAACCTTTTTTAGTATATTCATATAACATGCTGCTGCTTCAATAATAAATAACACATTGACAAAACACTCTTCTGACACCAAACACATAAGAGATGGTACTTCAAGTTACTCCTTGGTCCCAAATGTCAGCTGTATATGCATGTGTGTCAAGATGTATGAGTAGCTAGGGTGTTGTCAGGGAGATGTGGTGACGTCTCCAGCATGAGGATAAGGAGATCTGTGCAGATATCAATTCGTCACTTTGAAGAGGGGATATAGAAAACGAGAGAGGATGGGGTGGAAAAATGTATACAAAGGTTAGGAAAACAAACTGGAAAAGATGTATGCTTCTTAAATATAAAATTGTGTTGGTTTATGAATATAAAACACGGATTCTAAAGAAACAAGCACAAGGTGGCCAGCTACACAGGCTTAAATACACTATACTGGGTGTATTATGTTGTTATTTATTACCTATTTTGAATATTGCATTTTATGTCTTTAAGCTGAGAAAAACCTCCAGTTCACCAGAAAAAAAACAAGCTTTCAGTTTCCCAAAATGGAAAAATCAAAGACAAAACAGTGATTTCCCCATCCGTCCTTCCAAAACCCACATAGCTCTGAACAAGCAGAAGCTCTTTCTTGTCTTGATTTGGAGATCAATAATGTTGTGATTTCTGAGTGCTGACATTTCACTTCTGAATTATATTACGAGCCCCTTTAGAAGAAGTAATTTCTGTCATGGTCCTGGTACTGATGGTTGGCTTTTTCATCTGCCCCATCTCACCTGTCTAATTTGTCCGGCTGCAGATATGTGCTGATCTGTTTCACCTGGTTCCCACAGCTATTATTGCTGTTTGTTTGCCTGCCATAAGCACCAGATTATTCTAGCTGTTTCGGTAAGAGTAACTCTAGCATTCAAGTAAGTGTTTTGACTTTTTGATTTTGACCTGTTTTCTGCCTCTGGATTGTTGTGTTTTTGCCTTTCCCTGTCTGCTATGTCAGTTTGATTTTTGGACTTACTTCCTAGATTCTGATGGTTAATGAACTTGGACTGTGTTACTGACCTTGGCTTGGATTCTCCTTTGGTACCTCTTCTTGTACTTCGGCTTTGGATGATCACCAGCGGACACTGTTGCTTCCCTGGCAGCGGCTGGCACCAGCTCTTCTGCACCCTGCACTCTTAAGCGGTATCCACCGCTGATGGACAATCTCTCCTCTCCAATCTCCTAGTCTCCTTCTGCAATTGGACTGAACTCTCATCCAGGTCAGTGACTTTTTATCCTAATCGTGATCAGCTTGACATTCTTGTCACTGAGTTTCCTGTCTCTGCAGAGAATCTTGTGATCTGCCCTGCAGAAGTTCAGCCGCTGTCTTTTTGTTTTAAAATAAACTTATTTGAAAACTGTCCTGTATGTCTGCTGAATATTGGGTCCACGGTTCAGAGGAATTGATTTTTGTCAGTGCAGTTGTATGCAATTTCATGGTTAATTGAGACGCAATACAGTTAGTCACAGAAAAAAACTGGTATAGTGATATCTAGGAAGAAACAAAATTCTTGAAAGTAGTTGCCAAAACAAGTTTGCTGGAATGTCCACTTACACCATAATGAACTTTTTGAAGTTTCAGTCTGGCTTTAGAGGCTCATCTTAGCACTGAAACAGCTCTGTGGTGAAAGTCACTAATGATATTCTCATGGCCTCAGATAATGGACTTGTATCTGTGCTCGTCCTGTTGTGCTGCATTTGATACAGTTGACCATAATATTCTTTTAGAAAGACTTGAGATATTTTGTTGGAATTAAAGGAACAGCTCTAGACTGGTTTAAATCTCTTATCATCTGATGTCGAGATTCAGTTTGTTCATGTGTGATATAGATCTTCAACAGCCCAAAAGGTTACCTGTGGAGTACCACAGGGATCAGAGATACTAGGACCAATTCTCTTTGCTTACATACATGCTCCCAATTGGTAGAATTATTAGACAGCATGGGATTAATTTCCACTGTTATGCTGATGATACCCAGCTATATCTGTCTATAAATCCAGATGAAGCTAACCCATTACATAGATTACAGGCATGTCTGAAGACATAAAAACCTGGATGACTCTTAACTTTTTGCTTCTGAATGCAGACAAAACAGAAGTTATAGTCTTTTGGACCAGAGTCTCTGAAAAAGAAGCTGATTAGTCAGTCACTTCATTTGAAGATAGGATTAAACAGATTTCAGATAATAAAGTAAAAAATCTTGGTGTTAATTTTGATCAGGACCTGTTATTTTAAATCCCATATCAATAGAGGACTTCTAAATTTCCTTCTTAACTTTCATCTGAGGAACATTGCAAAAATTTGAAATATCCTGTTCAGGGGTGATGCTGAGAAACTAGTCCATGCATTTGTTACTTCAAGGCTGGACTGTTGTAAGTCTTTAACGTTTAGGAGATCCACAAACTGTAGTTAAAAGCCTTCCAGCTGATCCAAATGTTTGCAGCCAGAGTTCTAATGAAAATGAAAAAGATAGATCATATCTCTACGCCTATATCCTGGCTTCTCTTCATTTGGCTTCCTGTTAAATCCAGAATAGAATTTAAAATCCTCCTTCTCACATATAAAGCCTTAAATGGCCCAGCTCCATCTGATATCAGAGATCTGATTGTTCCTTATGTTCCTAACAGAGCACTTGCTCTACTCAATCGCAGGTTTACTAGTGGTTCCTAAATTTCTAAAAGTAGAATGGGGAGGCAGATCTTTTTAGTTATCAGGCTCCTCTGTCGACCATGGAACCAAGCACCAGTTTTAGTCCGTGGGAGGCAGACACCCTGTGGCTCTGCTTTTAAGGCTAGGCTTAAAACTTTCCTTTTGATAAAGCTTATAGTTAGAGGTGGCTCAGGGTTATCTGGAAGCTATCTCTGCTATAGTTATGCTACTATAGGCTTAGACTTTTGGAGGACATAGGGACCCCCATTTCCATCATTCTGCTTCATTCCTGCTCTCTGTTCTCCTATTCTGCAGAATCTGTTAGTTCAATCTCTAACGTTCTGCACTCTCTGCTTTTTCCTCAGAGTAGCTTTGCTTCGTCTGTTCCTCGTTTGGCTGTGACGTCATCCTGGAAAAGAAACATCAGCTGCAGCCTGCTTCCATCAACACCCTTGTTTTATAGATGTTGTTGGAGATCGGCCTGTTTTTCCAGTGTGGTCCTGTTTCTCTGACCGTGACTGAGTGGATGTGCTCTCTTCTTCCTCTGGCATGGGAGCTGCCTTGGAGCTGAGTCTGCCTGGCTGTGAGTGTTTTCCTGAGATGGGGCCGCCTTTTTACAGCTGCTTTTTGTATCTCTGCTTCCGTCTCTCTTTGAACCCCAGTCGGCCTGCGGCAGATGGCAGCTCACACCTGAGCCCTAGTTCTGCTGGAGGTTTTCTTCCTGTTAAAAGGGAGTTTTCCTCTCCACTGTCGCTACAAGCATGCTTAGTGTGAGGGATTGTATTGAAGTCAATGAGTCGATGCAATTCAATTCTGGTTTCCTTAGATAGAAAACTTTTGTATCGATTTGACTGTATGATCTGGTTGAACTGTAAAGTGCCTTGAGATGACATGTGTTGTGAATTTGGCTATATAAATAAACTGAATTGAATTGAATTGAAACAGGACTAAACACTGGAAAACAGCTCTATTATCTGAAAGCTGCTGGCCAATAGCCCAGCTGATATTTTTCTCCAGGCTGGTGTCACAGGGAAACAGGAACAGCAAGACGAAGATACTATGATGGAAAAAGCAGAGACCACATAGATTCAAAGGTTGAACTAGCAAATACTACAGGAGAGAATAGAGATATAATGAAGCAAAATGTTCAAAATGTCCTTCAGCAGTCTAAGCCTTTGCAGCTGAAAATATCTCATGATGAAGAGCTGTGGTTCACAACTATAAGCTTTATCAAAAGAAAAGGAAAGTTTAAGCCTAGCCTTAAAAATAAATCACAGACTAAACTGGTAGATGGTTCCACAACTGGTCAGTTGATTCTACGAAGAGGCACCTGACCAAAAGATCTGCCTCCCGAGGCCCAGGAGCTACTAGTAAATTTGCAGATTGAGACTGAAGTGCTCTGTAAGGAACTTAAGGAACAATCCGATCCCTGATATAAGATCGAGCTTGGTTATTTAGGGCTGTAGAAGGAGGATTTTTAATTCTATTCTTGATTTATCAGGAAGGCAATTTATCAGAACTCTGGCTGCAGCAATTTGGATCAACTGATGGCTTTTCACTACAGTTTGTTGAAAGTAAAGAATTACAATAGTCCTCCCTTGAAGTCACAGATGTATGGAATAGTTTCTCAGCATCAGCGCTGGACAGGGTATTTCTAATTTTGCTTTCCCAGAGATGAAGCAAGGACATTGTAGAAGCCCATTTGATGGATTAAAATGACACATCTTGAACAAAAATTACACCAATATTTTTTTGTGTGTTTTACCTGTGATAATCCCATCCAAATGAAGTGATTTATTAATCAGCTTATTTTTCAAAGACCGTGGTCCAAAGACTATAACTTCTGTTTTGCATCCAGAGGCAAATTTCCTGAAGCAGTTTTAATAGACTCAAACTCAAATCTGTCATTCTGAATTATTTTGAGGTTGGAAACTGAATTTTCTCTTTCTCAAAGGCTGGTGAGTAAGTTTCATCAAATATGAGTAGGATCACTTGGATTCAAGCACATGCTTATAATCTATTAAAAGCCCACATCAGTAGAACCTCAATTTGATGAGTCACAACAACAACATGCAAGAGGAAGTCTGCCTATTTCACATCACTGGATCAATAATTTTAAGGGAAGAATAAAAAGTATATATACATAAAAATATATTGGTAAAGAACCTTCAGCATTACAATTACAATCCCATACTGTGTGAAAATTCTACCAGTTGGGAGCATAGATGTAGTGATCAGTGGTGGCTGGTGGAGTTTTTTTCCAGGGGGGGCTATATTTTCAAAATATATGTATAAAAACACACAAACATAAGTTATCACCCCTAGTATATCTATTTAAATGACAACAAAAAACATTTCAAAAATACTTTTACACAAAAAACACTTACATAAATCTTGCCCTTCTGAGGCTTTGTGAAGGCAAATCTCTGTTTTGCATGGTCCAATATGGTGTCACAAACCTAAAAAAAAATAATGTGCCATCTAAATAATAGAGAGGCTGTTAGTAAGCTTTATATGTTTTTGACATACAAAAGTATTTATTTTCTGAGAATGTGTGCATTTAAGTGCAACTATGCAAATTAAAAAACACGTAGAAAAAGTAGACTATATTATATTATTTTCCATGTGAATCCCAAATGGCTCATGTTTCTTTGCCTTTTCTAAGAAGTGCTTTAAATCCGTCCTACCTTTCTTTATCCATGCTGGGTAAGATCCTGACGTTTGAAAGAGGAGGCAGACTGTCAAGGCAGCAGAATAAAGAGTTAGCCTCACTTCATGCAGTTAGCCAGGCCTTGTAGCTAAACCAGGTCCTGGAAAAAGACAGCCTGTACAGTCTCCATCTGTCCTTGGACTGCTGCTTCATTTTTAAGTTCGGCTGATCAGGTCCAAATGCTTCCATCTCCAGCTTCCCTTGGTAAGATGGCTTTAAGAGATTTCCCTTCCGTGACTCGACTTGCCAATCACCTGCACTACAACTGTTACTACAGTTCCTGTCACCTCAGGGCGCAGCTCTCATGCACCCTGAGATCTCCTATACATTTGTTTTGCAGAGTAGCTCCTGTGCATATATAAGTGTTAACGAGAGACAGATTTTCACGCCCCAGGGTGGAAATATGTCAGCTATCTGATGAAAAACTAAACAAATTTACTCATCATGAAAGATTAAATATTTATCTTGCACATAAAAAATATCATTATATGTCAAAATATTTTAATTTTAAAATATATATTTTTTTATGTCTTAATCAAGGTCATTTGGTGGGTGGGGCGGCGCTCTATGCCCTCTATTGGCCAGCCACCATTTGTATTGATAGTAATAATACATAATAGCACTCATGGTTTGCATCAAAAAAATCTCAGCTAGAAATAAGTTTAAAATGCTCAACTTATGCATTTGAAACTCCTGGTATTCCAAATGCCTTAAACAGTTAAGAATGTGTTAAACTATCCATTGCTGTAAAAATGTCCATAGCTGGATATTCGTTATATATTCTCCGGTTGCACAGTTTTAGAATGTTAAAACACTTTACAGTATTTTATTCTTTATATTTTAACTCTTCCCTATTACATTATTTTTAGATATTTTTCTAAGGTCCACATTTGTGTGACCATTTTCAATAATCTTTCTGCTGCTGTAAATTTGCCCATTGTGGGACAATAAAGGATTTTCTATTCTATTCTATAAAAGGGGTAGAAATATATAAGTAAATCTAAACAATGCATGTATAAAATATATATCTGCAAAATCTCTAATATTTAACAAAAAAAAAATACTTAGTTAAGCATATTGTGCAAAACAGCAACACAAAATAAAAATCCTATCAGATTTATAGTCCCCTATTTTGCAGATATATTAGAATCTGTCATTAAATTACAGCAAATTCAATTTACACAGTAACAGATTAAAACCTTTAGATAAATTTCCATCACATAACTGACTCCATAACCATTAAAACAGCAATTTTCATTCATTTCAGACAAAACTATTCACAGACTTGTATTATATTAAAGTGAACTTCCCAATTTTCTCCACTGTTTGGCGCCAAGTACCTTTTTCCTCTGATCACGGAGCTGCTGGCTTGCTTGGTCTCGCAATGAATCCTGGAAAAACAAAGGATAGCAAGGATACATCGGACCCGTCCTTCAAATCGGGCATATAGAAGGACGCATTTTAAGGCTGCATAACGAGGAGTCTTGGAATCCGACCAGACCTTGACGCCGCACTATGACGAAATTGTCCTTCAAATCTGGCTTTCTAAGAACGCATCCCATGAATTCGAACAGGGGCTATGTCTCAATTTGATATTACCAACGGTGTTGGGTCAAAAACCTTTAATAATGTTGTTTTGAAGGTGTGATTCAGCACCATTCAGACCTTGAGGGGATTATAGTTGCTTATTCGAACCATGCTATGTTTAAAACACTATTTCTCAGCTTGCAATGAAATATGACATACTAATAACCGAGATATACAGTGTTGCAGGCCACACATTATAGCAGCCTTAGTACCATTAAATTGTGACAGGTATCTTTACCTAACAGAAAATGTCATCATACTGCAAAAAATAAGGCCATACCTTTTTATGAGTAATCATGGCTCAGGATGTAGGGGTTCGTCCTTAAATTGTTGGTTTGCTAGTTTGAGGCCACTCTGTCTGTCTCTGTCGTGTCCTTGGGTTAGACACTTGCTTTTGTCTGTCAGACAGCCTGATGAAATAGATTGTATGGCAGCCTTGCCACTGTCATTGCACCCCAGGGAAGCTGCAGCTGTGATGTTGCTCGCCTCCATCAGCCTGTGAATATGTGTGTGTACTGGTAAAGACAATATAGTGTAAGACATTTTGGGGTCCTTAGACTTGATAAAATGCTTTACAAGTACAGTCCATTAACCATTTACCATTAAAGTGCTCAAGCAGTATGTGTTGCCAAAAATTAATGGATCTTAACAGAAAGTCATGACTACTTTTTAATTTGCCCAATTTAATAGGTAATTGTCAATAACGCAGCAAAGTGGGTCTAGGGGGAATAGAGATGTGCATGAAGCATTTGTATAATAAATAGTTACTTTGTTAGTTATACAAAATTTCTGGCAGAGTTGAAGGATAATATTGCTTACACCTGTAGGTCACAAAGGCATATAGAAAAAAAAAATCCCCAGTAATTTATTCTTTTTGTGTTCCATAATTGGCAAAAATCCTTAGTTTGTCATCATACTCATAGTTGTAGTCCTCTGGTTATTCGGGACTGGGCCGCAGGGGGCAGCAGTTGGAAGGGAGTCTCTCACAGTTTCCTCTTCCCAGACACGTTCTCCAGCTCGCTTGAGACGTTCCAAGGCTGGCTGAGAGACTGTGTATAGGGCACTATATATAGATGGAGCAGCCACTGTTCAGGGAGGCTGAGTTATGTGACCAAAGAGAGCGAAAAGTAGTGATCTTCTGTCTGAACGATCAGTTATCTGAGTTCACTATAAAGTCCACTACACTCACCGGCCACTTTGTTAGGTACACCAGTCCAACTGACAAATCAACACTTACTTAATTTCTAAGCAGCCAATCACATGGCGGCAACTTTCCAGTGCATTTAGGCATGTAGACATGGTCCAAAGACAATCTCCTGCAGTTCAAACCGAGCATCAGTATGGGGAAGAAAGGTGATTTGAAGGTGACTCTGAACGTGGCATGATTGTTGGTGCCAGAAGGGCTAGTCTGAGTATTTCAGAAAATGCTGATCTACTGGGATTTTCACGCACAACCATCTGGGTTTACAGAGAATGGTCGAAAAGAAAAAAACATCCAGTGGCGGCAGTTCTGTGCAGGAATGCCTTGTTGATGCCAGAGGTCAGAGGAGAATAGCCAGACTGGTTCCAAGCGATAGAAGGGCAACAGTGACTCAAATAACCACCCGTTACACAACCAAGGTGGGCAGAAGAGAGCATCTCTGAAGCATGAGAATCACGTGTCGAACTTTGAGGCCAGATGGGCTACGAAAGCAGCAGAAGACCACACGGTGCCACTCCTTTCAGCTATGAACAGGAAACTGAGGCTACAATTTGCACAAGATTCATTGAAATTGGACAATAGAAGATTGGAAAAACGTTGCCTGGTCTGATGAGTCTCTCGATTTCTGCTGTGACATTCGAATGGTAGGGTCAGAATTTGGCTTCTACAACATGAAAGCATGGATCCATCCTCCTGCCTTGTATCAACATTTGGTTCAGGCTGGTGGTGAGGGTGGTGTCATGGTGTGGGGAATATATTTTCTTGGCACTCTTTGGGCCCCTTGGTACCAATTGAGCATGGTTGCAACATACCACAGCCTACCTGAGTATTGTTACGCTTTGACCATGTCCATCCCTTTATGACCACAATGTACCCAACTTCTGATGATGGCTACTTTCAGCAGGATAATGCGCATGTCATAAAGCTGGAATCATCTCAGACTGGTTTCTTGAACATGACAATGAGTTCACTGTACTCAAATGGCCTCCACTGTCACCAGATACCTCAATCCAATAGAGCATCTTTGGGATGTGGTGGGAACGGGAGATTCACGCATCATGGATGTGCAGCCCACAAATCTCGCGGCAACTGTGTGATGCCATCATGTCAATATGGACCAAAACTCCCTGAGGAATGCTTCCAGCACCTTTTGCCTTCAGAATGCCACGAAGAATGAGGAGGCAGTTCTGAAGGCAAAAGGGGTCCAACCGTTACTAGCATGGGGGTACCTAATAAAGTGGCGAGGGTGAGTGTATATAGTTCCTCGATCTATGTAATGATTAAAGCTTAAGTCTGTAAGTTTTAAAAATCACTTTTTGTCATATTGGCTACAAAACTGTCCCTAACTGCCCAGACAGCAGTACATGTGATATAACCTGTGAGAAAAAACTGCAGCTCAATTGGTCCCGCATACTGCCTGTATTTTCAATCTGGAAAGAATAATCCGGGGACGAAGTCAAAACAACCAATCACAGCCAGAGGGAGCCTGATGGAGTGTCAATCACAGCTCACACCACGCTGATTGGAGGTGGAGTGAAGCAGAGAGGGGTGGGGAGTGGCTTGAAGAACCTGTTTTTCTTCAAATTTTCAGTCGAAGTCTGCTCTCTTCTCAATGTTACAGACTGCAGCTTTAAGGCAGGTAGGGGTTAGGGTGGACATTCGCCACTCTATAGAAAAAAGCTAATTTCAACTGCTTATATCCAGGATCTTATTCCTTGGATTATTATCCCGACATCATGACTCTAGGTGAGGGTGGGAAAATAGATATATGGAGAGCAATGTCTTTTGGCTCTGCTTTTTCTTCACCACAAAAGAGCGATGCAGTGATCTTATTATAGCTCCCTATCCCCTCATTCATGAATAGGATTCAATGATATTTGAACTCCTCCACTTAAGTCAGGAACTATCCTCTGGCCTAAAGGGAAGCCCTTTCAAGTTTGGCTTGAGATGCTGCGATGAGGTACCTGACCACGAGGGAGTCATCAGCAAAACCTAACAGCCAGAACTGGCTTCAAAGTGAGGTCAGGGCACCAGGGTACCATGGCAAGTCACATGCCTTGATTTCTTGGTCATCATAATTTCATGATCTTGGCACTGATGACTGGCTTGATTATTCCTATCATTCACGTTTCTAACTTTGCCTGGTTTCTTGTCACTGCTCATCTGATCCACCTACTCCTGCCTCTATTTATCGTGCTGGCATCCAGTCATCAAGCTAGATTATTCAGGTTTATCACCAGGCAGTGATGTGAATGTTATCAGAGCTCCTTGGTGGCCTTAATAATGGGTACTTCTTTTCTGAACTGTGACACATAAGGGATTTTTAAAACACTCTTTGTCAGACCTGTTACCCAGAGCCTGTGGGAGACTCTACCAGGCACAGGTAAGCCTCAAGAACATAGCTCCTGGGGTCATCTTCACTGTTAAGGAAGGGATTGTCAGTAGTAGTTTGTTGTAATTACCATTTGAGCGAAACATGTTAAAAGAAATCACATCAGTAACCTTTTAAACAATATTTTTTTACTTTATATATAATGAAAACCTATACCAACATTTCTTTTCAACAATAGGAGACATTAAAATATTACAACCCCAGAGTTTGGAGAAGATAGGATGGATATTTGACAGAATAGCCAACAGCCTTTGTCCATATAGTCTTTAAAATGAAAACTCTGTCTTTGCCTTTAAAGATGGCATAAAAAGAACTGGCAGGAATAAAAAGAGATGGGACACTAAGTGTACTGAGGCTTTGCTTTTAATACACAGAGTTGAAAGCATCCCTCTTGGCAGTAAAAACATGATGAAATCAACTCTAGCTCATATGATGAAATGAGCAGTGATGTTTAGAAGACTTACAAAACAAAACTGCGTGTTTAAAAAAGCCAATTAGAGGAAGCAGAATAGCATTAGCTTTTCTCCCAAAGATAAATAAATGGAAATTTTCATATTTCACTGTGGAAATTATCAGCATACTCTTTGCATGACCTTTTCCAAACTAATTATACTGACACAACTGGTCTTGCAAAGCATAGATAATTGGGGCTGCTGCTGTCTTTAAACAATGTTATTGACATAAAAAAAGAGGAGAAAGAAAATCAACATTCAGTTTGGAAGATAGGCTGATTTTATCTATATATATCTTTCAATTTACAAAAAAGCTTTACTCATTATTAAACATAAAATATTTATCCTCATCAGAAAATATATATCATTATATTTCAAAATGTCTTCATTTTATAATTTGATTTTAATTTGATGTTTTAAATGTCTTGATGAAGGTCATTGGGTGGGTGGGGCAGTGCCCTACCCCGTCTATTGGCCAGCCAGCACTGGTAGTAATACCAATAATACAATTGTGTTGTACTACATCTCAGCTTCCTATTATCACAACACATACCCATGTAGTCGCACCATTTAAAACTTAATTACTGCTGCATACATGATTTTAACTTTTGTACAGTTAAAATGGACTAAGAAGTAGCAGTTAAGCTATGTATGTGTGTATGGGTGTGTAAAAAACAAAATAGCTGAGGTAATGATCGCCAAAGGTGAAAATTCAGGCCTTTGATGTAAAAACACAAAGGCTACTACTGACATGCTAATGACATGTCAGCCTTGATAATGATCAATATTTTGTCTAACTTATCCTTTATCCTGTATAAGCGCCATAAAGCGAAAAATATGTACAATTCATAGTTGCAGTTAATATCTTGTTTCATTTTTAGTTCATGTCATTGTGTATTTTATAGTTCTAAGAAAACCTTTATTGATATAAAAAATGTTTGATGACGCTCCCTTTGTCAAGACTCCAGTTTTTTGTGTTTGTCCGTTTGTCTTGTCTTTGTGTTCTCCCTTCGACCACCAGGAGGCGCCTGGCTCCGGTCCGCCTTCTCACACACCTGCAAACGGTTACCTCATCACCGGACTGCTCTGGTTGCCACTACCTTGACACCAGAGTGTTTGCCAGTTTGGGGTACTCTAGCCAAGCCTTGTTAATTCTGAGTCTAATCTGAGATTTTGTATTACAAGTTTTTTGTACACTAGCCAAGCTGAGATCTCTTTGAGTTTGACTGAGTGCTTGTCTCCCTGAGATCCGACTTTGTTTTTGCCTTTCGGCAGGAAGCCTTCCTGCAAACTGGACCTTTCCGGACCGCCTCTCCCAGGAGGGATCAACTGAGCCTTACATTGAGCGACGGATTCCAAACAGGAGGTTTGGATCCAGCCACCTTTGAAACCGCTGAGATTACCCACTGAGTAAGGAAACCATCTTCACCATGACCCCTTCAAGTACCACAGGAAAACTGAGTTGCAACCAGCGTCTGCATGATTCCTCACCGTCCGAGTTCTGGGTAAACCCTGTTCCGCCCTCCACCGAATCAGACAAACCCTGGAAGACCAACACACAGACTGGAACCTAAGAGTCTCCACTTCTCTGGAAACGTGGGTCGCAACAAATCTACTCCTTCAAGATTAACAATCCATTTTCCCACTGAGCCTGAAACTAACAGCCTGTCTTTCCCTCGTCTTCCAGTTTCTGGCTGAGCAGAGTTCGGAGAAACGCTGCACCGAGCTCAAAAACATTTCAATAAAACCCATTGAACTTTTACTCTGTGTCTCTCTGTTTGGCTTCACTGCATGTGGGTCCGAGCTTTAGATAAAATCATGACGAAATGATGTAACTGAGAACGTTCAGCACCAGTTTAGGCAGAGCTGCGCAAGTCATAGAAGCATAAAGTTTTCTTACCGTGTGCCTTTTGATTTGTAACTCTTTTTATTTTCTTAAGTAAAGACACCAAAACTTTGTCGTGAAGAAATGACTGTGTCTGCAGCTCTAAGTGGTATTTTTGGAAACTGAAGGAATATTGCCACTACATCCTGTTGCACTGAAATCACAGGAACCATTTAATATAATTTTCCCCTGTTAATAATAGCTTAAGTGAAAAATGAATAATTTGTTGCATTTTTTTAGTCCTTTATTTGCTGTCATCAGCAGTTTTATACCTGACCTTTATAAAGTTTTGACCAGCCAGGCTGGTCAAATGATGATGATGCTTTTGTGAGTTTTAATTAGATAAGTCAATGATCTGTAATGTGTTACATTAAAGCCTCATACAAAAACTCCTCTTTTTCATGTTAGCCTTTACCAGTTTTACATCTTTCGTTGGATTAAATATCAAAAGATCTTGAGGTTGTTCACCATTTGTTTGATGATATTCCAACTGTAATTGTCCACTTGTGTCTATGCTGAATAACACCCACAGCAAAGTAAGTTTCTATTGCGTAGAATCGCATTTCAGAGATGAATTTTATTAAAATGACTGTGTATGCATGGCACAACTTAGGAAAAATGATGCGATTGCCTGCAGTGCCCAAGATCCAGCTTCAAAGTGGCACTGACCTGTGTAGTATCAACATTGCTAAATTATTCATCTGAAATATGCCTTATGCTAAGACACCCTGCTCAAAGCTATGCCGTCATCTTCTACTCCACACACACTCATGTGCTGACCAAGGTCGTTCAGGTAGTTTTAAATCTTTAAACATCCGGAACTGATAACGTGATAGGATAGGTTAGGAGAAGCTTGTATCAGATGAATGAAAATCTAGCAATCAGCAGCCATTTCTGCCAATTATATTTAACTACTAGGAATACATGGCAATCCAAACTTGCTTAAAACCTTAAAGCAGTGGTTCCCCACCAAAGTGGGGCGCGCCCCCTAGGGGGCGCAATGCCATTGCAGAGGGGGCGCAGTGCGGTATGGATGAATGAAGAAAAAACAGTTGTGACACTGCAACCCATATTTGAGAAGATCTACAGCAACAAGCAGGCTCACTACAGCCACTGAAAAGATGGGAGGATTAAAGTACAAAGAAAAAACTCTCAGGAGCTGTTCAATGTTTTCACTCCATTTTGCACAGAGGCTTTTTAATGTAATCCAGATTATAAGCAAGGATGAACATAATTTGGGAACCACAAAAATAGGAAGAAATGTGTTTAAATGCAACTGACAACAAAGGGGAGGTGTTCTAATGTAATTATATAGAACGATCACCTGAAATGCCTATGCCACATCAGCTCTGGTGTTGGTGTCATAGTTTGTTTTGTTGCAAACCTGAAGTGTAAAATAAACTTCAGAGTGGGGTTTGAAAACAAAATATGTGTATAAGGTTTATTATATGTGGTTGAACGATAGGTGTGTGCCAGTTGATTTTTTATTTTATTTTTTTTTATTTTTTGAAGTGAAATTTTGAACATAATCCAAAGGGGGCCCAGAAGAAAATCTTTGGGAACTGCTCTTACTCCTGTGGATAAAGCAAAAGGAAATACTGGAGTAAAACCTGCCTCCTGACTGCCTGCACATGCTGTCCGCCCGATGTGTGCGCGCGCTGAGGAGCCGACTCCATCATCTGTGGCAACCATCTCATAGTGAAGAACCTACAACAGCTAACAAACAATATTGAAGTAGTAAGAATATTTAGAGCAAATCATACACTAACAAGCTTAATAAAACTGACAAGTAGAGCAGTAACAATGGAGGAGCTATAGAGATAAACTTATCTTTTGAGCATCTTTACAGGGCCAAATAATAACCCCTTTCTGCATGAAATGTAAATATGAACATTAATAGACAGATTCACTGTCATGGGTAGTGACCCCCCCAAAAAAAGTTTTGCCTCCTAAAGGTTGCGGTGTAAATGAGCAACTAAGTGGTCTTAAAATTTATAAATCACTGATTCTTGGGAATTTGGATAAAACAGGTTTTAATTTTGAAAATAAAAAGTTAGTTGGATTACAAAATCTGAAGGTATATTGTTATAGACCAAGGTCT
>JAGKQL010000051.1:2420575-2436494 GCA_018398635.1 Cyprinodon brontotheroides
AATGTATATATAAAATTTGACCACTTTTCTGTACTTACGGTCCAGTGCAAAATTTTGCACAACTGATAAATGTTGATCCATTAGTCTGTTTTCAAACATTTCATATACACAGAGCTTCATAATGTCAAAAAAACCCCCACTGAATATACCACCACCAGAAATGACCTAAGTGCATTGATAGGATTATAATGAGCTTCTGTGGAAACTCTGTGAAATGAGGGATACATTTAGAGGATTACTTACAAAGTAACCCAACTCAGATCAATTGTCACAATGTCTGTTCTCTCTTTTTCTTTGTACTCTTTAACTTTCAACCCTAAATCTCTGCTACCGTTTGCCTTCTCCCCATCCACTGAATTCATAAAACTGTTATCTGTTCTAGTGTAACTTCCTCCCTAACTCATCTTCTGTCCTCTTCATGTCATACCTCCTTACACCCGCCCATCCATTGCTGCTTGTACTGTCTTTAATAATCGGTCAGATTAATTACAGTGATTAAGTCTCTTCCTTTCTGATAACAGACCCTTAAATTTTCTCTAAGCACATTAATAAAATTATGGGATGGATAATTAACTGATTGTAACTAGAGATGAAAAGAACTTCTATTTGTTCTCTTTGGCTTAAACTCTTCAAAATAACCCTGATCAAATAAAAGCTACTGATTAGACTGCATGAATGAACGGTTGCACAAATGCGTACTACAAATGCAAGGTATGGTTGAAAAATATCATCCAGAAAGATTGGTTTTTTGGAAACTTTAAAGCCGTAATTCGCTTCTGCACAATGATCTCTATCATTGTTCAAGGAATATGTACAAGACACAGTGTGGGATTTCTTCTATTTTTAACTTCTTGGCCTCAACTTTTAACATGATTCTTGCAACTTTTTTATGTGTCATTGATCAAGACTGGCAAATCTTATTGTTTGATGTACATGAACATTTTTCATTGATTTTTGCACTGCTCTGAACTTCCACATCAATGCCATTTAACACCATGTATCTCTGACACTGTTTACATTTGATCACTGCTGCACTTTATGAATGGAAATGTTCTTTTTTACTGCTAAGCTGTTGCTTATTCACTGCTGGAAAGCTGTATAAATTAAACTTTCTGTTGTGTACACTCTGTGTATACAAAATGATAATAAAGTTTGTCTAAGTTTAGGTTTAAAATTTCAATATTTGCAGTCTTTTAACCATCAATAATAATAGAGTTAACTATATTACAATTAGCTTTTCACTGTTTATTAACACATATTTTGGCTTTTGAGTACCAAATAAAAAAAACATTAAAACCTAGATATGTCATGCTTTTGGTTCTGTTCAAGTTTTATCTCTTAGCCTTCATTAGTCTTATTTCAATTTTTGTGTTCTAGTTATTTTTAAATGTATTTGAGGTCTTGGATATTTCTTATCAGATTCAAAACTCAAACTGCTTAAAATTGGGCTTAAAGCAGTAAAACCTGAAACTACCATGATCCTTGGGTGTTCTGGTTTTGGATAATTCTGTAATTCTCTTCCCAAAACATCTCATGTTCCTTATTTAGTTCCTATTGTATTCATAACCCTCATTCCCTCAGTTTACCTGCTAAGTACTGTACTCTTTTACTGTTTCAGCCTAATTAGGCTCGATTTAATCATGACTAGATCCAAATATCTCAAATTGTAGCTCCTACCTCCTGTTCTTAGCTTCTGCCTTTTCACTATTATGGGGTCAACAATTAAAAACTATATCCAGGTTAGTAGCAGAGCTTCAGACGGCTCTGCTGAGTCCAGGCAGCCCTAAGCCTTAAAAATGTTAGAACGCGGGAGACACACACATGAATGACACTGGTCAAATTGTGACTATACCATTCCAGAAAAGAACAACAAAAAGGCTAAAGTTACACAAATGTAGTGAAGAGCTGAAGCTCTCCATTATAAAACCCAAAACATTGAAGCAGAAGACATGAATGTCACCCCTGTGTTGTAAAAAACGGGTGATGCTGAGATGCAAGTCCATGCATTTGTTACTTCAAGGCGGGGCTATCGTGATTGTTTACTATCAGGAAGTTGTAGCTTAAAAGCCTTAAGTTGATCCAAAATGCTGCAGCCAGAGTTCTGAATGAAAAATTAAAGAGAGATCATAATTCTCCTATTCTAGCTTCTTTTCATAGGCTTCCTGTTAACAATATAATTTAAACTCCTCCTTCTCACATATAAAGCCTTAAATGGCCAAGCTCCATCTTATATCAGACATATGATTCATCCAAAAGTTCCTAACAGAGCATTTCCCTCTCTATCTGCAGGTTTAAATAAACTGAAATGCATTGAATTGAATCCGTCTGAAAGCAACAGGGGAAAAGGCTGCCCCAAAACCTGGTGAATAGAATTAAGCAGAATTATGTAAAGTGGTCCATATGTCGTCCAGCACGTTAAGCCTGTAGCAGCATAGCTATCAAGATAGCTCCGGACAACCTGAGCCACTCTAATAAGATTTGTCAAAAAGCTTTTACTTTTGTTAAAATAATAAAAATATAATTGCAACTGTGACTATTTACTTTGACATTCAATCCTTGTTTTTCATCCAGCATGTGTTTGAAAGAGTTTGCACTTGGAAAATGACTAAGAATTTAGTTTGTGTCTAAATATTGATATTAGAAACAGAATGTTTGACCTTGACTAATTACTTTTTGTCAGATTGCCATTTTCTATCCTGTTGTTGTTACAGTACCTGTCAGGAATCGAGTTTGTGTGGTCGTTTTTGTGTTTCCGTTTTTCCTCCACCAGGTGGTGCCCCGTCCTCATTGGGCCTCCCTGCACACCTGCAGCTTGTTGCCTCATTACCTGTGGAGTGCCCTTAAGCTGCTGACTGCCACTACCTCAAGGCCAGAGTGTTTGGCACTTTGGGGTACTCTAGCCATGCTTAGTTTACCAGAGCCTAACCTGAGTTTTTGTTTTGCCAGTTTGGGAGTACTCTAGCCAAGCTGAGGTTTGGCTGAGCCAAACTGAGCTTTTGTTTTCCTGAGGTTTAAAATCACTGCTGTTTTTGTCTTTGCCTCTTGGCAGGAAGTCACCCTGCAAACTGGATGTTGGGACCTTCTCTCCCCTGGAAGGATCTTCTGAGGAGAACTCGCTGAGGATCCAAGTTTGTGGTTTGGATCAACCTTTTCCCCCAAGGATCGTCTGGGGCTTCTCTATGAGCAGGGGATTCATCTCCACAAAAACCCGTTGAAGTACCGCATAAAATCTAAGTGGCAGTTAGCTTCTCCGTTCACCAAGAAACAACCGCAATCTGGGTAAACCCTGTCCGCCCTCCATCAACAAGACAATCAGTGGAACATCCCACAAAGACTGGATTCAATAAAAGACGCCCTTTTCTGGAAACGTGAGTCTGCAACCTATTCCTCCTCTTCAAGTGAAAGAATCTAATTTCCCACTGAGCCTGAACTAACCCCAGTGTCTTCCCCTCACTTTCCAGTTCCGATTCGACAGTGTTCAGAGCAGCACTGGACTCTTCTCATTATTCTAAATAAACCTGTTAAACTTTCCCCTGGTCTCTCTTTTTGGTCTTTTGCATTTGGGTCAGATCTTTCGTTAAATCATGACAGTACCTTTCTCCAAACAGAATCCTAAATGCTGTCGGAACTGCTCTGTGTTTTTTTCCGTTGTTTTTATGCATGTTTATGATATATCTCACAGATGTTGTGGCTCATTGTAGGTACTTAAGGGCCTGTTTTAAGGATATCCACCAATGTGCACACATTGTACACATTGCAAATTGATTTTCTTTTTTCTATTGCATCCAGGATGATTACTATATAATTTTCTGAGTTTTGTAACTGGAAAATAGAGGCTTATATAATTTACATAAATGTGCATAATAAATCAAGCATTGAATTATGGTAAGCTGCTAGTTGAATATTGCCAACTTGTAATTACTATGCCTCTTAAACTTGGTCTTGAGCAATTTCTATGACTGAAGCCATTTTTTTTTTTTTTTTTTTTTACTATTTTTTGAAAAGTAAATGCATCTAAACTGTTGCGGGAGTGGGAGAGTTATGATGAAATAGTCCCATGATGACCCCTAAAAGCTGAATTTCAAAATGTGGCTTTGGATGACAGTTTGTAGAGATGTGTTGAATCATAAACACAGCTAATCCATTTATATGCATTCAGTCAGCAGAAGATATGTTAACATAAGTTAACTTAACAAGACCCTTTGAAATGATGTACATCCTGGTAATCTTTTGTCATGTCACAACCACAAATTAAACTGTATTTTTATATAAAATCAGCACAGTGTGATTCATAATTATGAAATAAACTAACATGTGTTTTTAATAGGCTTTTGGCAAATCATCTATATTTCACTGATTCTTGAAACTTTGGCAAAAACATGTCCCACTAAGAAAAGTGCTAATTCTGTTGGAAAGAAATAACATTTTCATGAATAAAACAATCATATAGTCATAATCAAAGGGGTCCTTTTGCACAAAATGGGGTTCTTTAAAGTTTTTATTTTATTGTTAATTTAATGATTATATGCTGGCCCATGGCCTATAAAAATCAGGGTTGTCCTTGGATAGGAGATAATCATTTCAACTTGATTAAAAACAAAAAGTAATAATTGAATTGAATAATATCTTTACTAAATGAAAAGAGTACATATTTAATATTTATTAAAACTAAAACAGTGAGTTTTTTGAACAATATTAACTATTATTTTGCCATTGCTCAAAATGTGTCCCACATATTTGTCACCACCGTCAGATATTTATAAAAGCAATAAAATCGGAAACTAAAAAGGTCAACTACATTCCTGAGGACCCTATTTTCAAATCTTCAGCTCTACTGGATGCTTCAAGGTCACTCAAGCCCTGTAAGTTTGCTATTTTCTCTTAAACTTGTTCATATTTTGGACACTGCTGATGTCAAACTATAACATGTCAACAATCGTCTCTTTGTATAAAAATAGTAGATTGATTATGACATAAATGTTTACTTTTTTAAGAAAGAGGTCTAAAGTAGCTTGCAACAGAGGGGAAACAAGATGACTAATGTGAAAAACTCATGCATATCATGTGAAAGAGTAGGATTTTGTCACCACCGCCAGACGTCGTCACCACCGCCAGATTTTTGTCTGACGGTGGTGACGCCATTGTGTCTGATTTGGTGGTGACAAAAACTACAAATGGTTCCTCAACGGAGGCTAGAAAAATAATTGTTGATTTGTAATGTTTCATTAACCTTTTATTTTCTTTTATTTATGTAATTCCGCCTAGATTTCTCCATATTGTATAAACCTAGGGATGGGGTGTGCCTTCCTGTCTCTCAATTCACTATTATGCCATGTTCATTTGGTTTATATCATTTGGGATGCACATAGTGCACCTACTACCTACCTACATAGCAATATATAGTATACAATATTCCTTTGTAACCTATGGCAGGGCAACATTTAACCAAATCTAACATTTACTGTAATTCCCCCAATTTCATAATTCATTTACACGCTCGCTTTGACTTTATGTATTTTGGAAGTTGGCTGAGGAAGCAGCTATCACAATGGAGGAAAGAAGGAAGGAAAAGCAGGGAATATCAAAGTAGAGAAAAAACATAGTGATGAAGAGTTTGGGAAGATACCAAGGAACAGAGAAGGCAAAAGATGGAAGAGAGGGTGGAAAGGAAGGGAAGATAAAAATATCAATGATTTGAATGAAAGGGAAAAGAAGTCAAGAAAAGGCTTTGGAAAATGATAAAAGGTATCAAGAGAAAGTAAGAGAAGCGGCTCAGATTTGCCCAGAAACTTCCCCAGACAGTCCAGTGGATCCAGGCCATACAAAAGGCAGCTGGGTAAGGCAGGCTGTAGCAGGAGAAAGGGAAAGAAAACAAGAGCAAGATACTGAGGAGAGATGAAAGCTATGAGAAATAAACTTAAAAAGAGGTAACAAAAGGGAGGAACAGAATGAAAAAGCGTTGGATGAGAACAAGCTTGGAATAAAAAAAACACAAGACTCACCAAGACAAAAAAACAGAGCAGCTGCTGCGAGGAAGCCAACTCAAAAAGCCCTCCATCAAAAGAAACTCTGCTATTCCTAGCGCACTCATTCATGGATTGAAACAAAACAATTCTGCTCACAAGAACAAGAACCTGACTCTGTCAGGCAAGGTTCTGAAAAAATGTCGGCTAATTCACCAGACAAGGCAATTTGGCATAACATATAACACACTGCGGAAGAGGAGGCCTACTGACAAAAAACCTACATATATTCAAGCAATTACTCAGAAGGTTCAAAATTTCTACATAATGCAACCACAAATGACAACTGACAAACAGGACACAATCTGCACAGAAAATGCAGCATCAGAATGATTCTGACTGATACACTGTTGAACCTCCACAAGGGAGTTCACCAGAAAGAACCAAAATTGAAGCTCAGTTATTCATCCTTCTGTACCTTCACGTCCATTTCTGTAATAAGCACCAAGACCATCAGATCGTAAAGACATGCCAATGTCAGTACCATGAGAAATGCTAAGCTCAATGCTTGAAGTCCTAAGAGAAAAAACCGGGTCAAAAAGATACAGCAGAGCTGGAGGATGGATTTTGAACTTGTCTGCTCATTTCACGAACAAGCGAGGCATGTCTTCTCGCATTTCCTGCACCCGGTGTCTCCACAAACATACACTTCCCACACCACAGCAAGACCAGACCAATGTTGAATGGCAGCAATGGGAACGAGTTCAGGATCAAACAGCAGATAGGCTCCACTTCAACACAAGACTTGTAAGACACAGTGGCACGCTGGGAGAGCTTCTTCAACAATATGAAGACAAACTGAAGACAGAAACAACAACACACGTGTGCTTAGTTCAGAACCAGACCAGAGAGTACAGGAGCATGATTGAGAAGTGCAGTGTTAGCACAGTAATTGTGCATGTGGACTTTTCTGAAGCGTGGAAATGCAAGTATAGTTCTGAGGTACAGTCATGCCATTTTGGTCAGAACCTCCCACAGCTCAACCTGCACACTGGCATATACTATACAAAAGAACAGAAGACAGGCTTTTGCACAGTATCAGAATCCAAGCGACAAGATGCGTCTGCCATTTGGACTCACATGGAACCAGTCCTGACTGACATTCGTTTAAAGTTTCCAAAAGTTGATACTATTCACTTTTGGTCAGATGGCCCCAGCAAGCAATACAAGAACAAGAATAACTTTTCTCTCCTCTGCAGTGTCCCTCCAACTCTAGGTTTCAAGAAAACAACCTGGAACTTCTTCCCCACCTCACATGGGAAGGGAGCCCCTGACGGCATTGGAGGAACTGTTAAAAGGACAGCAGACAACCTTATACTGCGCGGGAATGACATTGTGAATGGGAATATCTTCCATGAGATGGTTGGCAAAAGCCTCTGTAGCACTAAGCTCTATGTCATTACTGAAGCTGATATGCATCCATATGATGCACTCCTTTCTCAACCACTAAAACCTGTACCTGCAACAAGAAAACTCCATCAGGTCACACCGACATACCAAAACGACTCTGAGATCTATTGCAGATCACTGTCCTGTTTCTGCAGTGAGCCACAGATGTGTAAGTGTTTCAGCCCAACAATATTCCAGTTGACTGCCAACACACCCGGGGTACAGGTTGAAGATGATGGTCCTATACCAATGCAAAAGATTTGACCATGTTCTGGTCAAACTTATGGAACCATCATCACCAGGTAAATTGTAAGCAGGGGAGGGAGATATACAACCTGTCTACTGAAGTCATGGACTTCATAGGGAGAAAACATATACAGCATATACTTTCTGATAAAGATACATGAGGGGTGAAGTGATGTAAAACAGCCAGGGAATACTCACAGGGATTCACAAATTATTATTATTATTTTTCTGCCAGATGTGTTTTGTGGTATTTACACAGAATGCTTTCTGTATTTTGGAAACATTTCATTTTATGGAAAAGGACTGTAAAAACATAGTTATTCATTTATCTGTTCTTCACATCAATATAAAATGTGTAGTCTAGTTTACAGAAGAATATGATCTATATTAATTTTATAGTGGGGGCACTACACTTGACAGTTTAATGGAGGTCAGTGATGATTAATGATTTTATTGCTACAGGTAATGATTTATTTTTCACATATTATTAAGTGGTACTTTTATTAATGATAGCCTGTTGCTAATTAACATGTTTCTTATTGAATGTTTGCCATATTGCTCACAGTTGTTATTTGTTATCTGTGCTTTGATATGGGGATGGGGTACTTTTTAATATATTTCTTAATTGTACCTTATATTCCTTTAAAATATTTGTCACAGTGCTCATGATTGTTATTTTTTGGACCAAATAGTTAAATAAAGTTATTAAGCAGAAACCATTGACTTGAATTGTATACAGTTTGGAATTGTATGTTGAAATGAGGCCACTGTCACCACCGGGTCAGAGGGCTTTTATTTGTTTTAAATGAATATGCTTGCAATATGTTTCTTCAGTGCTGTTCTCATTAAAGTAATAGTCTCTTTTAATACAAAAATATGTTTAAATAAAATAAAAATGACTTTTCTATTTAGGCTTAAGTAAACGTTATCTGATGTCAGATCTTTTAAAAGGACTACAAAGTGAAAACAGTTAAAAAAAAAATTAACAAAATGAATATTCAACATTTAACAGCATAAATGTGTGATAACAATGCCAGATAAAAAGATTTAAAAAACTCTAAATACTTATTAGACCAAATAAAATAAAAATAATTAGCTTTTTATTGTGTCTGATGGTGTTGACAAAAACAAAGTAATAACTGGGAAAAATGCCTATTTTATGAAGAAATACAAAATGAGGAGGTTGCACCTGTACACTGCTGAACAGCCAAGACCTTGGTCTATAACAATATACCTTCAGATTTTGTAATCAACTAGCTTTTATTTTCAAAAATTAAAAACCTGTTTTATCAAATTCCCAGAATCAGTGATTGCCAAATTTTAAGACCACTTAGTTGCTCATTACACCGCAACCTTTTAGGAGCAAAACTTTTTTTGAGGGTCCACTACCCGCGAGCAGTGAATCACCATCCTGTGTTCATATTACATTTCATGCAGAAAAGGGAGGTTATTATTTGGCCCTGTAAAGATGCTCAAAAGATAAGTTTATCTCTATAGCTCCTCCATTGTTACTGCTCTACTTGTCAGTTTTATTAAGCTTGTTAGTGTATGATTTGCTCTAAATATTCTTACTACTTCAATATTGTTTGTTAGCTGTTGTAGGTTCTTCACTATGAGATGGTTGCCACAGATGATGGAGTCGGCTCCTCAGCGCGCGCACACATCGGGCGGACAGCATGTGCAGGCAGTCAGGAGGCAGGTTTTACTCCAGTATTTCCTTTTGTTTTTATCCACAGGAGTAAGAGCAGGAGTTAGCGCAGTGGTTCCCAAAGATTTTCTTCTGGGCCCCCTTTGGATTACAATAAAATGTCCACGCCCCAACCCCCCCCCCCTCCCCAAAAGAATCAACTGGGCATACACATCCACACATCGTTCAGATATAATAAATCTATACACAAGAATTTTATTTTTCAAACTCCACTGAAGCTTATTTCACACTTCAGGTTGCAAACAAAACAAACTACACCATCTTTACAGTGGAACACTTTTTTGTGTAACTGTATTTTTTCTATAGTTCTATACTGTGATTGAAGAGATTCTTTTGTTGTCTGTTTTATTTTTAAAACATATTTCTTTTGTTTATTTGTAACAATATTTAACTTTTGCTATAATCCATACATTTTAAAGCTTCCCTGTCAAAAATGGAGGAAAAACATTTAACAGCCCCTTGAGAGTTTTTTTTTGTACTTTAATCCTCCCATCTTTCAGTGGCTGTAAGAGCCTGCTTTGTTGCTGTAGATCTTCCAAATTCCGCTGCATTTCTTTGTCACAACTGTCCATTATGCTCAGTCAAGCAAGCAGTTTTTTTCTTCATTCATCCATACCGCCCTCGCTGCCATGGCATTGCTTTTCCTCTAGGGGCGCCCACACACTGGGGAAAAAAAAACCACTGGGTTAGCGGACAGAACTTAGCTGTGCAAGGGATGAAGGGAAAGCTGTCTGCATGCAATGCAACTGTGGCTAAGGATAAGGTTAAATACAGTAAGATTGTTATTGACGCTTGGTGGTAACGTGACGACCCGGTTACGCCGATCGGAGGTAACAAATGTTAGTGCTGCTTCGGTGTGTAAGTTTGCCAAAAAATGCTCAGACTCCTGTAATTTTCTCTTGGTCCCTCCCTGATCCGGGACCAGTGCGAGACATGAAAGTCAGCATGTCGCCACCCTGGTTGTCTAGGGTGGTGTCCTGAAAACAACGTGGGCCATTAATAATTGGCAATCCTTTTGGGGAAAGCCTGGTCTGATTCGAGAGACGCATCCACTTTGATGGTGCAGCTCTTCTTTCTAGAATACCCGGGCCACATTATTTAGTCCTCCAAAACCCCTGACCTCACCCAGGGTGTAGACTGGAAGCAGAGTTGTAGTTTAACACACATCTCTGCAGCTTCTCTACTGTTAGGCCAAACTCCTTACTCCATCCAGACAGTGTCTTGCCCACCACCAAAATCTAACAATTAGTAAAATATTCCCCAAAGGAGTAAATGCGATAATCTAATTGAAATCAAAATAACTCCAATTGGGAAAAAAGTTAAAACAATTAAATGTGGTCTGTTTAACATAAGATCTCTTTCCCTAAAAGTCTGCTAGTTAATGACTTGATTTGTGATAAATCACATTGACTTGTGTTGCCTTTCCTTACAGAAACCTGGTTGCAGCAAGAGGATTATGTGAGCATAAATCCTTTCCAAGCTATTTAAATTTTCACATACCCAGGAAGTTGGGGCTTAGGAGGAGAATAGCAACAATCTTCCAGTCTGACTACTGATTATCCCCAAAAACAGTTAATACCTTACAACTCTTTTTTGAACATTTAACCCTTAATTTCCTGATCCAAATTTTCAAAGCAAGAAAACCTCTTTTTGTAACTCTTTAGACGCTCACCGTGTCCTTACTCTGAATTTTTAGATGAGTTTTCAGAGTTCCTTTCTGGATAGTGATAACACCGTGACAGGGGTCATCATAGTGGGATTTTAACATCCATGCTGACATTAGTTGCTTATAATCTAAGAGCAGCCTTTAATGCTATCTAGACACTATTGGCTTTGTTCAAAATTTGCATAGTCCTATGCATTCTCATCTTCATACTTTGATCTTGTGCTGACATACGGTATAGAATGTGAAGAAATAACAGTATTTCCTCACAACCCCATCCTCTCTCTGACCACTTTCTAATAACCTCAGGATTACTTACTTACAGATTACTTACAGAGTTCTCCTCCCCCAAAAGAAGGTTCAATTTTAGTAGATCTTTATCAGATAGTGCAGTTATACATTTTAAAGAATCTGCTTCACTTTCTCTCTCCTCTGTGTGCTGAGCAGTGCTGCAGAGTGCAAAGTAACTTATTCCCCTTCACAGGTTGATGATTTTGTTGATGGGGTTGCTAGTTCTCTGCGTATGCGCCTTAGACAACGCCAGCTCGCTGAAAATGAAAACCGTTAAAATAGAAAGCTTGCTCAACGGTTTAATGCAGAGCTGCGTACTTTGAAGCAAAATGCTAGGAAACTGGAGATAAAATATCGCTCCACAGGCCTACTAGGCACAACCTAAATATAAAAATCATAATGAAAACACATATCGTTTGGTCAAATAATATCAAATTGTGCATGCATGTTGCTAAACACCTGCAACTATGCTAATGTATGTAATTTTTTCTCTTATTTCTCTCCAGTAGTTTAATTTTAAATAATTGTTCAAATTAGGGTTGGGCCAATAGACGATGCCATCGTGTCATGGTTTTATCTAAGGCTCGGACCCACATGCAGTGAAGCCAAACAGAGAGACACAGAGTAAAAGTTCAACGGATTCTATTGAAGAGATATCGGTGCTGAGCTTCTCCGAACTCAGCTCAGCTGGAACTGGAAGACGAGGGGAAGACAGACTGTTAGTTCAGGCTCAGTGGGAAATTTGATTCGTTGATCTTGAAGGAGAGGATCTGTTTGTTGACTCACATTTCCAGAGAAGTGGAGGATCCTTGACTCCAATCTGTGCGTAGGTTTTCCAGAGTTTGTCTGATTCGCCGGTGGAGGGTGGAACAGGGTTTACCCAGAACTCGGACGGTGAAGATAGATGGAAACGCTGGTTGCCACTCAGATTTCTGTGGAACTTGAACGGGTCGTGGTGAAGATAATTTCCTTGCTCAGAGACTTATTTCAATGATCTCAAAGGAGACTGGATCCAAACCTCCTGTTTGAATCCATCGTTCAGTTTAAGGCTCAGTTGATACCTCCTGGGAGAGAAGGTCCAAAAAGGTCAAGTTGGCAGGAAGGCTAAGACAAACAAAGTTGAATCTCAGGGAGACAAGCACTCAGTCTAAGTCAATGAGAACTCAGCTTGGCTAGAGCAAAAAAAACTGGCAATACAAAATCTCAGGTTAGAGTCAGATAAACAAAGCTTGGCTAGAGTACCCCAAACTGGCAAACACTCTGGCGTCGAGGTAGTGGCAACCAGCAGCTTAAGAGCACTCAGATAATGAGGTAACCGTCCGCAGCTGTGTGAGGAAGCGCACCGGAACCAGGCGCCTCCTGCTGGTGGGAGGGAGAAAAACACAAAGACAAACACACAGACAAACACAAAGACTGGAGTCCTGACACATCGTCCATCTGCGATGGAGGCATTGTGATTGTAAAAGATTGGGGTACAGATAATGATGGCTAGAGCAAGAGAAGGTGAATTTTATTGATCACATTTAATTTATTTCACTGCACCAACACAGCTGAGGATAAGAAGCTGAACAAAGATCACAGTACGGCAAGTACATTTTATCTATTTATTACAAAGTTCCAGGAGAATTAAATGTGTAGCCTTAAGATCGAGGATCCCAACGTATTCATTTGGTTTACACATGCTCAGAAAGACAGTAAATAAAGGAAATAAGAAGAGTGAGTTGTAAGCGGTGGGTGGTATGACCAAAATTCCGTTTCACAATATGACTAATGTTATGTCACGGTAACAATATATTTCTCAATATAGTTATTTATGTATAGTTATTCTCAAAATAAACCCAAATACCTTAGAGATGAAAAGTACTTTACCTTATTTCAATTTTCTGTTTCTTTTATTTGGTAAATGATTTTTTTGGTATACTTATGATAACGAAATATAGTTAATAAACTAAAACACACTCAAGTTGAACTTCCCCCAACTGATTGATGTTAAATGCAGCTCATCGATGCAATTAAACTTTAAATAAAGTCTTGCTGAATAATTGCTTTACTTCAATCAGTTTATAGTATCTAAATATTTTCTATTGAACTATTATATTAATAATAAATTAGTTAATTCCTTATTATTTAGTAGGATATAGTAATATTATGTTTAAATGTGTTCCCATCCAAATTTTTTCCATATCTGCTTATTATATTGTATTATACTTATTTCTATACTATTTTTAAGGGGCTTGTTTAAGTTATATCTTTCTGTGATATCTGGCAAACTGTCACCTGGAGCTTTAATCAATAGAACTTCATAAGTGTCAAGTTCATCGAGTTGAGAAGTGCCTGGAAGGATAGTAGCAGTATGAACAGCTAACAACAGCTACCGTTAGTGTTGACCAAGTAGTTTAAATTATGCACACCTTGTCAATGTGTTAGGTTTGTATATCCCATTTATGTAGTATGGTCTTTCATTTTATTCCGCTGACATTCTGCCCGCAACTTTCTTTTACGATGTCCGCAGACCTCTGATGATTCAGCCATCAATGTGGAAGAAGAGCTGCCAGCAGAGATGTGGGCTCTGTATTTCATGCGCAATGATAATGGACAAGTCAGGGATGTAGGGATCATCATTGAGGGTTCCATTGTACTCAACCACCTTGGGGATCTCAGCAGAGCCTGCTACTACTTGCTTGGGCTAACCTATGCCTTGGACCTCAAATACCCCAAAACTCTGAAGTAAACTTTTGAAGTTTTTCAAAAGATGCTTGTTGAAGTCGATGCTGGAAACCTGTCAACAAAGGTGCAAACATTGAAAAACAATGTGATGATATAGTTGTCTGTTGGGTGGATGAGCACAGATGAGGGTACGAGAGTTGCGTTAGGAAGTGACATTTTCAGAAGAGAGGACATCAGGTGAGACTCATACCTGCTTGAGCCATACATGTAAGGTAAAAACAGTTCTTCTAAGGGAAAAAGTACTTTTCATATTTTCAGTTTGGCGTAGCAACAGTAGTTGTGTGAAATATCTTTAAAAGGATAAGAGTTGACCGTTCTATTTTCACATCTAAACATGAAGCCACATATGCTGGAGATAATGTTTCACTTTATGTCACAGATTTTTATAGGCCTTGTTAGTAGTCATCATCAATGTGTTTAGTGTGAACCTAGCATTAATATACATGTTTGATTTGTATATATTTTTTCATGGTCATTTGACAAATGCATTTTAATTAAGACCTGTTTGATCTTTGGTATCCTGAATTACCTTTCCTGTAACAGCTTTGAAGGCTGTAGGTTGTGTCCACATACACTGTTAAGACAAGTGGGCATGTTGTTGAGGTATATGTGTTGACTGTTGAGATGGAAATAAAACACAGCCCTCTGTTGTTGTGACACAGCTCCGGTTCCTGTGGAGAAGTATTTAGAGTTTTTGAATGCACTTTTTGGGAATTACTGGCAATATACAACAACACAAAGACTCTCTCAAACATCATCTTTAGAGAGGGCAGGACTTCACAGAGTTACCGTGAACAAATACGAACGAACAAAAAGAGAATAAAAGTTAAGTTAAAAAAGCAAACTCAAAGGCTGTAACAGCTTTCCCGCCCCTATTGCTGCTCTGCCAATCACGAGGCCGTATGTGACACGCTGGCTCTGTCAGGTTCCCTGTGATTGGCCAAAAGCCCATTCTTATTATGCTAGCGGCTATTGCTTATGTTTGGATCTAAAAAATTAAAAATGGATTGTTTTGTGACACAACAAAAAATAAACAACAAGTACAGAAGAGAGAGGCCTACCCCCCACCTGAGATCAAAGCTGCAGCGTCACTTGGAGACAACCCACAGCCACTTAAAAGACAGACCCGTTGAATAATTCCAAACTTGTCTCAAATCCCTCCAAGGCCAACAGACATTGATGAAAAAATCAGCCAAAGTTGGTGAGCTAGCTTTAAAATGCTCTTATGAAGTTGCTCTTCGGATTGCCCAAAAGAAACAGCCATACACACTTGGAGAGGATTTAATATTGCCTTCAGCAACTGACATGTGTAAAACAATGTATGGGAACGATATTGACATTAATAAACTGAAAACTGTTCCATTGTCGGACACAACCGTTGCTCGCCATATTGACGAGATGGCATCAGATGTGAGGGTGCAACTGATAGAGAAGCTGAGATTGGCAGATGCATTTGCATTACAGCTGGATGAATCAACGGATGTGTCAAAGGACGCGCAGCTTCTGGAATTGTTTCCATCAGTGGATGAGCTGGGAGATTCTGCTGTGCTCTCGCCTCCGGTAACACACGTGATTCTTGCACACTTGGAGTCGATCCATGGTCAATTTAGGAACTACTTTTCTGAGGCCGACTCTTGGCGCAGGGACAATACATGGATACAGTTTCCATTCAGAGACAACACAGCAGACAGCGCACTCCTGACAGTGACAGAGGAGGATCAGCTCATTGAACTGTCCACTGACAGCACGTTCAGAAACATATACAGGTGCTGGTCATAAAATTAGAATATCATGAAAAAGTAGATTGATTTCAGTAATTCCATTAAAAAAGTGAAACTTGTATATTATATTCATACATTACATACAAACTCA
>JAGKQL010000051.1:2436894-2535893 GCA_018398635.1 Cyprinodon brontotheroides
TGAGTTTGTATGTAATGTATGAATATAATATACAAGTTTCACTTTTTAAATGGAATTACTGAAATCAATCTACTTTTTCATGATATTCTAATTTTATGACCAGCACCTGTATGAAACTAAACCACTCACCCAGTTTTGGATATTTTGCCAGAAAGACTTTCCACAACTGGCAGCAAAAACAATGATGAGCCTGTTGCCCTTTGCTACAACATATCTTTGTGAAAGTGGATTTTCCTCACTCACCTACCTGAAAAACAAATACAGGTCAAGACTGCAGCCTGAGGCTGATATGACTCTCTGCCTTACAACCTCCATACATCCAAGGTTAGACAAGTTGTGTGCTACTCATCAGGGTCAGACATCTCACTAATGTGGGAGTATGTATGCCATTCATAGATGGTTTGAGGATTCACTTCCCATATGTATGTTTAAAATTTAATCTGTCAGTTATGTTAATAGTTCAGTATTGTATGCAATATAACAGGTATGTTTATGCATGCCAGTGGCACTAACAAGCATCACTTATTTTCCTTTTCACATTTATGTTTTAAAAATGTCCATTTAAATAGCTTTTATGCATGATTAAATGCAATTGACAGACATTGTTGATCTTGGCAGGTATCAGTTTATTGTGTTATGTTATGTTTATAAATGGCAGTGGCATGACCACCCTACTCACTGTGCCTCACACATGTTAAAAATAAAAACATAAATATATGAACCTGTGTATTATTTGAGTATCTTAGTATTAAATGCACAATAACAAGGTACATTTACACATGGCACTATAGGACCAGTTTGATATAACACAATTTTATACAAAATATATAGGGGGGTCCCCGCTCCATCTCGCCATCAGTTTGGTGTCCTTGGCCTGGAAAACGTTGAAGACCCATGGTTTAGAGCATGTCCTTTCAGGTTTTCTAAGCACGTGAAAGGACAAGTGCTTAGAAAACATGACAAAAATTCAAATTAAAATCCTGTTTTTCTGATTTTTGACATAGTTAACAATATGCACAGTAAATTCAACAGTGTTAAACATGCAGTGTCAAAATACACTGACTCTTTTAGAGTTATTGCAACAACAACTGGAGTGGAATATACACTACGTAGAGTTCTAATTTAACACTAATTCCAAGTGGGACCAAATGCACTCCTTAAGTGTTATTTTAACACAGCAAAATTTAATGTGCATGTTAAAACAGCAAAGAGTGTTACATCTGCCTTAACCTGTGATTTTATCAGTGATTAATTAATATATTCAATTTAAAAACTGATTTTTTTTCAAAATGTTGTAGAATGGTTGTGATTCTATAATAAGATGTATGTATGTAAGGCTTCTCAAAAGTATTTCCCAGCAACATTAATAATTGGCAAGAATCCTTACTCAAATATGAGACAGTGAAAAGAATTTGTCTTTCAACTATTATCGTTGGAGGTAGAGTTGAGTCACATAGAAGAAATAATACAATGTCAAAAGCTGAAATACAAACCGGCAAAGTAGACACGGTTCAACAGTGACAAGAATTCATTTCCATGGAACAGCAGAACCCCAGACACCTGAATTACTGTTTTTCTCCACAGGGAAGCTGCACACATCTCTGCTCTGCTGTTGCCTTTTTACCAAAGTCTACAAAGACCCTGAAAACCTTTTAACAAGTCAAAGAAAGACTAAGGTTGTTCTGTTTTTTTTTAAGTTGAATGTGGGAGCAGAACAAAGTCGGCAAGTGCCATGCGACTTGTTCAGACAGAGCAAAGGAGCGTGGGTGACACCACTCTTTGTCACATTCACTATTTCACTCTTACTCACTCTCTGAGGCAATATCCCCCCAACCCTAATTCTTGTCAATCTATTTCTCAGTCTCTCTAACAAAACCAGCGAGTGATGACTTGGTGACAGCTTTTCAAAAAAGGCCTATTTCGGCCTTTAAATACATAGCGGTGTTCAGGGAACGTTGGGGTCTTGGGAGAGAGAAGGGGGGTGAGAGGGTGCAAGAGGGGAAGGGAGTCTTTGTGAACTTTGTTAATGTACAAGCTTGTAAAACCGACATGAAGCGGGTCAGCGGGAGAGGAAGTGGAGGAAGCGGAGATTTCGAAAACCCTGTGACTGATAGCTTGATTTTCAGCTTGATGCTTTAACCGCTGTAGCTGCTATGAAAAGCATTTATAATATGCAGCCTTCTACTCCTGGCAACTGAAGTTTTAGTTAAGTCTATTTTTCAGGATATTCTTTTTCTTTCAGGATAAATCCATGTAAACATAACATGGTGTTGCAAAGAAAAACCAGGGATCAGATATTTAAGACAGAAACTGAACACTAGATAGAAAACTACACCAATCAGTGAGAGCAGTAAAAAACAAAATCACAATTGGAGTTATTTTTCTTTGTCTATGCATTCTTTTAAGTGTTCCATAAATAAAGTATTGAAAGGAATTTTCAAGCAAACCATTCTGTTAGTCCTTAGCCTGATGTTTTGTTTTTTTTAAGAAACTAACATAGCTGAGTGGTTTTACATCTACCAATGCAAAACACAAGAATACACCTTTGTCAGGACATGCGGTAGTGCTGTCGATATCCTAAAAAAATTGTGTAAGTGAGTGGAACCAAACGACTCACTCATCGGTTCCATTTGCATGTTTCCAAGCAATACAAGGCATTGTCTCTATAAAGACTCAAACTCACTGCGGATCCAGACATTTGAATTGAGAAAGCTTCCTGGAGAGGTGGCGAAACGTCTTCAAATCTTGGAAACCAAGTTCAGTGGATTGCTTTTTAAACTTTTCCGTAATGTTTAATGTTATGTTAACCTGCGTCACAGAGTTCGAGCCACGCACATTGGGTGTCACTGTGTTGCCATAGCTAGACTGCTTTACTTTTCCATTGGAGGGAAGAAGCCATCCCATTCTCGTTTATAACCCCCACCTTTAATCAAGGTGCCATCCACAGCTGGGGGTGACACTAAGGGTTAGTGCTTAGGGGATAGTTTAGGATTCAGCCTTTGTCTCAGCAAAGTTCCACCCTCTAGCTGAGCCTAAGATGTGTTTAGGCTAGCCGACATGCTACAATTCTGTATTGTTTAAACAAAATTGTATTTATTAGTTTTTTTTCTTTCTTGACTCTAATACTTGTGTAAGGTATGCAATACATGCAGGTACTACCTGCTTTTGGCTGCCGGCAAAACCCAGGAAAACAGTTCAAACAGGCGAATAGGTCAAACGAATCTGATTACTAAAGTGTCCAGCAATAATCAGCGAAGATAACAATGCCAATGAATTAACGCGTTGAAGCGAGCCCGCCCGAGGGCGCTCGATGGGACAACGCAGTGCGGACCATCCAACCAACCGCATCCCCGGCGGCGGCGCCGTGATGTCCAGTTAGCCGTTACCGGCCGATCCCCCGTCCGAGCCCTGCGCACGGATCGTTCGCGGCCCGATCACTGAAAATATTCCATGCGGCTTTCTTCCTGCTTTCGTTTCACCACTTTTGTATTTCAGCCCGGTGAGTTCCTCAAAGACTTCGACGAAACATTGCCCGGTTCCACGAAAAATTCTTCAAAATGATCCAGTTCTTTTTGATCCTTTGAGATTTGTGTGCACTGAAAAAAAAAATGTAGTATCAGAGAATATCTGTCTGTAGAGTGTTGAGGAGGGATATACAGAGACCTGCACATTTTGGGTGTATAACTGTCTACTTCGACTTTGAATGTGGGCTACTGTGTGTTTAAAAATTTGTTTCATCTGCTTGTACCAGCCTTCATAAATACATGTCTACACAGCAAGAGCAAAAATTATTCACTTGTAGTGATATGAACTACATAATAGCGTGGGACTCCAATAATACATAAAACCCACGGTGGCGCATAAGTCAGAGCGCCATACCGTGGGATTGTCGCAAAGCAGGGAACTAAGAAGTTTTTAAGCCCTTATGCTCTGTTCACAGCAGAAACATTTTCAATATCAAAAACATGTCAACCTCCTGAACTAGATTCTGGTGATTTCGTCAGATGCCTGAAATACCTGGTGCTCGACACTTCCGGATATTCGCGCAGCTTGAGTTCGCCTGCCCTGTTCCTTTTCCTACAATTGAGATATTTGTTTAGCGTTATTTGCTTTGTTGAGCAGGTAAAAAGCAGTTTTAAAATGTCTTTGCCGTTTAAAATCTTTCCTTGCAGCAAGAAGGTTCCAGGTTCAATTCCTGGGGTCTTTCTGTATGGAGTTTTCATGTTCTACCTGTGCATGCATGGGCTCTCTCCAGATAGTCCGGCTTCCCCCCACAGTCCATAAAAACATGACTGTTAGGTTAATTGACTTCTCTACATTCTCCTCAGGTATGAGTGTGTGCTTGAATGGTTGTTTGTCCTGTTTCTCTCTATGTTCCCCTGCGATGGACTGGTGACCTTTCCAGGGTGTACCCCGCCTCTCACTTGTAGACAGCTGCAGATAGGCACCAGCACCCCTCGCGACCCTAGCTTTGATAAAGTGTGATGGAAAAGGGATGGATGGATGACAGTCATCATATGCTCCTGGAGTGTTTGTACCACAACGTGTGTGTGTGTGCTATGTAAAACACAATAATTTGCATATCACTTAATGTTTTTTATTCAATTTTATATAATTTTGTTAAATATTCAACCAGTTATTATGATAATTGTTACTAAATAGGTCACCCAGTGGTTGAGTAGCCTTGTTATCTAATACTTATTTAACCCATTTAGGCCTAAAACGCCTGCAAAAAACACCTTAAAAACCTATGGCCGATTTTAAAAAATACCCCTAAAACCTGAAGTTTTTCTGTAAATTCAGCAACTGTGTCAACGCCTAGTAAATTATTGATATCTCAGCTTCTGTAGCAGATAGAACTCAAAATATATTTTATCTTTGAAATTCTTCCAAAAAAAAGTGAAAAGCAGTAATCAAAAAAAAAAAAATTCAACCTTTTATTTTTTCCATATGTGATCATGTCTTCATTGAAAATGTGCAACATAAAACATTTTTAAAATAAAGAACAAACATTACATAAATAACTATCTGATGATTACTTATTAACAGTATTATTATGCATAATAATGCATATGTCTGTGTTATAAATTGCATACAACTTACCTCCAGATGGCCACAAATCTGTCCCGGGACATATTTTGGGGGAAGTGCGTCCTGAAGAGAGGTTTACTCTGTCGCCACTAATCTCTTCGTACTGGCAACACAAGAAGTCCCATGCCCATACACAGCCCAATAAATGTCTTCATCTCCGTCACAGTCACGGGTGACCACTTTGCCATCTTTGCTCTTGTTGGTTTGTTTGGTCACTGTACCTATTCGTCTCGGTAACAAGATGCATCCAAAGTTCTTCATTAAAAATATGCTCAAATGCCTGCAGCAGTGTGGCGTCTGCAGGCAAATCAACTTTCACTCCAGGTGTGCGGTTGAAAACACTCCGTGCATTGCGGTGGTAGTTCGATTGGTTCAGCGCGTTCAAAGTCATCATTTTCATCTATACCGTCATCAAAGCCGACACACTCCTCAAAATCACTGCCTTCCGACAACTCTTCTCTGTCAAACTCCTCCATGTTTGCTTGAAAAAAACTTCTTTCTTCTTGCTTGACTTATATGCTCTCCCGGCGTCAATGGTAGAATTACGCAACAGCGCCCCCGGCTTGAATGGTAGAAATGCGGCAATGCTTTCCCGGCCTAAATGGGTTAAACTAACATGAGTAGTTTCTAAATATTACATTTATGTCAGTAAAAATATAATGAAGTAGTGGTGTTCCTACTGTTGAAGATTAATTTATTTTTATTTTATTTTCATATTGACCAAAAGGACAAGATCCAGAATATAAACGGCTGAAATCAGTTCCCTTCGCAGGGTGGCTGGGTGCACCCTTCGAGATCGGGTGAGGAACTCAGTTACCTCGGAAGAGCTCGGAGTAGAGTCGTTGCTCCTTCACATTGAAAGGCGCCAGCTGAGGTGGCCTCCTGGTTGCCTCCCTCGGGAGGTGTTCCAGGCCTGTCCCATTTGGATGAGGCCTCATGGAAGGACTATGTCTCTGAGCTGGCCTGAGCAGCTGGAGGAGATGTGTGTGAATCTGGAAGTCTAGGCACCCCTGCTTAGACTACTGCCTCTGTGACCCGGCCCCGGATAAAGCAAAGAAATTGGATTGATTTATTCCATAAAAATTCAAAAAATATCGACTGGACTTGGTTTTTCGCTGCCTTGAAGACGCCGCACCTCCAGGAAGTCAGCAATTCAAAATGCCTGATCCCGCAGTGAGTTTGAGTCTTATATAGACAACGCCTTTTATCGCTTGGAAACATGCAATGGTAACCCATGAATGGGTCGTTAGTTCCATCATTCAGCCTGTAATATCTGAACCCGTCTATGATTCAAGGGGTCGGTCGTTAAAGGGGATTGCCATTAAGTGGATTTCGCCCCTGTAATACCCTGGAAAAACCTGTTCTATGATTTCTGGCCAGGTTAAGGGTTGGTTATCGCGGCGAGGTGGCTGTTCACACCGCTGGGGCGGGTAGGTCCCCTCGTTCCTCTCGTGATGGGGTGGGGGTTTGGCGATATCTGGAAGGGATCATGTCTATGATTGAATTTTGTTTGTTTTTGAAGCTTTGGAATCTGAGTCCACCACCCTGTTTAAAGTTGGTTTTTCTTCTCTTAACAGTTGGGATGGCTTCCTTCATGTCTTCTGTCAAACCATCTTATTTCTTTTATCCAGAATATGGACATCTCTGGTCCTCAAAAGTACCCAAGTCCCTTTTGTGACACAAGGTGTAGGTGGCAGGTGTACTGCGGAGTTCTCCTTGTCTCAGCAGCGGCCGCCTTCTTGTGTTGGGCCAGCGCGCCTGTGGAGGAGGTTGTTTTTGTTTCTCGCCAATATAAAGATCAGAGCATTCCTCGCTGCACTGAACAGCATATACCACCATATTCGATTACTGATTTATCTTTTCTTATTTTCTTTTTAAAAATAAATCGGTGCCACATCTGTTCATATCTGCTCACTCGTGTGTGAATCAGCCGAAATGGACACTCTTATGCTGACATATGGTGGCCAAAGTGTGTCCGGCCTCATCTTATATGGTAATGCTGTAGGCTGTGTGATTAGGCAGACTGGGGGCTGTGGGGGACATTTTCTGGCTGACTTTTAGATAAAAGGGGAAAGACAGCTGAAATTCTCCGCCTTTTTCAGTGGGGTTCTCCCTGAAAAAGGCCAAAGACAAAAGGGCTTAAAAGCTGGTGAGATCTTCCTCTGCAGTTTGTGTACACTATCTGAAAAACAGTAACTCCATCAGATTTGGACGGGGTAAAAAGGGTTCTACAACAACATTACTTAAGTACAATTTTTGGGTGCTCTACCCACCTTTGCACAAAAAATATCTCTGTTACATTATATGTGACCTGATGCCGACACATCTTCTCTATTATTCAGAACTTAATCCCTATGCCTTACCAATGTGGCTATTAATGTGAAAGTATCCCTTGTTGACAAAAAAAATCCTAATAAATTATGCTAATTCTAACATATTCAGCTATCTTTCACCATTCTGTTAGGATTTATACAAGCATCCTTTTGTATCTACTCCCGTTTCTGTTAAGAGCCTGACAGCGTGCTCAAGATCTAAGTTCTGTCATACTCTACTACTTTGGGAGGTGGCTCCCATTTTGAACTGAGGATCACCACTTTGTATTCTGCAGATACTCTGTACGCTATAGCAGCCATTTGTTGATGAGGTTCCATGTATTCCGTTGTCTGCCATGTATTCTGTTTCTTGGAACTCTTTGAATAACCTGCGCCTGGGATCTTGCCTGGCGTGGTGGATCTGGGCCACTGTTTCTCTGATACTCAAGGACTGCTCCTGTGCTGCCATCACCAGGGCTTTTGTGCTGTTCTTCAGTGTGACCCTGTCTAGCCATTAGTAGAATTTGGTCATATTAGCCACTTCAGCTGTGTCAGTGAAACCCAATCATGGTTCCCTCAGTTGCTTCAAGCTTCCATTGTCTGAGACATTTATTGAGGGCCTCAACCCATGGGGCCATCTTCCTGATGTATTCTTGGATTTTTCATCTTTAATGGTGGCTCTGATGCTTACTAGGCCTCTGCCTCCTTCTTTGCTTTAATTGTTTAGTTTGTGGATAGGTTGAAGTCATCCATACACAGAAGGTGGCTGATAGTGGCCACGTTTCTGAGTAGGTATGTGTCAAGCTCAGAACCATATGACCCAGTACTTGAGACAGACAGAAAGTTAGATTTCTCATAATGTTTATTATAAACAGAACTGCAGTGAAAAATGTTGGCATCTTAGGCAGGAACCTCTGCAGGAGGAGACAATAGGTTAGTGACTACGTCTATCTGGCAGATGATGATATTGAACATGTGAGCCACTAAACTAGTCTTACAGTTCAGTCCCAGCCCATAGGATGAGGTTGGTTCCAGCTGGTCAGCTGCCAACGAGTTTTGGCAGGTGCTGCCCAGAGAGTCCAAGATGCAGATGACTCGGAGGTCAGGCAGAAATCCATCAGGAGTCCGAAGACAGGTCAGGCAAACAAATCAGAACAGGGACAGGCAGGCTCAGAGGTCTAGAGGCAGAACAGGTCCGAAAATACAGGTAAGCTAGAGAACTCTCACCACACCTGACACTGATGATTGGTCTGAAGGCTGGTTAAATAGAGACTGAAGCAGGGGGATCACATGAGCAGTAATGAGAACTGGGTGGAGATAAGCAGGTGACTGAAATCAGTGATCAGACATGAGTTCCAAGATCATGAAAGGTATCCACAGCCAGGCTTTTTAATTAGTTGGCTAAAGGGATTCAGGCTTATAGAGAACAGCAAGGGAGAGACAATCTCCTTGGTATATTTCACATTCTATGGTTATTTTTAAAATTGGCTCAAAATTGGCCTCAAATGTGGTTTTTCATTGCTACATGGAGTTTGCAATGAAGGCTCTTAGAGTACTGCTGATGTTGTATAGCTTCAGGCATTCCAGTATCCTGTCTTTTAATCAACCCAGGCTTTGCACAGGTTAATTTGTCTGGTTTTAATGTCTATGGTGACTGTTCTGTCAACCAGCAGTGAATATTCGGCTCCTCCTCTTTGGGTCTCTTGGCCACTGTGCATCATTGTTACATGATGTTTCTTTCTCCCATGTACCATTCCAGTATTTTTTCATTCTCCAGCCTTGGAGTGTTGGCTTGTGTGTTATTGCCCTCCCACTGGGAGTACACCTTAACTTGTTCAGTGAAGAACAACCTGTTTATTCATCTAGCTTCAATCTTATTGTTGTTCCTTTTCTGTAGGGCAGCCAATGCTTGTACACTTTGTTTCGCAATTTCTATGGCCTTGGGTATGGGCAACTGTTTGTATTTCTCCAGCATTACTTTGCCTTTAGTGGATACTCTTATTATCAAGCATCTTAAGGATCACAAATGCTGTACTGTATATCAGCTCTATGTTGATATGTTTGGATACTTTTACAAATAAATGAAGAACACAAACAATATTATTACTGATTTTACTTAAAATATATAAGAACAATAGCATATCAATCAGTCAATAATGCAAATACAAGCTTTTCTAATGACACAATTGTAAAATAGATAAATGTGGTAGGTGGGTTCCTACTTCGTATTGTATACCGCACAACCCTAATACAGTGCCTTTTGTAAGTATTTCACCCCTTGAACTTTTCAAACTTGAATTTCAGGCTTCAAACATAAAGATATAAAAATTTTTTATTTTTTGTGAAGAAGGGACACAATCATGAAGTGGAATTAAATTAATGGTATATTGTGAACTTTTTTAACAAATAAAAAGTACTGTATTTTTCACACTATAAGGCGCATCAGATTATAAGGTGCAACTTCAATGATTTGCCTACTATAACTACCACACTATTAGGCACATAGAATAGAAGCTACAGTAGTGGCTGGGGTTGCATTATGCATTAACTAGATGCAGCTGCACTACAGAAAATGTCAATAAAATAGTCAGAAAAGTGAAAAATTATTGATATAGTTTTTAGAATATGACCAACCTTCTTTAGCTGTAAACACACAAAAGAAACACATAAATTTCAATTTATCTGTTGATTTCTCATTAACAAATCCGTCGGATTCTTCTTCTTCAGTGTCTAAATTGAAAAGTTGGGCTAATACAGGAGTAAACATCCTCGGCTTTGTCTCATCGAAGTCGTCATTATTTGAGTCATGTCGCTGCTGTTGTCTGGCAGTTCAGTGACAATTCCTGCCTTCCTGAGAGCTCGGGCCACAGTTGATACTGATACAGTATATTGGCCCAGGTATTTACGAGCCATTGGTAGATAGTGGAGTATGTCATTTGGCACTGTCTTCACGTCTTGGTGAACGATAGTGCGCCTTCTGTCTTCCACTGCTCCCACACACTTCGCAGTCTAGCTTTGAAATCACTGTTGACACATTTTATCCACAGTGAGGCTCACAGGAAAATCAAAGGTGAGTGGAACTTCATCCATGTTGATGATGTACTCTCGCCAGATCGTTTTTCAATTATCTTGTTTTTGCAATATGCTGGAAAGAGGCAAGATTTTCTTGGTAGTCTTTTGGGGGTTGTTGCGAAAAAGTTATTAGTTTACGGATGGAGAGATTACGTCTTTTGATACACTGAATGCACCAAGAAGGACCGCTTCCAAAGTCAGTGATTTTAAGTTTGGGTGCCAGCACGGTTGCCTTCATTCGAATAGTGACTGTTGAGATACTACTACTTGCTGCTCTGTGTTGAATATACCACTGTTCTACTTTGTCCTCTAACTGTATTTTGCTTTGTTCCCTCAGAAACTCTGTATAGTCTTCTTTACTTGGTGCAGGTCATCTTTTTGCTTCCTCCACTTCCTGCACCACTGATCTAGCCTAGTAAACCAGCCCCTGCCTAGTAAATGGTTTGATGATGAGGTTGACTGCTAGAGCTTGTAACACAGGACGTGCTAGGTCGTGGTCCTACCTGCAGGTTAACTCCTGGATGCTTTGTACTTATGTGGTACTTAAGAGTTGACGCACTCTGTTGGTAAGCAAATTCATTTCTGCAGACATTGCAGATGACTTGACTTCTATCAACACTTCTGTCAGGTCGTTTTTTATAGCTAAAAGTGCTGCTTGTCTGCTTGTCGTTTTTACATTTCTGTATGCATTTCTGCCTTATTATGTAAATAGAACGGATGAGCTAACCCATTAAAACATTTAAAAAAACAATTAACAAAAATCTTAAAACAAATCCTGTAGCTGACTCAAGGCCAGTGCAGTAAGTAAATGAATGTAGCATTCAGAACAACCTACAAATGATCAATGGCATGGTCGAGCCAAAAGTTTAGTAATCAAAACAACATGTATTAAAGGCACGCTATGGAGCAACAGAATGTGCTTCACGTCACGAAGTTAATGCAACTGGAGTCTGAATCAGCACATTCTCCTTTCATCTTCCAACTCTTGATACCATCTTCCATAAACTTTGCATGTAAACCAGACAATCTTGATGCTCCAAATGGGGTTGAGTGTCAACGCACCGTAAGACTATAACCATTGTATACCACAAAAAACATATTCATTGCAACAATGACCCAATAATTATAATACTAAATCTCATGTTAAGCAGATTATTTTTCTTGAAAATAAAAAAAAGTACTCAACCCAGTAATTCGACTGACTTGCCTCAGCAGCACCTGCTGATAGCAGCTTTGTAAAATGTTCTATAGAATGTTTTACTAAGGTGAAAAATAGAATGTTCTGAATGGACTGAAAAAATATGGATTACTTCATCTTATAATAGTGTGGATCTTGGTATAGAAATTGTATAAGAACCCTGTTTAAACTACAATATCCAAGGTGCCTGAGGAGTTCACAGAGGCTACGAACAGTTGCTTCTTTCTGTAGATAAGTGGATCAAATGATAACATTGTGTCCTGTAATATCTCTGCAAAATGTGCAAACTGATTAATCTATTCTGCACTTTTTGCTTAGCATAAAATAAAAGTGTTTTCCTTTCAGACATCTTTTTTCTTTTCTTGCCACATGTGCCTTAGACATAAAGAACAGTTGAGGCAGAGCGGGAGTCAAAGAAGTTAAATGAAATAATAATGGAATAAGGTGGAGAAGTTATATACTCAGCATACTATTTTAATGTCCATAAATGTGTGAAAGTTTGAGCCTTCTGTGGCAATCCTTTAGAGTACATCATCATGTGAAAAAACAAAGAACATTTTGCACTGTTAGCTGTTAACTGTGAGCTGCAGTCTATCAACATAAAGCATCATCTCTCCACACAGCTGCTTGTGATGCATAACTTACTGTACCTGCTAAACAGTGGAGAGGCAACTGAAGGTCTTTCTGCTAATGTGTACAAGTGTTTCTATTAAACAGGTTATAATGGTGACACTATACTTCTTTATATATATAAAGGCCAGTTAATAAAAAAAAATGTCAATGTTGGTGTGAAACCTTGACATTGGCTATTGCAAATTTTGTTAATATACAAATGCTTCTCAATGTCCCCGTATAAATAAAGATATAAAAGTACATGCAAATTCTAGCACTTTGGAGGAAATCAATAATCTGGAAACACCAATGTAAATTGTTAGCATCAAAGCCTCCCTCAGCATAAAGTCAAAACTTCAAATACAGCAGCAACAACCTTGTCTATACACATATGGATATATTATTTCTGGAAATGAGAAGATTAAAATAATCACTGTAAGGCCAAAGTTCCACTTTGCTATACAAGCGATGGGGCCAAAACTTCTCCTGTTAAAGCTCAACCTCTACAGGTGACGAGCTGACAGCTATTCAGACAAGTGAAAATTATGTGATCTTAAAAACATCTCCTGTAACAAAAAAAATTGTTTTATCTTTTTAAATGTGCATATAAACATGGAACATTCGTGAAGAAAAAAACGCTCCTGTAGTGTTTTATTTAGCATTTTATGCATCCCATTGAGTTCTGTAGGAATAGTCAATATTCAGCTGCCACGGGAAAGCAGACTGTTTACAGTTGTTGCAGTCTTTTAAGCACACTCTGTGGCCTCCACGACGTCGAGGTGCTAGCGTCTCTTTTAAACACTTTAAAACTCTTCCAGTCACACTATTCTTGATTCTAAATTAGAATTGCACAGGTGAGCGAAAAGACTACAACTGTGTGTAAACAGGCCCATTTCAGTTTCGATTGGCGAATTATTGACTATTCCTGCAGAACTCAATGGGATTTACACAGTGCTAAATGAAACTACTACCAGGGGCGTTTTTCTTCAGAAACTTTTTGGGCGATCGTTGAACTTAGCTGGCTTGACACGGTGAGTAGCATATTTTTAAAAACGTTTAGGTTGTTTTAAGGACATTATGGGACATGCTCTATGCTAGCCATTCTAAAAGCAGCCAGGGGTGATTCTAAATGAGCCAAAAAGCGAGACAGGAGCAATTGTCAAACTTTTGGTATACGATCATTCGATTTCATCTGGACACTGCAGAAAATGGGCTTAAAGTGTAAAAACCGAACTTCTCCTTTAATCCTTTTTCCCACTTTTTCAGGCCTCATCCAGGAGTTGAGGCTACACTCAGGAAGGCACTACTAGTACTTTAGAATGTCTGCTGAGAAGATGGATGAACTCCTGTCCATCACTGGTCCTGACCTCAGACGCCAGTGTACCACATACAGAGCAGCCATTGAACCAAAACAAAGACTAGCAGTCAGACTGAGGTAATTGTGCTCACATTTTTTTAACACAACATGTAGTCATAGACATTGGAACTACAAAAAAAAAAAAAAAAAAAAAAATCAGAAAGCAAATAATTATTAGAATCAAACAATGAAATGGTGCTCTCCTTCTAATCTGCAGAATCCGTATCAGGGAGCTTCCTTCTGAAAGGACCCACATAATGGGTAGTACTACCTGGGGGTGTTGGGCATGTAGAAGGGCGGGGGGTAAAGGAAACTGATGCCTGTCCAGCAGGCAACAGCTGCCTTGAAGGAATTATCACTGAGGAATATGATGGGGAGGGGGTTGGGGTTGCATTTCTGCAAACTCCCTGTGAAGTGGATGAGGACGACAACACTGGTGATGGGGGCAAGGGTGGTGTTGGCTGTTGGTTCTGTGACTCTTCCAGACTGTACAAAGTCTCCAAATTGATGACCTTGGCCTTCTGTCTGTTTGCACTACTGATCCTCATAAGCATTGACACGATGCTCAGTGTAAAATGATAAGACTCATCACCCAGACTTACAGGTACATGGGGAATCTGTGGCTCATTCAGCATGCTCAGCAGGCGATCAGCAATGTCTGTTTTTTTTGTGGCTCGTCCAGATGCATTGGGCTGTGATGTGGCTGGGGCTCTTGGGCTACGTGACCTTGAAGGCCTTCCTTTTGTGCTCAACGCACACTGGCCTGAGGTGGATGCTGCTGAACTTGGCCTCTAATTTTCAGCACAGACATCTGTTCGTGGGGTGGGGTGGATGTCTGATTCCTGCCATGCAGCTGGTTGCAGCAGGTCCAAATTGCTCCTTGAACTGTTATTGGGGGTAATCAAATTAAACAGAAAAGTTAATACAGATCATCCATCTCTCACTTTTCCCACACACACACCCATGAGAAAGTCAACATCATTGTATTACTTTCTGGACTGTATGTATGGGTCCAACAATGCCATCGACTTTGCATATTTATGTTCCCTCACAGCCTCTGCTTTGGAGCCACTTGGGAGATTTGCAACCCTGTTTCGTGCTTTCACATAACCATCTCGCAGGGTTCTCCACTTCGCAATGACCTGTTTCACTGCAAAAGAAACAAACTTTTAGATTTGACTCAGCTTCTCTTTTTCTGTATATACAGCTGTTTGGCATCTGGAGATTCATTTGTGAGCCTTGCATTTAGCTATCGTCTTGGCGTGACAACTGCTTGTAACTCTGTCTACATGGTCTGCTCAGCCATTGAAAGAGTCATGATGGAGCAGTATTTGCCATCCCAACAGAAGATGCATGGAGGGAAATCGCAAATGGTTTCAGGGAAAAATGGAACATCCCCAATTGCTTGGGAGCACTTGATAGGAAGCATGTGGTGATAGAAAAACCACCACGATCTGGAAGTAAGTACTTTAACTACAAAAAACATTATCCATGATACTGATGGCATTGGTGGATGCAGACTACAGATTTCGTGTCATCAGTGTGGGGAACCATGGGCGATCGAGTGATGGAGGCATTTATGCAGGATCAACCTTGGGTATTGGCCTACAGCGTAGTACCTTAAACATGCCACCCAACGAGCCTCTTCCTGGTGATGAAGCTGCAAACAGGATGCCCTATGTCATAGTAGCTGATGCTGCTTTTTCACTTAAGACATACCTGATGCGTCTATACCCTGCATCAAGCCTGAATCGTTAGAGGAGAATATTCAACTACCGTTTGTCACGAGTTCGGATGGTAGTTGAAAATGCCATTGGTATTCTGGCGTCAAGGTGGAGAATACTCCATTATAAGATCAACCTGCTTCCTCATAATGTGGACTCCGTGGTGATGGCAGCTTGCATCCTCCACAACTTCCTGCTGAGTAGTAGTAGCAGCTGCTGGATGAGGCTCAGTAGGAAGGACGTAGGATGCGACCTGTTGGCAATATGGCTGAAAGACGCACATCGGCTTAAGCCAGAGCTGTCAGGGATGCCTTCTGCACTTACTTCAACTCTCCAGGAGGGAGTGTTTCATGGCAGGATAGAATGGTGTAAAACCTGCATCCTGCTGTGGATTAATTAGTCAAATAAAACACATTTAAGCCTCTGATCTGCAATGTTATTCCTTGCATCTATAATTACCTTTACTTCTGTACACTCAAAGGTGGTCTGCCTCCAACACAATTATACACTGAACACATGGTGACAGAGTATTCATGTTCCTTGTGGTTTAGCTGACTCATGGTTTCCAGGATTACCCTGCTATAATGATTGATAAAACCTGCATGTACCGATGGGGGGAGAATACAGCCGAGTAGCAGGGCTGCCATTAATTAGTCACATTTGCAACAGACCTGCAGGCCTGTCTTCAGGTTTCTCCTAAATTCCTCCCCCCTGCCAAAATTGCAGTAGGATACCATTAAATATGCACACACACACACACACACACACACACACTTCTTAAAATTACTACATTGGGGAATAAGTATTCTCACCTTTAAGAGTAAATTAATTGGATATTATGAAGTTTAAAGGATAGTTTCCTTTATCTGCAATTAAAGTAAAATTTAAGTAAAATTGGCATGCAGTGCCAAGCAGCACAGCATGCTTAGCTGATTTGTTTCTACATAGGAGCAAAATATGAGGCAATGGATGAATATTTAGTTTAACAAAATTAAAACTCACCATCGGCATCGAGCACACTTCTTCCCAAACCTTTTCTTTTCTCTGGGTATCCTTGTAATGAGCATGCCTGGGATCATACAGGATTGATTGGTGTTCCACTTCTAGAATCAAAGTCTCCTCATCCATGTTTCTGTGAGGGTTGAGATGAGCTCATGCAAATTTGATGCAGCTTTGCCAGCGTTTTTATTTCTTTCAGAAGGTATTCCAATTATTCAATCATTAATTAACACACTCCTATTTGGGAATGTTAAAAATTACATATTTGTATATATATAGTGATCTGTCATAACTATATTTTAATTTGACAAACCGGATTTCTGAAAAGACCTGCCCTCTCTGCTTATTCGTACAAGCACATTGGGCGTCTGACCCGAGCTGTGGTAAAGAGAGACGAGGCTGCTGTGATATTGGGGTTCTGACTATCCCTGCTACCCTATGATGCACCCTACTTTTGTGATGGTTTTGGTTCTAAGTTTTCTCTTTGAGTTTGCATTGGTTTTAATTCCTTTTTGTGTTATTCTAGTGGTTTTTGGTTGTATTTAAATTTTTATTTATTCCTTGTTTACCCTCTGTTGCCTTCTTGGGCCAGTCTTTATCTCCTAGCTCCCCTCTAGATTTTTCTGTCCACACCTGCTCCCAATCTGCTGATTAGCCTAGTCTTTGTTAAGTCTCCCATTTGTACTCCTCCTCTTCAATTACTGTTTGCTGGTTCCTTGTCAGTTCTTGGCTCCTAATGTGCGTTTTCCCTGATTTATCTGGGATTTTTGTTTTTTCTGTATTTTGTTTGTGGACTTTTGCTTGTGTTGCCACCTTTTGAATATTAAATCTGCAAGAAAGCCCCTAAGCTTCCATCTCTGCATTTGGGTCCTTAACTAAATTCCACCAAATCTGACAACTTTGTGGCAATATGCATGCAAAGCATGATAGCATGTCACAGCTTGCAGACAGACAACAATATATGGACACTCCACAGTGGGATTTCTGACAACCATAAATGCATCTGGGGTGGAGCGAGTTGGCAATCCTACCTGTTGTAACTGCTGTTCACTGATCCTCATGATAATGTGTCCATCTGCTGTCAGGAGGATGATCTGGACTGTGTACTGCCCAGCAGATTGCACATTACCAATATTTCATCATTTAAAATGCTGTGCCTAGAGATGGACGTTTGGATGGACCTTGTTTGAGGTCGCCATGCTGTCCCTGAAGGACATCTGAATGGAGATATTGGAGTGACCAGTAAACACTTTTCTGGAATAAAGGCCACAGGATAATCAGGGAGTGGACAGACCTTAGGATAACCCAATTCCCTCAGGTAAAAAGGGAATCATAGTAAGAAATAGACCTCTTTGGAGGTTTGAACCTGCTCTAGTAGCCTGTGGCTAAGGAACCCTGTGCTGCAAAGATATGTTCATCTTGACGGCTACACTTTGAACAGGGGTGGAAAGTAACGAAAGTTACATTTACTCACGTTACTGTAATTGAGTACTTTTTATGAGTAATTTGTAATTTTCTGAGTAGTTTTTGAAATATGTAATTTTACTTTTACTCGAGTAAATTTTTACCTAAGTAGTTTTACTTCGCTACATTTAAAACCCTGTCATATTACTGAGTTAAAAAAAAAAAAAAATACCGATGGTGAAAAAATTTAATTGGGCCGGAAATTTAAACTTGCGTGGCCCTGCCTTGCAATTACCCTTTGTATTGTCTCATAATCCAGTGCTGCACTTCGGAAGATGGCAGTTGCTAATCACGATGTAGAGAGTATGGATGAGGAAATGCCCAAAGAGGAAACACATTCTGGTATCTTTTGGGAAATTAATTTTGTGTGCATTTTGAATACTTTAAAATGTAGTTTAAATTTCTTTATTCCTATCATGGTGTCATCTGTTGGACAGTATGACTGAAAATTGTTTGCACTTTATGGTACAGGTTGTGACTGTCCTTGTGCTGTGTACCGTATTTTCATCGACCATAAGGCGCACCGTACTAAAAGGTGCAGTCTCAGTTATGTGTGCCATTTCTGTATTTAACACACACATAAGGCTTAACCGGACTATAGGGCGCGGGTTTTATATACAGGTACATGTCCTCTACTACGCTTAAATACCTCTACTGCGCAAGATTTAAAAATAGAGCTGGAGCAAAACTGAGTGTGATTGTGCTTTTATTCATGTATTTATTACAAAGTATTAATCAAACCCATCAAAGTCATCATTCTTCGTTTCTGAATTAAACAGCTGCACTAAATTAGACATGCCAATTTCTTTCCCCTTCTTCGCTGTCAGAGTCACTTTCAAGGCGGGCGGCTCCTCCGGAAATGATGCCGGCTTTTGTAAAAGCTCGAACAACAGTGCCAGCAGACATGTTAGCCCCAAGCATCAACAATCCATCCGCACGAACTGTGGCGTAATCCTGCCCGGCGCTGCCTTCCACTTTTCGCGGAAACTGTCGCTCGTTTCTGTCATCCATCGCTCCCGCCCCCACGCCGCCGCACTTATTTTGAACGGCCGTTCACACCGATGTCGCAGTGGTTGAAGTTCCTTTGTCAGACCCTCGGATAACAGCAAGCACAGCGCTTATTTGTTTCACCATGTTTTTCACATCGGCTGTGAGATGGGCACGCATGGAGTCACAGATTAACAGTGATGGTGATGCGTGGAAAAAACCACCTCGGTCTCCTTACATACACCTGCCTCAGCCATCAGTCATCATCTCCTCATCCATCCAGCCCTTTTCATTTGCCTTAATAATGACTCCAGCTGGAAAAGTCTATTTAGGCAAAGTCTTTCTTTTAAAAATCACCATAGGCGGCAGTTTCTGTCCATTTGCGTGAAAGCCAAGCACAACAGTAAACGACGCCTTTTCATTCCCTCGTTGTGTGTGGTCGCTACCGTAAGCTGGTCCCCTTCTTCTCCACCGTGTGATTCACCGGGATGTCGAAAGTGAGCGGCATCCATATTGGTGATGTGGCTTGGCTTGTGTTTGCTGCAGTAGGAGTGGAAGCTCGCAAGCTTTTCATTACCGTATTTTCATAACTATAAGGCGCATATAAACATCTTTTTCCCCTCAAAATGTGCGCGGCACCCTTTGGTGCGGTGCGCCCTATGTGTGTTGTTACTGCCGACTTTTGAGACCACCTCATTGAGGAGATGATGAAAGAGTGGCTGAATATAAGGAGACCAGGTGTTTTTTTTTTCCACTTCCCTCACCATCGCTGTTAATCTGTGACTCCATGCGTGCCCATCTCACAGCTGATGTGAAAAACATGGTGAAACAAATTAACGCTGTGCTCGCCGTTATCCCGGGGGTCTGACACAGGAACTTCAACCGCTCGACATCGGTGTGAAGCGGCCGTTCAAAGTAAGGCTGCGGTAGTGGCGTGGGAGCGATGGATGACAGACGACGAGACCACAGTTTAACAAAAAAGTAGAAGGCAGCGCAGGGTAAGTTACGCCACTGTTTGCAGATGGATTGTTGATGCTTGGATTAACGTGTCTATTGGCTCTGTTGTTCGAGCTTTCGCAGAAAATCATTTTTGAGGAGACGCACGGCACGAAAGTGACTCTGACAGCTTAAGAAGGGGAAACTGGCATGTCTGATTTAGCGCCAGCTGCTTAATTCAGAAACAGAGGATGATGACTTTGATGGGTTTGATTAATACTTTGTAATAAATACATGAATAAAGCACAGTCATACTCAGTTTTGCTCCCGCCTATTTTTCTACCTGAAAACTTAATTCAACAGCAGCCTCTGGGCCTGGTCTCCTCCGGGTTCACCGCGGCGGCTGGCAGGTGTTTTTCATCTAAATAATATAAATCTTGCAGCTATATTTGCTGTGATCAGTGGAAATAAAGTAGTTTTAATATGTTTTAAGTGAGAAAGTCCACCTGAAAACTTAATAATTGCAGTCAGTTCATCCAGATTATCATCCTGCCTATATATTTCTGTCAGAGCCGCCCAGATCCCCCACATACCAGCGATGCGCTGACAGCAGGAATCCCTTCAACAGCAGCTTCTGGGCCGGGTAGCCTCCGGGTTAACACGCGGCGGCTGGCCGGGTGTTTTTCATCTAAATAATCTAAACTGCAGGCACCAGGATACCGGTAATAAAAGCGAACATAATCTGTTGGAAGCTTTCAGGATTTTAAGTTAATTTATGCATCAATAAACTGTTTCAGAGGAGTGATCACAGCACTGTTTGATTAATACTTTGTAATAAATACATGAATAAAAGCACAATCATACTCAGTTTTGCTCCTGCTCTATTTGCTGCCCAAATACGCCGAGTAGAGGTATTTAAAGGTAGTAGAGGACATGTACCTGTATATATAAAAAGCAGCGCCCTGTAGTCCGGTGCGTCTTATGTGTGTGTTAAATACAGAAATGGCACACATAACTGAGACTACTCGCCTTTTAGTACGGTGCGCCTTAGTCGTGAAAATACGGTATAATCCGCCAGACGTTGCTGAGCTACTTTAGTCCTGGTCCGGATGGAAAAATTGCACCGTTTCATAAAACGAAAGCACCAAGACGGACCTCCTTGAAAATGTTAAATTTTCAATTCTTCCGCTAGCGTTACTGCTTTTAGTCGAACAGTGACCGTCGAAACGCTGGCCCCACTCGTTCTTTGCTCGATGATCCACCGCTCCAGTCTTTCCTCCAACTCGGGCCACCTCGCCTTATGTCCGTGGAAACTCAGCTGCGTGTTCTTCACCTGTCGGAGTTTGTTTTCCATCTTCCTCCACTTGCTAAACAATCGATTCATTAATCTGGAATTCTCTCGCGGCTGCTCGATTTCCATGTTCCTCTGCGTAGCTGATAGCCTTCAGTTTATACTGTGCTTCATAGGCGTGTCTCTTTGCCATTTTTAGGGTTGTTAAGACAACAATGTTCTGCATGCACATAACTGTTCTTTTATACACAATCCATGGTGGTCTCAAACGTCCAAGCAGTAACAACACATTAGGGCTGCCATCAAGCACTATAGGCCGCTACCGCATACTTTGAGTGGAAAAAGACGCTTTATATATAAGCGCCTCTTATAATCGCATTGAAAAATACGGTATGTTCCTTAGCCCAACTGATATTTTGCAAGTGTAGATGTCCACTGAAATACTCCTTAAAATCGATTAAAACACCTTTGTGCTCAATTCGATTCATGACTCATCTTTTTTGCATTAAATAACTCAAAGTAACTAAGTAACTTTTACTCAAATTACAATTTAAATGAAGTAATTTTGTACTTTTACTTGAGTAAATTTTGAGATGGGTAATTTTACTTTTACTTAAAGTAAACTTTAGGCAAAGTAAAGATACTTTTACTGAATTACAATTTTTAAGTACTCTTTCCACCTCTGAGTTTGAACCATAAAAAAATGTGTTATTAAGTTGAATTTTCAAAGAGAACTTATAGGGAAGCAGGTACATAACAGAAGCTGAATGTTTTCCATTAAATGAAAAGATAGAATGGAACTTAGTCAAGGTATTTCATTTTTCTTTTTCCGCCAGTACTTGTTGTGTTTTAAATGTAAAATCAGTCTTTTGTATTCTGTCCATGCCAAGAGTCCGAGGCTAAAATTCCTGTCTTGAAAAATAACAAAAAAAAAAAAAAACAACCTAAACCAATATCATCCAGAGCCTTTTGAGAGAATTAAATATAATCTGAATAACCTCAGCCACACCCAGTGCAAGTTTTAAACACTGTACCCGAAGAAAAATAGAGTGGTTGAATAGCCCTGTTTTAAGCTCTGACCTTGAGGAGGTGGAAGAATTAAACATCCACCCTTTATGTCTACTAGAAAACCGAAGACGAGAGAGATTTCATGTTTGATCATCTCTATGATTGAAAGGAGATATCAAAATCAATACGGCTGTGGCTATTACATGATTAGCAGAGGATCAAAGAAGTGAGTTTAAGAAGGAAAAAGGTTTCCTCACAATATGGTATAGCTTCAAAGAACTTTGGGATTTAAGAGTAGGCAATTATTATGATGTTAGAACATCTAATGCAAATAGAGCCATGCCAAAGAAAACTGAGGACTGAAATTAAATGGCAAGCTGATTCAACACAGAAATATATTCACAGAATATCTGTATCACAGTATATTCAAACTTTCTAATTGTGTAATTACTCTAATTTGTGTTTATCTTTAATCTCATTCTTTGAAAACTAGAATTTGTGTATAACTTTATATTTTTTTGAAGTTTTCATAATTTTGTAAAATACTAAATCATCTGTTATGATCATGAGTAATAAGCTGATTAGTTACTCAATATTGATCTAATTACTACTGATCTATCAATTCAATTAATTTATATAGCGCCGTTACCTTGTTTTTAGTAACGCAGTAATCTAACTAATTACTTTGACTGTAACTATAACGCAGTTACCATTGCAGACACCCCGTTACTGCGTGTTACTCAGGTCGCGAAAATGAACCTTTTTCATGATAGGACTTGAAATGCCAGCGCTTTGTCATGAGAGAGGGAGGATGAGAAAATCCGCGCACTTTCATCTGGTTTGGTCTGTCAGCGGTTTCCGTGAAGCTTCGTGAACTTCGCTGGCTGGCGCTTTCAGGAAATCCTATACACTACTGTTTATGCTCTAAAACATTCTAAATGACTTCGTTTCGAGTAAATTCTGGGCGCTACCCACTCCAGGACACTTGGAATACATTGGACGAAAGCAGTATGGAGGAATATTGACACGTTTTTGTGGACTTTATGGACCTTTCTCGCCTCGGGCACCATAGACCTCCATTATTTGAATGTCAGCAGACAGCAAGAAGCCTCCCAGATCTCCAGATGCATTTGAGATATCAAAAAGTACTCCAGAGTGTTGTTCAGCATGGGGTGAGTAGAAAATGAAGGCTAATCATGTTTTGGGTGTACTATTCCTTTAAGGTGGCTGCACACTGGATTTCCTCCATTTTTGGATCAGAGTTTCTATTTTCTGATATTTTTCACTTGTTTTGTTAAATGCTGGGAGGAATTTTCATTGATATTTTTGTCCTTTTTAGATACTTGTTACGATGCCTAACCACAGTAACCATAGCAAGTGGATTTTTTATAGCAGGGAGCAGCTCTGTAACATCTCTAAAGCTGAAAAACCACTTCAACTACTTCCAAAAGTACCAGCTGAGTTGAAAATTAGGCACAGGGGATGCAGAGAAGGAGCAAGGAGAAGAAAAAGAAAGAAGAAATCTAAAACATTTCTTCAATCAATGGAAAATACGGTTAGCTGTATGGAGCTCTCACTCGTACTGAACGGTTGACTGGCAAGCCCTTACCTGTTTGAGTTATGCTGATTAGCTAAAGTTCAGGCACACTGAATATGTGGTTCTGCAACAACGTACAGATATGTGGTTCTGTACCACGAAATAGCAAACATAACTGATTACCAGTATTCAAAAATAACCATAAGCTTACTCTCAATGAGCAGCAACATATATATAAACACAAGCCATGCATATAAATGCAGATAGAAAATATATGTTTAAAACACTCACAAAATATTAATAAGCTGAGAAAAAAACTCAAAAAATGCCCTAAATGGGGTAGCAAATACAGTTTAGCTCAATGGACATTACATACAAAAGCTAACAGGCCCATTTACACCTACTGTTTGCAACAGCCTCAATTAGCACAACACCACACTAAGCTATAGCTTTTTAGCTAGCAAAAACGTGGCTATAATCATTAACATCAATATATGGATTTTATTTAACATTAAATCACAGTAACATTAACCAGAACTTATCTAAAGCCGTTTACTCACTTTATCATTCACGCACAGCACTTCAGGAAACAGACTACCGTATTTTCACGACTATAAGGCGCACTTAAACGTCTTTTTTTCCTCAAAATGTGCGGTGCACCCTTTGGTGCGGTGCGCCCTATGTGTGTTGTAACTGCGACTTTTGAGACCACCTCATTGAGGAGATGATGAAAGAGTGGCTGGAATGTAAAGGAGACCAGGTGTTTTTTGTTCCACTTCATCACCACGCTGTTAATATGTAACTCTTACGCGCGCCCATCTCACAGCTGATGTGAAAACATGGGGAAATAAATTAACGCTGTGCTCGCTGTTCAACCGCCGACATCGGTGTGAACCGACCCAGCAGGTGCAGCAGAAGCAGCGAAGTTTACATGCAAAGTCAATGGTTGACGCCGCCGTATTGGCTTGCTATACAAAAGGTCCCACAGCGCCGCTTTGAGCAGCAGGCTACAGCCGCCTGGAGCTAAGCATCTGACGCCGCCGCCAACGCGCGCGCTGCTGCAGCTCGAGATGGAAAAATTGAAGTTTTGCTGCTGGCCGCCGCATCAACCAATCAGAGAAGCTGATCTGGGAGCTGACAGCGAGACAGACACAGCGCTCTGATGACAAATGATATTAACGCAAAATGAAAAAGGCTGGATGGATGAGGAGATGATGAAAGCGTGGCTGAGGCAGGTGAATCAAATAAACGCTGTGCTCGCTGTTATCCCCGGGGTCTGACAAAGGAACTTCAACCGCTCGACATCGGGTGTGAAGCGGCCGTTCAAAAAGTAAGGCTGCGAGCGGTGTGGGAGCCGATGGATGACCGACGGAGACCACAGTTTCAGGATAAGTGGAATGCAGCGCCGGGCAAGTTACGCCACCGTTTGCGGATGGATTGTAGATGCTTGGACTAACGTGTCTGCTGGCTCTGTTGTTCAAGCTTTCGCAAAAGCAGGCATTATTTCTGAGGAGACGCTGCACGAAAGTGACTCTGACAGCTAAGAAGGGAAACTGGCATGTCTGATTTAGCCGCAGCTGTTTAATTCAGAAACAGAGGATGATGACTTTGATGGGTTTGATTAATACTTTGTAATATATAGATGAATAAAGCACAATCATACTCAGTTTTGCTCCCGCTCTATTTTCCTACCTGAAAACTTAATTCAACAACAGCAGCCTCTGGGCTGGTCTCCTCCTCTTCACCGCGGCGGCTGGCAGGTGTTTTTCATCTAAATAATCTAAATCTTGCAGCTATATTTGCTGTGATCATTGGGAATAAAGTAGTTTTAATATGTTTTTAAGTGAGAAAGTCCACCTGAAAACTTAATAATTGCAGTCAGTTCATCCAGATTATCTATTTCTGTCGGAGGCGCCAGACCCCCACATACCAGCGGTGCACCGACAGTAGAAATCCCTCTAGGCTGGGCAGCCTCCGGTTCACGCGGCGGCTGCTGGCAGGTGTTTTTTCATCTATATAATTTAAACTGCAGGCACCAGGATACTGGTAATAAAAGCGAACATATTCCGGCCGGCAGGTTTCAGGATTTTAGGTTAATTTTAGGAGTGATCACTAGCGCTGTGTCATCTCGCGATGTGTTCTGTCTCATGGCCAGCTCGCAGGTTTGATTAATACTTTGTAATAAATACATGAATAAAAGCACAGTCATACTCAGTTTTGCCCCGGCTGTATTTTTTAAATACGCAGTAGAGTGTATTTAAAGGTAGTAGAGGACATGTACCTGTATATAAAAATCGCGCCCTATAGTCCGGTGCGCCTTATGTGTGTGTTAAATACAGAAATGGGACACATAAGTGAGAGTGCGCCTTTTAGTACGGTGCGCCTTATGGTCGTGAAAATACGGTAGACAATTTGTGGTGAAACCTGATGATGACTGACAGCTAAATTAACCAGTAAGAAAGACAAATCTGAAACAACAAAAAACTGTATGAGCTGGACTGGCCTTTTTTACAATCTGTAATCATGGGCATTGTGAAATCTTTAGGAAACTAGTTAGAAGAACTCTAAGCCCTAACACTGTTAGACATTTTAACACGGTTGCCAGTAAGTTACTGTAATCTTTATTTACAGTAGTAGTAGTGGTACTGTATGTCAAGTTTACAGTTGTTACTGTAAATTTAAAATACAGAACCACTACTCTAGAAATGCTTACTTTACAGTACAATATTGTATTTCTTTCTCTCTGTCTCTCTCTCTTTATATATATTTATACATACATACACAGACACACACATATATATTTATATAGTATTTTTCATGCACTGACTAAATGTAATTTTCTTAACAACTGAATTAAAATAGATTTGATTTTTAATGGTTGAGCATTTTTTTCAATAAGCCTGGTAATTTTACTCAATTGATTTGTTATTAACAATTATAATAAATCCAAAACAGACATATATATTCCAAAACATTCTGGTCTTTATTTAAAACACTAACAAATGGTAAAAGAACTACAAGCTAATGTGTGACTTTTAGTTAGAATTCTCAGTTTAATTCATACTATTATAGACATTACTTTTTCATTTGCTCAGAGCTTAAAAGATGTAACAAAATCCCTTACTAAACTGTTCAGTTCAAACAATCAGTTAAGTTGTGTTATTCATTCAAATTCACTTTATATTATAGAAAAAAATCTCATTGTCTCAAAGGACAAAAGTAGGTACAAACTCACTTCAATCTTGAAGTTCAAACATTCATTTAAGTTGTGAAATTCCTTCAAATTCAAGTCATATTAAAATCATTAGTTCAAAGAACAACAGTTGTAACAAACAATACAAACAGCATTCAACAATATAACCGTTCAACCTCATTTGTTAGAATTTTATTGCACTCAAAGGGAAAAAAAAGAAGAACCTTACATCAACATAAATTGATCAAATGAACCTTATATTGACTGTTAAGTGCAGGCTTACATTCTAAATGACAGTCCAGGTAAGAATGAATGTGCATGTGGTTCTTTGTGTGTGTAATGGATGGTGAACCTGGACAGGGTGTAGCCCCATTTTATGTGATAGTAGCTGTGTTTAGCTGCAGCTGCACAGAACCTATAAAGGATAAGGAAAATGAACATGAGTATAAGTATCCAAGACTACAGTACAAGTAAAACCGTTTTTACCAAACAACTAAATGATTACAATAATTTCACACATAACAGCCCGTTAAGCAAAGTATGTATATCTCCATATAAACTAAACTTTAAAGCCTTATCTCATGAAAGTTTCCGTATTTTCGCGAAATGTGCGGCGCGCCCTATACTGCGGCGCGCCCTATGTGTGTTGTTACTACAGACGTTGTTGAGACCACCATGAGAACGTTAAAGGGGGAAGTGTGGGCGTGGATTGTGTATAAAAGAACAGGTATGTGCTTTAGGCAGAACATCGTTGTCTTAACAACCCTGAAAATGGCAAAGAGACACGCCTATGAAGCACAGCTTAAACTGAAGGCTATCAGCTACAAAAGAGAGAGGAACATGGAAATCCAGCAGCTGCGAGAGAATTCAAGATTAATGAATAGATGGTTCGCAAGTGGAGGAAGATGGAAAACAGGTGAAGAAGACGCAAGCTGAATGATGGATGAGGAGATGATGAAAGACTGGCTGAGGCAGGTGTATGTAAGGAGACCAGGTGGTTTTTCCCACGCATCACCATCGCTGGTAATCTGTGACTCCATGTGTGCCCATCTCACAGCCCATGTGAAAAAACATGGTGAAACAAATAAACGCCGTGCCGCTGTTATTCCAGGAGGCTCCTGACAAAAGGAACTTCAACCGCCGACATCGTGGTGAGAACCGCCGCTTCCAAAGTAAGGCCGCGAAGGGCGCGGGGAGCCGATGGATGTTTAACGAGACCACAGTTTCAATTGTTAAAAGTGGAAGGCAGCACCGCCGCACGCGCTACGCCACAGTTTGCAGATGGATCATAGATGCTTGGACCAACTTGTCTTGCTGGCACTGTTGTTAGAGCCGTTAGAGCAAGAAAAGCCGCATCATTTTCGGTGAGCCGCGATGGCACCTGAAAGTGACTCTGACAGCAAAGAAGGGGAAATTGGCATGTCTGATTTAGCGCAGCTGTTTAAATCAGAAACAGAGGATAATGACTTTGATGGGTTTGATTAATACTTTGTAATATATAGCTACATGAATAAAGCACAAACATACTCAGTTTTGCTCCCCGCCTATTTTTAAATGCGCAGTAGAGGTATTTAAACGTAGTAGAGGATATGTACCGGTATATAAAAACCGCGCCCTATAATCCGGTGCTCTTATGTGTGTGTTAAATACAGTAATGGCACACATAACTGAGACTGTGACTTTTAGTACGGTGCTCTTTATGGTCGTGAAAATACGGCAACTGTTGGATGTTGTAACCCAGGCGTAAAAAACCTGGTTTATTTAATAGATTCGATTTACGTTAAATGATTTCTACATAAAAAATTATTGTTATTTTGTTCATATTTTCATTTGTATTTGTAGTTAATTTTTGTTTAATCATTACATTTTCATGTTTATATTAAGAAAATCGATTGAAAATGTCATGTAACGTCACAGCTTAACCAAGCAGAGTTGATGGACAGATGAAGCAGCCAATGTGATGTCACATTCAGCCACTGTGTCTGCGCGCTACCTATCTACTTCCTTTTCCTTCTGAAGCTGAGCACATAGACACCACACAAGAGTTCTTTAACAAAACGTAATGAGTACAGGAGGTAAATAAAACGTTCAGCAACTTAGGAGGAGGCCAGTGCCATTTTGGACTAGTGTACTGCAACGGTGGTGAGAATTATTTTTTTAGCATTATTGGCGATGCTAGTCATTAGCTGCTAAACGCTAATTAGCTCATGCTAAATTGCTGGCAGCAGACAAGCCTTTTGACCACGCTGGGATTGAGCTGTGACATCACACTGTTGCAGTCTATATGCAAATCGGTGAGAGATTTTGGCTGCTGACATGTTGATTGTTATTGTTTAATATGGCAAGGTAATTGGAATGGTCAATTTATGCTAAAGAAAGCAATTTATTAACCAAAATAAGTGCTATTGTTTTAAGTTATTATAGATTTGAAATTTTTATTTTGTTAAATGTGTACCAAATGTGACATTTATTGATTTAAATGCTGATTAATCAGTTGACTTATTTTATTTTTGTATCATAAGAGTATATTAAGGAAATGTTCTGTTGAGATGGAATAACCAACACAGTTATTTTCTGGTAGATACTGTACAACTGTGCCTTACCAGTGTTGTTTGAACTGAAAGAGTTCTCAGTTGTATCACTTGGTAAACGTTTTGCATGGTGAAGCTAAAGAGAATTAATGAAAACTGAGACCTAGAAGTCATGACTTAAGTTAGAAAATTAAGCCTGTTTTGTTTATGCAGGTCAGTGTTTTTGATGTATGGTCAAGATCCATGGAGAAGAATCTGTAAGATGGCGAGCCAACCCAATTGAGCCATGGAACCAGAGTCTACACACACTTGCAACGAGCAGATGGACTATCTGTTGTGGTAGGACTGTATCAAGCAACCTGCATGGATACTTGTTGAACTCAGAGACAGGATTAAGGAGTGCACTCCATTACACAGACTCATTCACCAATAAAAAGGGAACAAACCCCTAAGGTAAACAAAGACATTGGGGATTTAAAAGGTGCCTTTCTGTTTATATTTTTTTCTTTTGTATGCCAATATCTGTAATTACCTTTTATGTCGACAAGTTCTACTAAACTGCAGTTCATATTTGAAACCCTTTCGTGTTTGTGCTTTTATTGTGGCTGTTTGAGTTAATTCAGTAGAGCTCTGTTCTAGTTTAATAATACATTTGATAACTCATAGGTGGGTTACAGTGTCGATTAGCAAGTATGCTAGGTTACACATAAGTAGCACAATGCTAAACCAAAAGAAGAAAAAAAAATTGTCGGGACAAGGCTTAAAATGCTTACATGAAAAGCTTGCTTGATGGGTTTTCTCAATGAAGAAATGAAAAAATCTTCGAACACTGTGTTTATCAGTTTGTGACAGGGGAAATCTTCTCCGGTGGTGTGGACCAAACGTCCAAAATCTACAATCCATACTCGGCAAACTGTTCATTGTTCCCTTCGGTTCTAGTCATTCTAAGCGCCAAAATAAAATAAAAAAAGATGGCATAACTAAAATTTAAAAAGAAAGAAGGATCAGAGCCAAAGTAGCCTTTAATTACAGTAACTTACAACAATTTGAAATACTGCGGTAGTGAACTGTAAACAATACGTCACGTTATTCATAATTCCCATGATGCAATGGCAATTACAGTTAATTACCAGAACAATGATTTTGCAGCTTTGTACTGTGTGATGATTTTGGAGATTCTTTCACGTGATTGTGTACACTGAAAGCACAGGTCGGGCTTCCCACCGATGCCTTGGTTGCAAAGTTTCTACTCGACAGTAGAGGTGGGCGATACTGGGAATTTTCAATCGATACGATACCAAGTAAATACATGATCTGTATTGCCGATATCGATACGATACTGCTAATTTTTAACATTTAAGCTTGATGTATCATGGAGCTGTTGATCTTTCAGGGTTTCAGTGACTTTATTTATCACTACAATTGTATAATAATAGTGTCAATGTAATATTTAGAGTTTTAATAATCCACCACTTTTATTATATCTGTCAATTCTTATGTGATTTTGTTTGTATTGTGTGCACTCGCCTGTTGCTTTAATTATATAAAGTTCCACATTGTGGGATAAATAAATGATTAGCTAATGTTAGCACACTTAGATAAAACGTTTTAATGGGATAAATGTACCGGTTTCTTTCAAGATCTTAATTCCACTTTCTGAGTGGGCTCCAGTAATATATGGCATATAATATCTACTTTGAAAGTCAAAGGTATAATGGAGAATGCTCTTTTTCCGTGTGAATCATCAAAATAAACGGTAATAATACAGATGGTGCACCTGACATAGTAGAAAAATGGCAAATCTTCTTTTAAAAAATAAGCTTGTATGAGCAAACAACTTTTAAACTTTTTAAGGAGAAATGGGCTCGTGCATGCTCTCGCACACTTTTAATAAGCATTCCCGGATACATGGTTATGCCTGTTGTGAGGGATTTGCACAAACCAGCCAGAAAACTGAAATTTTATTTATTCCAAAGAAAGTGTTGAAAAAATGATAAACTGGGCCCAAAAACAGAGGTCAACAAAAGGTCAACAATTCAGGTACTTATATAAAGAACTCAAGCACAAACTGACCTCACAAACAAGACATTTGGGAAACTTAAATAGTAGCCGATCAGACCACTGTTGACATATGCAGATATTGCTCTAAAACAATAAGTTCAGCAATGGTCTTCACTGTTTTACCTTTAGGCTGGATCCATTTTTTATACAACTGTTCCTAAAGAGTCTCTCCAGGCTCAACTTCGGTGGAGTGAAATCTCTGTCGATAGGTCTCTGGTTAAATATCATATTTTTTAAGTATTGCCTTTTTAAGAGACATATAGTCATTCACTTCATCAATGTCCATGTGCAAATAAGCACTTCTAGCCTTTCTGGTGAGCAGAAGAACACGACGGAAAAACCAAGTCAGTCTCTGGCCAGTTAAATAAGGCTGCAATCCTTTCAAAAGTTGTTAGAAAATGTTCAATGTCATCACTTTCTACTAACTTTTCTAGTTTAGGCTCTGAAAAGGAATGTAACCGACCTGAGTTGGAGACAGCTTTACAGTCCTCTGAGGGCACTAGTCTGTCCTCTGGTTCCTTTTTCTCCAATTCAGAATTCTCCAGGTGTAGGAGAAGTACGAGCTTGGACTTCTAACTGCAAAAGACTGAATTGACGTTGAAGGGCCTTAAAGTGCTGTTCTTGACGGGCCGCCTCCTCCCTAATTGTTTCATTTCTCACCTCCTGTTGATCATTTGGGCACGAAGAATACCAACAAGATCTGAAATGGTGGGCTCTCTTTCCTCTTCACCCTCAGTGCCTGCAAGTTCTCCAGATGCCACTGCTCCAGAAAAATCCTCCTGTTCCGCACTGTCTGTTGTATCTTGAGGCAGAGCTGAGTGGGCGGGGCCAGGCTGCGCTTGTGTGCTGAGCGAGTGACGAGAGGGGAGAGGGAAACAGTAATGCGCTGTAGTTATACAGACGGGGGGGACTGGTGAATCTACTGCAATTAGTGCGTGCGAGAGGAAATAAAAAGTATTGATCTTGTTAAACAAATATTTTTTCAATATCAATACCCGCATTGGTATTGATTGTATCGATCCTAGGATCGATCCACCCACCTCTACTCTGACCTCATGAACATACAAATATAATCACTGCTAGTAAAAGTTATCTACCTCTATACTGTAACTTTCCACGGAAGATAAGTTTATTTATTTTGTAATTTGCATCATTAGTAGTTATACATTGGGCACAGGTCCTTATTTACACCTCAAACACATTGAAATTTCCACTGCAGCACACACACAGATCCTAGCATGTCACTACTATGGTCCTCAAGGAAGAAGATGCCATTCACCAGCCCGCATCTATAGTCTATCATGACATGATAAAGCAGGTACTAGACTTTTTTATTCTGCAAATTGAAAAATGCACAGTAAAGGATTCAATTAGAAATTCACACTATAATGCAGCTAAGCCATTCAATGTTTCTGTACAGTCATTGTGGAATTAGTTGGTATCACATGCTTACATTTGCAGCTCACAATCATTTTAATATTTGCATTTCCGTCATTGTTTATCTACACCTTCACTCTTACAGATATGTCCAAATGGTCACACTGTTTGGTAAAAGAAGTTCACATCCACAATTGAAGTATGGACTGCTCGCTGGGGATTTTATGTTGGTTGTCAACATTCACCTTTCTGGAAATAAGTTCCAGAAAATAGCCCTTTTTTTTTATTTATGAGCTTGGGGATGATATCCCAAAACATTTTTAAAAATTCAAACCAATTTTTGTCTGCCAAACATTGAAGATTTTTTGGAAGAGTTAGAGTGGCAATGGGCTGCACAATGGAAACATAGGTAGACTTGCTTCTTGCAGCAAGAAAATTCCCTAGACAGGGTGTTTTTTTATGGAGTATGCATGTTCTCCCTGTTCATTTGTGGGTTCTCTCCGGGTACTTGAGCTTCTTCCCACAGTCCAAAAAACATGACTGTTAGGCTAGTTGGCTTCTCTAAATTGTCCTTAGGTGTGACTGAGTGCATAAATGGTTGTTTGTCCAGTTTTTGTCTGTGTTGCCCTGCGATGGATCAGCAACCTGTCCAGGGTGGACCCTGCCTCTTGCCCATTGACAGCTTAAGATAGGCACCAGCACCCCTCACGACCCCAGCCAGGATAATCGTGACAGAAATGGATGGAGAGTGGCAATGTTGTCTGCCAGCTGAGTTCTAAGGACTCTGTTGTGTACCTTGGTTAGTATATTACATATTATACTCTAACTTATCTTATAATCATAATTACCTGTTTTTATGCTTTCATATGTTGTCAAAACATTTAATCCATTAATATTTTTAAGATTAAGGTGATGTTAGGATAGACAGTCCTGGGTTATGTGCGCAATTCTGTGCATACACAACAATGACAAGAATGAGAAAAAAAAAATGTCTATTGTCAGCATGGACAAATGAAAGGTCGGTGGGAACTCTGTGGCTATGGAAAGGCGACATTCATGGAGACTATGGATACACTGCGTCCAAAGCTGGGGAATGTGACAGAATTTTGCACCGATGGAAACATACAAATATCAGCACATTTTAGTAGGTGGCTTTTTGTAATGTTAGTCATAAAAACAAGTTTGATGTTTAATGAATAATAATACTGTTCTGATGTTTTACAGACAGTGGCTAGTACAAAAACTGTGTGAAACACAGCCTTGATATCTAGCATAGTAAAAAGAAACTAGGTAAAAAGATTCTGGCTGTAAGTACACAGTATACTGTTATAAATGGGTTTTTGTTCTATGGTAAGAATGTAACGACTCAGAACACAGGGACCAAGAATTCGTCCAAGACAAACAGTGGTATAACTCCAAAAGCTTTTATTTAAATCATGGACAGTCTGAGTATCAGTAGCTAGGGTGTCTATCACAGGAAACTCTGGTTTAACAGTTCAGCCTGTGTCCTGAGAAGGACGTAGGATCCAGTCGATGGGCTGCACACAAGATGTGGTGGGGGGCCGCCGAGTGTTCCAGATGCTGCAGCCTCGGAGAGTGAGAAAAAGCAAGAGTCCGAATACAGATAAAGCAAACAAATAAAAACAGAAAGGCTCAGAGGTCGAGGAGTCTTAAGGCAGGTCAGGCAAACAGATCAGAACAGGAAGGCTCAGAGGTCCAGGAGTCTTAACTGGATGCAACTGCCTTACATAGAAGCATGAAAAGGACAGTGCCCTGCTTCTGTGTTGGAACAGAGACATTTGCAACCATATTTGGTACAGCTGTAAGGAAGCAGAAACTCTTGAAGCTTTCAACCTCAGTTTGTATTTACTGTATATATATTTCTAAGCAATCAGAGCAAACTACTACGTGTGTTTTGTAGTACATGAGATTTACTGTACATAACAATCTGATTACAGGATCTTTGGACTGGAGTTCTGCATCATGTGACTGCCGTACATGAGCGGTACTTTGGGGCCTTTTGACATAGGCCTTTGGAGGAAGAAAGGAATACAAAAAAGGATTGCAAAGGGCTCTGCAGCACACAAAAGACTTCAAAAGATCATTTATGATGCACGTTGATTGAAAAACATACCCAAGTATCTGTCTTTCAGGTATACCCTAGAAGTGTACCGGAACATTTATTGTCTCCTTTATTTATTGTATTTTAGATCAACCTCAGACCTGGAGTCCTTCAATAACCAAATTCTTATGTATGCCTCAAAGCACTTCAGCTTCAAACCAACAGTGTACTATGCTCACACCCTGTTGGCAGGGCTAGATTATAATTACCACCTAAACCATGGAACACAAACAAATGCAAATGGATTACATAGATAAGTTTATTGTAAATGTTTACCTATAATCCATAATATATTCTATGGACACAATGGCAATGTTGATATGTTTTTATTTACTCCGCCAAGGTATGGCAGACTTTTTAACAAAAAATCAAAGATGTAGCAGCTGTACACCATCAAGGACCCAAAAACCTACAGGTACATCCCAGATCTACAGAGCATTATTCGTCAATCAAGATTATTGGCTCCTTGGACAATGGCAGGGAAGCAGCCTCTTGCACTTGATGACCCGCAAAGGCTAGGGCTGTTGTCTGATGGCCCTGCTCCAACAGTAAAAGAACTGAAGGAAAAGAAAGCCAGCCGAGGGCTTGGTCAGTTGTATTCAAGGCAAGTGCCTTATTTTGTTGAATTAAAATCTGTACAGTGTGCACAGCTGTTTGATAGGATTTTTATAAAAAGTGCCAATAACATGTTAACCTATGTATTTTCTTTCTTTTGACGGGTCAACCAACTCACACATGATGTGGTGCTTGACGAGAATGTGACTATGAAAGTTGAAAAGAGGGACATTGCTTTCTTCATTAGCTCTGTATATAAGGTACCATTTTCTTGTGAATGTATGCCATGTATAAAGAAAAGTATATAATTTGATTATTACTCGTACTCGTTACATTCGCTGCCTCCGCTTTATCCGGAACCGGTCTCGGGGGCAGCAGACTAAGCAGAGACTCCCAGACTTCCCTCTCCGCAGACACCTTCTCCAGCTCTGTTGGGGAAGCCCAAAGGCTCCCAGGCCAGCCGAGAGACATAGTCTCCAGCGTGTCCTGGGTCGTCCCCCTGGCCTCTCCTCCCGGTGGGGCGTGCCTGGAACACCTCCCAAGGGAGGCGTCCAGGGGCATCCGAAAAGATGTCCGAGCCACCCTCAACTGACTCCTCTCGATGTGGAGGAGAACCGCCTCTACTCTGAGCCTCTCCCGAATGACAGAGCTCCTCACCCTATCTCTAAGGGAGAGCCCAGCCACCCTCCCGCGGAGAAAGCTAATTTCAGCCGCTTGTATCCGGATCTCGTTCTTTTCCGTCATGATCCAAATTTCATGATCATAGGTGAGGGTAGGGAACGTAGACCGAGCGGTAAATTGAGAGCTTTTGCCTTTTCGCTCAGCTCTCTTCACCATGACAGACCGGGTGCAGCGTCCGCATTATTGCAGCAGCCGCGATCCGTCTATCGATCTCCAGCTCCATTATTCCCTCAACTGTGAACAGGACCCCAAGATACTTGAACTCCTCCAGTTTGAGGAAGGGACTCTCCTCCAACCTTAAGGGGACAAAACCACCTTTTTCGGTCGAGAACTATGGCCTCGGACTTGGAGGAGCTAATTCCCCATCCCGCCGCCACACTCGGGCTGGCGAAGTGAATCGCCCAGCGCGACGCTGTAGGTCTTGGCAGGAAGGAGCCAGCAGAACTACGTCATCCGCAAAATTTGAAAAATTTTATTTGATTATTAGAGCAAATAAAACACAATATGCAAAACATTTATTCTGAATTATGGTTTTCTGAGGGGTTAATTTTTTATGTTTGTAAACGTCTAAACTTTCAAAAAAGTTGAAAAGAAAATCCACTGGACTTTGTTTTCAAAGTTTGAAGACATTTTGCTTCCCATCCAGGAAGCTCTTTCAAACTAAAATGTCAGAATTAGTGTATAGTTTCAAGCTTTATAGAGCAGCCCAAACAAAGCCATGTTTTGGCATAGAAAACATGCAAATTGAACTAAGCAACTCTGATGACAAACAGCTACGTTCCTAGGTTCAACACCAATCACATCCCAAAGCTTGCAAATGACACCACTGTGATGAGCCTCATCAGAGATGAGAACGAACCAGGACTAGAGAGAGGAGGTGGAGCAGCTGGTGGCCTGGTGCAGAGATAACACCCTGATCCTGAACCTGGAGAAGAGGAAGGAGATCATCTTGGACTTCAGGAAGAACCGGCTTAACCACGCTCCATTGCTCATCAACAGCTCAGCTGTAGAGGCGGTCAGCAGCACCTAATTCCTGGGGGTGCACATCACAGACACCCTCAACTGAACTGTAGACACCCCCTCACTGGTCAAAAGGTTACAGAGGCGCTTTTACTTCCTGTGGAGGATGAGAAAAAGCCCATCTGCCCTCATCCTCACCTCACTTTCTACAGAAGCACCATAGCCGCTTCTGACCAGCTGTCTCACTGTGTGGTGTGGAGGCTGCAGAACTCAGACTGAAGAAAGTGAGAAGAGTGCTGAGAACAGCAGAGAGGATCCTCAGGGCTCCCCTACCTCCAGAAAACACATTTCATCCCAGTGCTGCATGTCCCGAGCCCGTCATCATCAATGAGCCCTCACACCCCCACCAAGGAGGCTTCTCCCTGCTGCCCTCTGGCAGGGTATGAGAGATCCCTACTGAGTTTGGCAGTAAATATATTAAAGTTTCATGACAAACACAAGTTCCAGCAGAAAGAGATCATATGCTTCAAGCAGAAGGATGATCAGACAGAGGGAAGTCTGGACAGAGCCAATAGAAAACAAATACATTGTTTAATGGGTTAAATTCAGAACCAGCTCCTCATCCTTCTCTCCCACCCACAGTCACATGGACCTCCTGTTCTCCTCTGCAATTGACTCTACTGCTTCTAAGAGTTTGTTGTCAGGTAAATCAGAAGATGGTGCTGCTCTCTCTGCCTTTCACATGTGTGTCTCTGAAAGCCCTGTGGGATTCTACAACACCTCTTCAAACTTAGTCTGACCGTGCCTTTTTTTTATTGTCATCACAGTGTCACAAGTACAGAGTAACGAAATTCACTCTCTGCATTTAACCCATCCCCTTGGGAAGCAGTGGGTTGCCATTGTGCGGCGCCCGGGGAGTTGTTTGGGGTTAAGGGTCTTTTGCTCAGGGACCCAGATGGTCAGTCTGTGGGAGTTGGGCTTGAACTCAGAACCTCTGGATTCCAAGCGCAATGCCCTAACCACTGGGCCACACTCCCCAAATTTTGCAATGACAGTTGGTAACAAAGTAAAACAGTTATCTTTAAGATGTGTTTCTCTCTTAGATAATAATACAGAACAACTCATTTCAGAACATTATGACAAAAGCTAATTCTTTTCTTTCTATTTTGCAGGTATCAAAATTCTTAAAGCTGTAGCAGGCATATAAATTCACATTTGAAAATATATAAAAAAAGACTATCCAATTACAATTTAAGATCTTAGATATTTAGGGGTTTAAACTGCATGTGTAAAGTACATTTGGGTTTTCACTTTGAACATATGTGTAAACTATACCAACAAGTAAATAGTCGAGGGCATACCCAATAATAAGAACTGTACTGTATTAAATAAACATTGCTTTTAGGTTCTTGAGTCAGCCTCCTGCATAATGGGAATCCCAGATGTCCAGATGAACTCTGTTACACCTTATTTCCTTCCAGCCAAGCCAGTTTAGCTTGTCCCCATAACTGATTGCCAATCCCAAAGGCCTCACTGGACGTATCCTACTCAAAGAGGTTGACTCTGTGGTGACGCCAAGTCTTTGGTCTGACAGCCAAGACAGTCATGATACATGCTTATCAGAGAAAACAAGGTTCCCGCTGTTCCCCTTTCTGATATCCGTCCTTATTTCCATGGTTTCATCCCATTCTGGCGCACTCACTCTCCTGCTTTCTTGTCATCTCAATTCTCTATCACTCTTCCTTTGGATACACTTCCTGCATCCTCTCTTCCACTATCACCTTATACTTTGCTTTTTCTTATCGCTTCCTCCCTCCTGGCTTTTCAGAATTTCTGTGCTGTCTCTCAAGTTACTCTCTTGCAATTGTAGACCTGCCTATCTCTCATAGCCTGCACAGTATTGCACAGACTGTTACACACATACACACTCTAGGATGAAGGTCTGCCTGATTATTTCTACTAGAGTGTAGGAAAACAGGCACTGATCAACTCCTGTCTTTGTATGTCTGTCTGTTTAAAGCCTTCTCCCTTTTTATATTACCTGAGAGGTTTTCATTTTATACAGTTCTTGTACATTTACTGTAAGACCAGCACAGTCATGAAATCACTTAGATTATGTAGAACATTTCTGCTGTTTTGAAACAAACTGAAATATCTCAAAATACAACACTTCAGAAAGAAAAAAATGAATCCCCTTCATGCATCAGTGAGGAATGAGATATGAATCAATTTCTCAGTTCAATTCAAAAATTAAATGCTGCAGTAACTCACTGCTTATTTTATTATCCAGGTGTTGTAGCTGTTGATAGCTGCAGGCAAAAATGATCTTTTGTAGCGGTCAGTCTTGAACTGGATCTGGAGAATCTCTGACTGAAGACACTGTTGTTTTTTTAGATTCTTCTGAAGAGGATGCTAACTGTTGTCCGTACCTTCATCACTCTATGAAGAAATTCTGTTAGAAAAATGTGTCTGTTATAATTTTATTTTTTAAATTACACACATCTGGCCCACCAGGATTTTTCAAGTGTTGTTCTAAATGCGGAGAGCAAATATTTATCTCAGGGCCTGGTATTATCCAGCTATCATGCCGTAGGTGACTGATAACTTCTGACCCCTCCTGGTAACTTCTGCCCACTCCTGTTATTCCTTTGTCTGATAATAAAGCAGCAGGACAGAGAGGTTCTGGCAGAGTTGACCACAGACTCCTCAGTGGGTCTGGTAACTCTCCTTTCCTGCAGGAAAGAAACTTGTGTGTTGTGTTGGTCTCATTTCTAGGACACATTGGGATCCTAGAAAAGAGCCAAACTTCTTTATTAGTTTGTTCAGCTTTTTTAAGTCATTTGTCCTGATGCCTGCACACAATTGTGGGATATCTGACACCATTGTGTGCGTTTGGTGAGGAGATGGTTGCAAATCATACCTGTTGTAGCTGCTGTGCACCAAAACCAAAGGTGATGGACAGCAGATTGTGCATTACCAAATTTTGCACATTTGGATTGCTGTGCCAATATGTGATCATGCTGTTCCCGAAGGACCTCTAAATGAACACATTGAAGTGACATGTAAAAACATTTCAGGAAAAAAGCCTTGTGCATTTTTGCATATTTGGATCGCGCTGCCAATAGGTGGACATTTTCCGACAGCCTTGAAGGAGTTCCCAGAGATGCTTAGCACTTGTTGGCCCTTTTGCCTTCACTCTGCGGTCCAGCTCACCCCAAACCATCTCGATTGTGTTTAGCTCCAGTGATTGTCGAGGCCAGGTCATCTGGCGCAGCACCCTTTCACTCTCTTTCTTGGTCAAATAGCCCTACAATGCCTGGAGGTGTGTTTGGGGTCATTGTCTTGTAGGCAAACTGAATGGAATAGCATGCCGCTAAAAGATGCTGTGGTAGCCATGCTGGTTCAGTATGCCTTCAATTTTGAATAAATCCCCAACAGTGTCACCAGCAAAGCACCCCTACACCATCACACCTCCTCCTCCACGCTTGACAGTGGGAACCAGGCATGTGGAGACCATCCGTTCACCTTTTGTGCTTCGCACAAAGACACAATGGTTGGAACCAAAGATCTCAAATTTGGACTCATCAGACCAAAGCACAAATTTCCACTGGTCTAATGTCCAGTCCTTGTGTTCCTTAGCCCAAGCATCTCTTTTCTGCTTGTTGCCTGCCCTAGCAGTGGTTTCCTAGCAGCTATTTTACCATAAAAGCGTTATTCACACAGTCTCTTTTTAACAGCTGTTCTAGAGATGTGTTTGCTGCTAGAACTGTGTGGCATTGACCTGGTCTCTAATCTGAGCTGCTGTTAACCTGTGATTTCTGTGGCTGGTGACTCGGATGAACTTATTCTCCTCAGCAGAGGTGACTTTTGGTCTTCTTTTACTGGGGCGGTCCTCATGTGAGCCAGTTTCTTTGTAGCCCTTGATGGTTTTTGCGACTATACTTGGGGACACTTTAAAAGGTTTGCCAATTTTTCGGACTAAATGACATTCATTTGTTAACTTAATGAGGGCCACTTGTTTTTCTGCTTTTTTTTTGTGATAATACAAATTCTAACAGTCTATTCAGTAGGACTATCAACTGTGTATCCACTTGAATTCTGCACAACACAGCTTATGGTGCCAGCCCCATTTATAAGGCAAGAAATCCCACTTATTAAACCTGACAGGGGAGACCTGGGGTGTGAAAATCATTTCAGGTGACTACCTCTTGAAGCTCATGAAGAGATTGCCAAGATTGTGTGAAACAGTAATCAAAGCAAAAGGTGGCTACTTTGAAGAGGACATATTTTCAGTTTTTTCACACTTTTTTTTTTAGTATATAATTCCATGTGTTAATTCATAGTTTTGATGCCTTCAGTGTAAATCCTCAATTTTCATAGTCATGAAAATAAAGAAAACTCTTTGAATGAGAAGGTGTGTCCATACTTTTGGTCTGTACTCTATATAGTAAAGTTAACTGGTCCTAGCCCAGATCCCTATGGTACTCCACAAGTAAATTTGGAGCATGATTTATCATTATTGTGCTGCCTTATCAACCACAATTATGGTTAACAAAATCAAACTGGTCAGACAGATACGATTTAAAGCGAGTCGCTAAAAATACCCAACTTCCTACAGGTGCCCACGCACTAATTTCAGAGTGGGGGTTCTTAGCTTAGTTTGATGAACCTGAGCGATCTGATGTTGTTTTTACCACTCTTTAAGCAGCAGATTAGACTATTGTTTTGAAATCCTATCCACTTCCCAAAGGGAGCTCAAGTCACAAAATGTAAATTCATCAAAAGGCTGCCTTCTTCGCTGAACTCTTTGCACCGAAGCAATCAAATATTACAATTATAAGCAAAATTCCTGAATGGGTACAGGCACCGGAATTTTGATTTGATTGATTCCCTTTAAACAGCGTCAGTAATGTAGATCCTCACTAGGAGGTGATCAACCAATGCTAGCGTGATAGCGTTTGTAAAGAAATGAGCTGCGACACGGTTAACTGATCAGCAAAGATGGAGGTTTTCAGAGGTAGTAGAGTAAATTAGGCTTACATCACAAACTGGTGGCGTAGTGCAGAAGTTAGCTTTTCCCAAGCTTGCAATAAACAAGGAGAAATGCTCTTGAGGAATGTTGGCCAAGAGATACCGACCAAAACCTTTCTAGGACTGTAAAAATCAGCAATGGTTCATTCTTTCCTGCAGTAACAATGGTTCGGTCACTCACTGGATGACAGAGACAGTACACTAAAATACAAAAGTGAATTCCTCCCTCTCTAGCATACTATTTGAACAAAATAGCCATTTTTAATTGCAAAACCAGAATTGGCTTTGCATTAATTGAGTGATTCCCTGAATTAATCCTTTCAATTAATATTTATCCTAGTTATTCAGTTCACTCAAAAGAGCTGCTGTTCGTATCACTACTGTAAATGATACAAAAAAGTTCTCAAAGCTACAGTGCATTGCAATAATTAGGAAGAAAGTGTCATCTCAACAGTCTTTTAAAAGTTTGATGTCATCTGTTGGATGAGCCTCCTTTGTCTTTTTACTGCTCTGCTTTGCTCACAATATAAAAATCTTTGTAACAGACACTACTGTGTTTACCACAATAAAGTGTATGATGTTATGATTCTGCAGCACTCTTATGCTTCAGGGTGTGAATACATTTGTCTAGGTTAACATTTGTTTACATTCCCGAGGGCTAAATTGTAACAAAAAACAAATAAAGTGCCACAGAATGTGGGAAAGGAATAGCAAACTGTCAGGCCCTTGTGACTGTGTCCTAGAAAACAAATTTGATAAGTTAACAATGAAAAGATTTGAGGAAAAATAACTTTCAAAAAAGCAAAGCTATAAATAAACAACAGCAGCTTGGTAAAAGACAACATGACTGTATAGGACTAAGTAATAAAGGATAACATTAGAAATGGAGCGCTGATCGCTTGTGAATCTCATATAAATCCAATTGTGCAATGAAATATTTCATAATTACACTTTGGGCAGTGAATCTGAGCAAAATCTGGCATTTAGATGGAGGATGTGGGTTTATTTTTGCATTTAGTTTTTTTTTCTGGTGCCTTCAACTGATGTAGGGGATTTCAGGTGTGCAAAAAAGGAGGTTGAACCTGACCCAGCCTGAAGCATCATATTTGTCTAATCTTATACTGTTTATATGGGAAATGTTGTAATACACTGTTTATATGGGAGGAGTGTAATTTTAATTTATGGGTTTTAATAAAAAAAAAAAATTCTGTCTTATTATATTATATTTTGTTATACTCTACTTACAATCATATTTTTCTCTCTTCTGTAAGTGGTTGGACTGCAAGAAAGGATTTTCCCACAAGGGAAATAATAAAATTATTCTGATTCTAATCATGTTTTTTTTTTTCCAAGATTCCCATGTATTTAGCTCCATCTTCAATTTCCATGTTGACAAAACACAACTCTAAAGCAACCTGATGGTTATATATCCTCCACACTGAAGGTATTTTTTAACCACAGGGAGTTGATTCTTTCCAGTTTTCTGGCAGTACTTTGGAACGTATAAGCCCTTACAACTATGATCTATATCTTTAGCTTTCTTAGCTCAGGAAGGACATTCAATGAAAGCTTAAAAAGAGACTTAAAAAAGATGTACTGTATTTGTTGTTCACTGGGTTTATATTTGATTTGCATCTGACTTGGAATGTATTTAGAATGGCTGACCTCCATGCTGCTTAAAAACATGGGCAGACTGCTCTAGTCTAACCCAACAAAAATGACCAAGACTCCTCGTTAGGTGTCTAAAAGTCTTCAGAAAAACAGGTAAAATAATGTGCGCCTGCGCGAAAAGTAGCATGCTGCAGTTACACCGCTTCAGTTCGCTTTTTAACTTTCTTACTGTTATCTTTTTTGAATGCTCTTGTTTTTTCAAGGGAACTCTGTGAAGTATTATCCTCTATAACGAGGTCATTTTCAGAGTTTTTGTGCTTTTTTTCTTGTTGTTTTTTATCATGCCGCTCCCACCAGTACATTTTTATTCCAGAGAACAACTGATCACTTTAATGGCGGCCGGCGTGGTAGTCAGACCAGCTGTAATACCACCCGAACTCTGTAGTAAAACACAACGAGGTTGCAGAGGAGGAAAGCAACATCGGGGGATGAAAGGAGGGTAGAGACGGGACTGGCTGATTGAAAGGAGAAGATTTAAGCGGTGTCTCCCCTCTGTCGTTATGGGAAACGTGCGGTCCCTTAGCAACAAGATGAATGAGCTAACGGCACTAACGCGGAGCCAACCAGAGTACCAGGAGTGCAGTCTGATGTGTTTCACAGAGACATGGCTGCACAGGGACATTACGGACCAGTTTGTCTCCGTGGATGGCTTTCATACCATCCGGGCCAGACAAACAGGCTCTAACCAGAGTTGAAAAAGAAGTGGGAAGCCGCATTGCACAACTGAGCAAGAAGATAAGTACATTAGAGTCTCTAGTTGAGGAAACAGACGCCTCACAGGGTCCCCAACTGGCATTTTTTTAAATAGCCACCCACAGTAGCCTGTTTGTGCTGTCCTCTGAAAGGAGTAGTACACACCGTTGTAGGAAATCTTGAATTTCTTAACTATTTCTCGCATGGAATAGCCTTCATTTCTAGAACAAGAATAGACTGTCGAATTTCAGATGAAAGTTCTGGTCCACCAGCCATTTTGAGCGTTTAATTGACCCCACAAATGTATGATGCTCAGAAACTCAATCTGCTCAAAGTAAGGTCAGTTTTGTAGCTTAATGATGTTTCATACGAAGCATTTCAGCAACTCCCCTATGTTTCTCCATCCAAAGTTGAAGCAGCAGTTCAGCAAACAAAGGTTTAGATTTAATTTGCTTAAGCTGGAGCTCTGATATCAATGCACTGTCCCAACAGCCACAGCAAAACTGTGTCAACAGATGTCTATTAACACGTGCAGGTGAAATGTCTCCTGCTTACTTGCTAGGGTTTAAGCAACCTTTAATCGTTATAAAAATGTATATGGATTTTCTCCTGCATTTTGAAATGTGTCCATGACACATATAATTCATTACCAATCTGAACGAAGCAATACCCAGAATCAAGAATTTGAAGATAAACTGTTGGTGAAGTTTCAGGTTTGATGGGCTTTACCATATCATGAGCAGGGTGTAATAAACTATCAATGATCATATGTGGTCCTTGTAGATCTGAGATTGCAGGGTCTTTCAATAACAGCTCTGCTCCAGAAGGAAGATGTGTCATTATCAGACTCATTTTGAGTCCTTGGTGATCGTCCATAGAAAGCTTTAAAACTTTGAATGAAATAAATCATGGCGTCACCATTCTTTAGTATATGTTAACCACATAAACTTCAGTAGAAGTGTGTTGAGTGGATAGATCCACTTTTCCCTTTGCTGCAAAGCTCCTGATTTTCTTCAATAGGTAAAAGTGATTCTACAGTCTCACTTGCACCGTCTTCAGAAATAGACTTGACTTGAACAGTAATTAACCGAAACTCAGCAACAGACTGACCAAGCAAAGATGTATGTTGCATTCTTAACCCCTGTACCACCACTGTATCATTGCATGTTTAGGTTAAATGTAACAACATCTGAAAAATTCATAAGGTCTAAACATAAGGCTGATTCTGTTACAGTTAGAGGTCTACTGTTGTGGAACGTTCACTTTTTTAACAAGAGAATCTTCAATATGCCTAAACAAATAAAACAGATCCTTCTATCGAGCCATGCAAAAAATGAGAATGTGAGCCAGAAGGCAGCAGCCATGCATGCGTGGGTGTGTGTATTAAGGAATGATGGCTTGTGTAAAATAAGAGGCACATAGCTAGATTTTATGTGTATGAGTAAGCCAAGTGGTTAAAAGAGAGGGCAAATTGGGGTCACGTTCATAAATGAGTAAAAAGGAAAAGGAATATGAAATGAATACAAGACAATGTGGCTCTGTCTTAATGTGTGGGTCCCTGTTTAACTGTGATATGTGAAAAGCTGTGTCTAAATGGCAAAACCGGGTACATAAACAAAACAAGGCAGCTCTAGCTGTGTGTCTTTGTCCGTAAATCATCAGTTTGGGGTTAGTGAAAGTCTGTTTATTCATACCGTGACCCACATATGCTCTCAAGAAAGGCCTCATCAAAAGCCTTATTGTCCTCCTTCTCCTTTCACCTCCATTTCCCTTCCCTCTTTCCTCCCTCCCTGTTTCCTTTTCCCTCCCTCACTCGGTCATTCTCCTTTTCTCTTGGGGTCTTTTTATAAGCCAGGCTTGACAGTCTCACACGAACCTCCCTTCTCACCTAAAGCCCCTTCGCATTCTTGGTTTCTTGAACTCTGCAGTAAAGTGAAATCTTATTTAAAGACTAACATAAATATCACAGCTACAGTGGCAGAAAGGTAAGAACTTGACGGTTGTGGTCACTCAGCATAGACGTCCTACTCCATCTTTATAGGCAAGAGCTTCCCGTAAAACATCTGGACTTACACGTATCAAATGCCTGCAGTGTTTTACTTAGAGGCCCAAATTAAGATCTGCTCTTTATTTTGCAAGAACAAAATTAAATATGTTCCAGATTTGTAACTCACAAAGAAAAGTTATAAAAAATCTGACAGCGGCTTTGCTGTTTTATATCACATCAGCCCTGCAAACAAATTTAGATTTGTTTCATAAATATAAAATTTTTTTATGTTTACTTTTTCTTTTAAATAAGTAGATGTCAGGACTCAGCCGACAGGGCCGTGCAGTTTCTGCCGGTTCTGCTTCTTTCTGCTTTCTCCCCAGGTGTTTGCTGTGACAGGTGGGCAGGGCGCACACACCTGTGGCTGGTTGAGCTGCGTCTGATCGCACTATAAGAGCAGCATCCAGACAGCAGGAGGACGCCAGAGTGTTAACCGTAGTGGTTACCTCTCGATCGCCTTTCAGAGGGTCTCACTCGTGCTGACTCCAGGTTCCCACAGGGTCCTCCCTTTCTCCTGGCTCCAAGCAAGGTGCTTCGAGCCACTCTGGTTTCTCCTGCTGCCCCGGATCATTAAGTAAGCGCAGCTCTGTCACCCTCTAGCCCGAGCCCCACCTGTCACTGAGACACCCGCCACCAGCTCCATCGATCAGAGCCTGAGTCCGCTCCGTCCTCCCCCGGTTAGGTTGCTGCGTCCGGTGGTAAGCTCACGTTCTTCTACTCATTTTTTGCCTGATCGCCCTTTCCGGCTAATCACCTACTTCTCCTTTCAGAAGTCGAACGGGTCCCGGTGCTGTGGCTTCCCCGTCGACTCCGTTGTTTCCATTTTCTCTCTCAATAAACAGTTAACTGATCCCTGTTGCCGTGTGTGTTCTGCATGTGGGCTAAATACGTTCAGCCGAACATGACAGTAGAATTCATTATATTTTTGTAGCACAGACCAATGTTAAACTTTGACTTCAAATGTATCAAAAACTGCATATTTCAAACAAAGTTTCATGATCGGTTTAAGGAATCTGACCCACATGCAGAGAAACCACTCAGAGAACACGGGGGAAAGTTTAACAGGTTTATTTCATGAAATGTAAACAGAGGTTGGATCTGGAACTCAGCGAACTGTTGAACCGGAACTGGACAGTCTGAGGGGGAGATCACACAGATAAGGTCAGGAACCATGGGAAATGATACTGCAGCTTGAATTATGCTGGAGAGGGACTCACGTTTGAGGGGGCTCTTGTCAATCCTTGATTCCAGTCTGTGTGGATTATCCAGAGAAGAGGGAACTTGTTGGAGAGTGGACAGGTAGACTTATGTTGCACCCAGAGGAGTAATGGGGCGGACTGTCACTTGGATTTCCGATGGGGACTTGAACGGATCATGTGGAGGTTTTTCCCCTGCTCAGTGTAAAGTCAGTAATTCCTTCCCGGGGGAGAAGGTCCAGGTATCAAGTTTTCACAGGAAGGCCTACTGTCTAAGAGCAAAGACAAAAACATATAAGACTCAGAGAAACAAAGCTATGTTAGACTCTACTAATCTCAGCTTGGCTAGAGTACACAAAACTGGCAAACACTCTTGCGTCGAGGTAGTGGCAGCCCACTGCTCAAATACTCCTCCAGTAATGAACCAACGAGCCGCAGGTGTGCAGGGAGGCCCAACGAGGGCAGGGCACCACCTAGAGGTGGAGAGAGAAGAAACACACAAACAACCCACACAAACTGGATTTCTATCACAAAGGGAACATCCATTGGTTAGACAAGATGGAGTCCTAATTGCGAAAACATTACTTTTCAAAATGATGGGTGCTTACTTCAGCTTGAATTCATTCTAATTTTGTTTTTGAAAATACAATTTTTGTAAGGCAAAAAGAATATCATCCAAAAAGGCAAAAATAATGTCAACCTTTTGAAATGGGACTTAAACAAATAACAATGATGGTAAATGAGTAAAATGGTTTGCTTTGGTAGGGTGAGAACAGAAATGAAATTTAAAAATACAAAATTCATATTGAAATAAAACGAAAGTATCTGAAGTGACAATAATATAGCATTTTTGGAGGGTTCCATGTGTATGAATAAAAACAAGAATTCCTACATATTGATATTCCTTTAGACATGCAATTATACACAGGTATGTGTATTTAAAATGTACAATTATGGGTACCTTTGCATTTATCAATTTTTCCATTGCCACTCCAAAGCCTAGGTACGTTTGCAAATGTACGCAGGTTTTTCCCTTTCTCTAGGCTTTGGTTACGTTAAAGACCTAGAGCTTTCAGTCTTTCCTTGTGTTTCTTGTGAGGTGGAGTTGTGTACAGCTGCAGTATTTTATTCAACCAGTGGTAGTAACCGATGAAGGTACTGTAAGTGTAAAAGTGTTGTTTAAATGTCTTCAGTTGGTCACATAATATGGATTAAGATGCATTTTTATGTACAAGTATACCTCAGTACTTAATCTGTGTAATCACTTTATGAAGAAATAACCAATTTTTAAATATGGGCCACAGCCCAGTGCTATCAGGCCGGTGTCACTGCTAACTTGGCTTGGATGTATATTTATATCTGTACTCTAACCATCGCCCTAATGGGTTTTTAGGTAAAAAGGTACACCTAAAATCATGTAGTCTCTGTTGTTTTGATGTGAGACAATTATAGAAGATATGTGGCTTCTGCCATCAAAACCTCTGATTATAGGTGAAAAAGTTTGGGTCGATTTTTTCAGTTTTTAGTCCTATTTTTATTCTAGAGATATCTTTTCTCTGATGTTACACGTTGACCAACCGTATGTGCTCTCTTTCATCCCTTTGACATGGAAAGCAATGTATAAATCATCTGCTTAACCGTTTATTTCCCAGCGAGAGCCACCAATGTGGCTAGTTTACTGTTACCTCTCCTGACATTAAAAGTTATTTGTGGATCAGTACTTCTATTTTACTTTAGTATGTCTCCTCTATCACACTGGGCAGTAGGTTGCTCACAACTGCTTCTGTTGGAGGTTTATTTCTGTTAAAAAAGGAATTTTTCATTTCTACTGTTGCTGCATGCATGCTCAGTGTGAGTGATTTCTGCAGAAAGCGACAATGTCCAAGCAAATATCTACTGTTGCCACATGTTCAACCAGGAAGAGAGGAGAAGCGCAATGTCTATAACTACATGCTTTCAGCTGGTATTCCTCAGGGCCCTGTCTAACCTTGCCGATTTAGACAAGGTATGCCTGACCTCCTAGAATCTCCTAAAATGCTGGCATACGCTGAACTTTCTATTTTTTCAATTTTGGGCATATACATAGCTTATTCATAACAAGTCTAGAGCGTATGTCCAACAACAGCCTATCCTATGCATTACGCACGGTAGCATATTGCCCATTAAGTGATGTGCAAGTCAGTGTCCTGTGCCTTTGATCATGGTATTGACCTAACTGCTTTTAACTCTCCTTAAAAAAACAGAGAAGAAATAAAAATTAAAATTAGAGAAAAAAGGTATGCAGTCACAGCAGATTATAGATGATAGATTATAGATTTGGATAAGCTAGACGCCACGACTTATGAGTAACTTACACTAATGTATGTCAACGATAAAATAACTTACCTGTAAGTTATTGCCCACGTATGGCATATGCTGGCATACTTCGGGAAATATTGAGCACGCTCAAAATTTATCGACGTACTTTCCCTATGTCGATGTGTGCCTACGTCTTTCAGCATACTTCAGCATGCTCATAACTTACCCATAACTTATCCAAGGTATGCCAGCATTTTTGCCACATGTTGCGTACGTCAAGCACACGCTGTGGAAATCATCAAGGTGGGACAGGACCTTTAGATAGAAAACATTTAACCAATCTGACTGTATGGTCTGTTTGAATTATCTCTGTATAGTGCCTTGAGATGATATATGTTTTGAATTAGCACTAAATGTCATGAAGCAGTGTTTGTTTGGAGGACCCAAATGCAGAGACCAGTAGGCAGAGGTGGTGAATTAAAGTGGGTTTATTTAAGTTCACAGATCCAAGGGCAGGAATCAGAGTCCAACAGAAAACTACTAACGCACCTGAACCAAGGAGACATCAGGGGTAAAACCCAAACTAGAAGCCAGGGAGAGACGAGGAACACAGACAGAAGTGTAGGTTAGGACGAGGATCCAGCAAACAGGAACTGAAGAGGGAGGGATTTTAAAGGGGACAGAGACAAAGAGAGGGCTGACGAGGGAATTGAAAACAGGTGCAGGCAGAACAGAAAACAGAGCAAGGGAGGACACACAAGAGGGCAGCAGAGGAACCAACAAATGGAAAACCAAGAAAACAGAAATCAAAACAGACCAAGACTCTGACACTATATATATAAACTGAATTAAATGAATTAATTCTAAGTAAAAAGAAGTCATCATTATGGCACATTTATTAAACAGTGTTATCATAGAGGGGAAAAAGTATGTCCGGAAATGATCATTGGTTTGTTAATTATGCCTTACAGCACGCATTCATACCACAATTTTTTTAAGGTTGACTATGTGTGTCCACTAAACATGGATCATCAAAGTTACCATTTTTTTTAGGAATGCCCACCACGTGCCTCGACAGGTAAACTCCATTGTAAAACATGGTGGTGGGAGCAACGTGGTCTGTTAGCTTTTCTGCATTAGAGAGAAGCTTATAAGAGGTGATGGGTGAAAGGTACTGGAGGTAAGAACTTGTTGATGCAAGAGTTAGATACTAATGCTTGGAATTTTCCACCAATTGATTTGTTGAAAAAAAAAATCAAAAGGATAAAGTATTTTTTCTTCATCCATGGACTTCATCCTTCAAATATGATAAACATGGATGTTTGTGTTTTCCAAGGGTGTGACAGTACAGTAATTTGCATGTTCTATGCCATTCTCTCACTTACATTTAGGATCCAAATCCATAAAATAATGTATATAACGAAATTTACAACTGAAACTACTTCATATCCTGACCCATGGTTTCAGTCTACACAAAGTTACAGCCATTAGCCATCATATTCTTTGGTTATTATGTTGTCAAGAGAGGCTAAAGGCAGTGGTTTCAGTTCTGCAAAAATGTTTCACTCATCAATTCATTTGAAAAATCCTTTGTAAATTCATGAATCACTAAAGTGCATTTTCTGCCTCTGGGCTCATGAGTTGCCAAGCAACACATTCAATGACAACGAATGATACTTAAAAGATGTATGTATTATATTGAGTTTAGGTGTATATTTTTAATATCACTGTGTGGGTTTCTTCGTAAAATGTTTTCCATGGTATCGACACTAAAATCATAAATATCTTATGAATGTCTATTAGTGTAAATAAATGCTTATAATCAACTTTTAAAAAGTACACAATGTTTAAATAACCCAGTTGTTTCACTATTGCTCTTCAAAACAAAAAAAACAAGTATTTGCTTTTTGAACCAATTCATCTGAAAGACAAATGGGTTTCTGTGCTGTGTGGGTGTATGAAATTCCATCTGATATGGGTTTGTCTTGGTTTCCAGCTTTTCCTCATGAAAGTCAGCTGTGGTGTTTTTCCTGCAAGGAGCACCATCTGAATGTTGTCCCTTTGGGAGGCAGTCCAATGAAAACAAAACGACAGAATGAGTTGAGCAGGAGTTGAAAAAGAAAGGAAAGAGAAAATATGTTGGGGATCAATTTCAACAAAAATACTGCAGGCCAGAGGCTGGATGCAGATGGGAGTGTGGGGTTGGGGGTGTCAATACGAGGACTTTACTTTTCTTTTCCTAAAAGGCAGTTTCAACTTTATGACAGCTGTGCTGATGTCTTCTATTTTAACTAAGACATTTGGAAAAAACAAACTCCATAGTTCCCCCAAATAAAAGGAGCTGATGCCAATGTGAAAATTGCTTTGTTAATTTAGTCTTTAGTTTTCCAACAAGTCTTGCTATTAAAAAGGTAACATATCACTGTTTCCTAAGAGATGAGAAACAGAGGACAAATTCAAATGTTGAGGATCACTCCTTTATCCGTTTTCTTTCCTCCTGAACTCTTATCATGTGTAAAATATCCTTTTTTAAAGATTCATTCATAATTTTTGCACAAGTCTGTCCTGCTTGCTATATATGCAATGTGTGACTCAAAAACTGACTCTTTCATTTTCACGACCATAAAGCGCACCGGACTAAAAGGTGCACTCTCAGTTATGTGTCCCATTTCTGTATTTAACACACATATAAGGCGCAATCGGACTATAGGGCGCGTTTTTATATACAGGTAAATGTCCTCTACTACCTTTTAAATACCTCTACTGCGTATTTAAAAATACAGCGAGGGCAAAACTGAGTATGACTGTGCTTTTATTCATGTATTTATTACAAACTATTAATCAAACCTGGGAGCTGGCCGTGAGACAGACACACATCGCAGATGACACAGCTTCGAAATTAACTTAAAATCCTGAAACCTGCCGACGGAATATGTTCGCTTTTATTGCCGGTATCCTGGTGCCTGCAGTTAAAATTATTTAGATGAAAAACACCTGCCAGCAGCTGAGAACACGCTGTGAGGCTGCTGTTGAAGGATTTACTGTCGGTGCACCGCTGGTATGTGGGGGTCTGAGCCTCCGACAGAAATAGATAATCTGGATGAACTGACTGCAATTATGAAGTTTTCAGGTGGCCTTTCTCACTTTAAAACATATTAAAACTACTTTATTCACACTGATCACAGCAAATATAGCTGCAAGATTTAGGATTATTTAGATGAAAAAACACCTGCCAGCCAATCGCGGTGAAAGGAGGAGACGCGCCCAGAGGCTGCTGCTGAATTAAGTTTTCAGGTAGAAAAAATAGAGCGGGAGCAAAAACTGAGTATGATTGTGCTTTATTCATGTATTTATTACAAAGTATTAATCAAACCCATCAAAGTCATCATCCTCTGTTTCTGAATTAAACAGCTGCGCTAAATCAGACATGCCAGTTTCCCCCTTCTGCGCCTGTCAGAGTCACTTTCCGCGGCAGCGCTGCTCCTTAGAAATAATGCCGGCTTTTGCAAAAGCTTGAACAACAGAGCCAGCAGACACTTTAGTCCAAGCATCTACAATCCATCCGCCAAACGGTGGCGTAACTTTGCCCAGCGCTTGCCTTCCACTTATCCTGAAACTGTGGTCTCCGCTCTGTCATCCATTTCCGCTTCCCACGCCGCCAAGCAGCCTTACTTTGAACGGCAGCGTCACACACCGATGTCGAAGCGGTGGAAGCTCCTTTGTCAGACCCTCGATAACGTATGCGAAGCACAGCGCTTCATTTGATTCACCTTTTTTTCACATCGGGCTGTGAGATGGGCACGCGAGCTTATTGGTGATGCGTGGAAAACCACCTCAGTCTTCTCTCAGATACACCTGCCTCAGCCACGCATCCACCCGCAGCCTTTTCATTTGCGTTAATATCATATGTCATCAGAGCGCTGTCTTCTGTCTCGCCAGTCTCCCCAGATCAGCTTCTTCTTGATTGGTTGATGCGGCACATCCAGCAGCAAAACTTCACTTTTTCCATCTCGGAAAGCAGCAGCAGCACGCTGGCGGCGCTTCCAGATGCTTAAACGGCTCCGCCAGGCGCCGCGTTTTGCGTCTTCAAAGCGGCGCAGCGGGACCTTTTGCTGCACCTATCGCGGCGCGTCAACCATTGACTTTGCATGTAAACTTCGCTGCTTCTGCTGCACCTGCTGGGTCCGGGTTCACACCCGATGTCGAAGCGGTTGAACAGCGAGCACAGCATTCATCAGCTGTGAGATGGGCACGCATGGAGTTGTTACATATTAACAGCGATGGTGAGTGGGGTGGAAAAACACCTGGCCTCCTTACATTCAGCCACTCTTTTCATCATCTCCTCAATGAGGTGGTCTCTAAAGTCGCAGTTACAACACACATAGGGCGACCGCACCATAGGGCGCACCGCATTACTTTTGAGGAAAAAAAGGCGTTTAGTGCGCCTTATAGTCGTGAAAAACGTGTATTTTATTTTGTATTTTGACATAATACAAATTTGTTTTACCTTGTAAACACGTCTCTCTTCCTGTCAGAAACATGAAATTGCTGCAGCTGCCTAAAAAAGCAGCTAAATGCTACTTTTCAGACACTAATTTCTGTTGCATCAGACGCAAAATCGGATTTGATGTGTTCTGGCTTTAGTTAGAGCTGTACTGTTTTCTTCAGGACTGTTAATAAATTAAGAATGTGAAAGACTGCATCTTATTCATCCCGCATTAGTCAGGGTGCAAAGTAAATTTTAAAAGAATTGCACTGAAAGAAGAAAAAGCATTTCTACACCTTTGGCTTTGTCCATAAATAAAACAGAAATATATAAAATATTTCAAAACCTTTAATTTAATCACTGTTTCTCAGAATTGATCAGGGTTAAAAAGTAAAATCCTCTAAAAAGAAGAAGAGAAATGAACTGAAATTAAAAACAACAATCTAAAAGTGAGCATCTTAATTGAGACTTTTGTGTATAGCACTTCAGAAGGACATGGACCTTGAAGAAAATGTATTTTTGAGTACCTGAGTAGTTTGTTTACCACAGTCCTTTTTTGTTTTGTTTCAGGTGACATTTCTTTTTCTGTTCTGAACCCACCTGATGAATCTTCTGCACTCCAGGAACAGATGGTACACTGCCTGGGATGGTTGCCAGCTCAGGCGTTCTGTGTTGTAAAACAGGCAGTTTCTGGGTTGTGTTCATCTTCAGATGAGACTCATAGAGCATGCTTGGTATACTCATGTGGTCTATAATGGCACTGACTCAACAGCTGAGCTTTAACTACTCCCTGTTTCACTATGAAGAGGATCCAAAATATGTCTGGCACAAAAATAAGTCCATTTAGCTGAAAGTCTATCTTTTTTTTGTTTAGAATCCCCAGGAGCCTTTCCATAGTTGAGTTTTGATTATCTATTTGTGAATTCTCTGATATTTACTGATTGCAATTTTTTTTTACAAAGCAGGGATACTGCCAGATATGTGAAAAGTATTTTTGCTAAATGTGAAAAAAAAATCACCCTAAAAAATTCTGATGTTTCATTTGTTATTTTCGACCCAATTTTTTTTTTAAAGCTGCCATACTAAGAAGTCTTCTTTTGCATGTGAGACAGTGAGGGATCCTTTTACTTTGCCTCAGAGTGCTACTTGGCCAAGGACATACCCCTTTCCCTGAATCTATTAAGTAATAAATAAACTACCAGTTTCCTGATGTTGACAACAATGGGAAGGAAAAAAACTGTTCAATGACATTGGAGAACATTTTAAAAAAAGAAGGTAAATTGAGAATCTTCTTCAAGTTCAGGTCTGATTTCAATAGATCTCTGTCATGGTCTTGGCCCTGATGGTTGGCATTATCATTTACTCCTTTCTAATTGTCCCGGTGGCTCATTACGCTGATCTTGTCAATCTAGTTCCTGCTGCTACTTATGCTGCCTGTTTGCCTACCATAGGAGCCAGATTATTCAAGCTGTTTTGTGAGAGTAAGTCTGGCGTTCTTTATATTTGTTCTCAGATTCTGATCCCGACCTGCTTCTGCCTTTGGATACCTGCTTTGCCCCTGTATGCTCAGTCAATATTCTTCATTGTGGACAGATTCCTGGATTAACAGAACTTGGGCTGTGCCTCTGACCTTGGCTTGGATTCTCCTATGGTACCTCCTCTGCTCTCTGATCTTCTGGTCTATAAACCTGGTTCTGCTTCGACTTAGGCTTTGGATATTCCCTCACAAACACTCCTGATGTCAGATGTCAGCTCTGTTAACCTCTTACACCCTAAGGGGGTATAAATAAATTTCTGCCTGACAAAAACACACAAAAAGTAAATAACTTATAGCCTCAAAGCTATTAGATTTAAGAAGAAACTTTTGGTACGTCTGTAAAGGTAAGATGTCATAGAATGGTTTTCTGGTGTCAGCACCATTGTAGCTTTGACCCTGCCTGAAATATTAGGGACAAAATACAAAATATTTTGCATTTTGAACCTCGCCAAAATTTTCTTTGAAATAAACATTGCAAAACACTACCAAAATATTATTTATAGCACAAAAAGTAGTACAGACTTTCAAATCTAAATGTTGTGTAAAATATACCAAATTTGGACTCAATCAGATGAATCATATTTATTTTAGAATGGTATTAGTGAGAAATTTCTTAGGCGGAGAGGCCATTTTGGCACATTTATCCATAAATGTCACCAAACTGTGCCAAATATGTTTTTTACATCAATACTGGGGGTTTGGTAAAATTACGAGGTCATGTAGCAGGTGGACCCGCCGGCGGGTCCGTAGGGTTCAAGGGGCTAATCAATCTGAACTCTGTGGCGGCACCTGCCTCAAGCGGTTGACAATATCCCCCTCAGATTCTTCTTCCTCTGGGATCTAAATACTCTGAACCACGTTAGTGACCTTTGCTCATTGTCGTGATCAGCACTTGATTCTAAGTCACTGATCTGACTTTCTATCCCTACAGAAGACCAGGTTTATCTGCCCCAGCCACATGCTCCACAGTGTAAAATAAAAACTTGTTTGAAAATTGTCTAATTATTCTACTTTGAATATTGGGTCCAAGGTGCAGAGGTCTTGACAATCTCCACATCAATAACTGTATTGATGTTTTTTGTTTAGTAACCAAAAAGTTGTACTACAATCTGAGAGCCTTGCTTTAGATTATCAACTGAAGGATGGTGCGGCTCAGGTCTTGTGTCAGGTCTTTGTAGATTTTATTATGTCTGTGTGGCACCCGAGAGGTGCGATCGTCTTAAAAAAACCATAAAAACCAAACAGACTGCGGCGATTGTGAGCAGGGCCCCAAAAAGTTTAATTGATTAAAATCCAATAAAAAGAGATAAAAAGATAAGTTAAAAGGAAAAGGGTTAAAAAGAAAGATAAAAGAGAAAAGATTAAAAAGAAAGATAAAAATCCAGATGGTGGAGATCAGCAGAGTCAATGGGCAAGTCTGTTAAAAGACGCGCACTTGGCGGGTATAATGGAGGGCACCGTCCACCCCAGCGCTGGGTCCTCGTTCTGGCACGCTGCACATGTGGGCCTCTCCAGCGTAGCTGGCCTGCGAGGTCACCTCCAACATGCGCCTCTGGCCAGCGTGCTCTGCGCCTCGCTTCCATGACGGGCCTCTCTGCACCCCCCGCTCTGGTGCGCATCTTCTGCACCTCGCCGCCTCCGGCGCGTCTCTCCTGCGCGCTTCCTTCTCCGGTGCGCGCCTCTCTGTCCGGTGTGCGCTCTCTTTCTCCGGGCGCGCTTCCTCTCCGGTGCGCGTCTCTTCTCCGGGCGCCTTTCCTCTCTGTGCTGCGTCTCCCCTCTCCGTGCGCCGCTCTCTCTCCGTGCGCCTCTTCTCTCCGGTGTGCGCTCTCTCTCTCCGTGCGCGCTCTCTCTCGGCCCGCGGCGCCTTCTCCACCTCGCTCCGGCGGGCACTCCTGCCGTCAGTCCCCAAGGCTCTCCCGCTGCTTCCCTCTCACTCGCTCCTTCCGGCTCCCTCCAAGATCGGCCTTCCCCAACCAAACCTTCCCATGTCCGGTGTCTGTCTCTCCAACCAAGCAGCTGCCTTTTTTAAATCAGCGTCCCAGTCGGCACGCTGCTTAGTTGATTGGGAACACCTGTGCCGTTGCTGTGGGCGTGTCCAGTGTGTGTGTGGCAATGTGGCCTCCAAACAAAATCCGAAAAAACATGCAACACACAAAATTGAAAACAAGCAGACAAGTTCACAATAAAGAAAATCCAAAATTAGAAAACATGCAATAAACTTAAAAAAAAGGGCCACATTACCACATCCCCCCACACTTTAATAAGGCCCGTCCCGGCCAATCCATAGTCTTATGGGAGAGCACCTTCCCATCTGATCTTAAAAAAAAAATAAAAATAAAATCCGTTAAAAACACTGCTCACAACCCCGCAGTCCTACCAGCAACGCCAGAATCTGTGGCACCCGAGAGGTGCGATCGTCTTAAAAAAACCATAAAAACCAAACAGACTGCGGCGATTGTGAGCAGGGCCCCAAAAAGTTTAATTGGTTAAAATCCAATAAAAAAGAGATAAAAAGATAAGTTAAAAGGAAAAGGGTTAAAAAGAAAGATAAAAGAGAAAAGATTAAAAAGAAAGATAAAAATCCAGATGGTGGAGATCAGCAGAGTCAATGGGCAAGTCTGTTAAAAGACGCGCACTCGGCGGGTATAATGGAGGGCACCGTCCACCCCAGCGCTGGGTCCTCGTTCTGGCACGCTGCACATGTGGGCCTCTCCAGCGTAGCTGGCCTGCGAGGTCACCTCCAACATGCGCCTCTGGCCAGCGTGCCTCTGCGCCTCGCTCCATGACGGGCCTCTCTGCACCCCGCTCTGGTGCGCATCTCTGCACCTCGCCGCTCCGGGCGTCTCTCCGGCGCGCTCCTCTCCGGTGCGCGTCTCTCTGTCCGGTGCGCGTCTCTCTCTCCGGCGCGCTCCTCTCCGGTGCAGCGTCTTTCTCCCGGCGCGCTCCTCTCCGTGTGCGCGTCTCCCTCTCCGGTGCGCGCCTCTCTCTCCGGTGCGCGCCTCTCGTGCGCGCCTCTCTCTCCGTGCAGCGCCTCTCTCCGGTGCGCTGTCTCCCACCCTCGCTCCGGCGGGCCTCCTGCCGTCAGTCCCCAAGGCTCTCCCGCTGCTTCCCTCTCACTCGCTCCGTCCGGCTCCCTCCAAGATCGGCCTTCCCCAACCAAACCTTCCCATGTCCGGTGTCTGTCTCTCCAACCAAGCAGCTGCCTTTTTTAAATCAGCGTCCCAGTCGGCACGCTGCTTAGTTGATTGGGAACACCTGTGCCGTTGTGGGCGTGTCCAGGTGTGTGTGGCAATGTGGCCTCCAAACAAAATCCGAAAAAACATGCAACACACAAAATTGAAAACAAGCAGACAAGTTCACAATAAAGAAAATCCAAAATTAGAAAACATGCAATAAACTTAAAAAAAGGGCCACATTACCACATCTGTATTTAAAAGGATTTTTTTTTTAGATAGTGTTCATTAGTGCACAAAACAACTGTCAAAACCCCTCAAGATGTCTGAATAAATACCTATCTACACCCACAATACAATAGCACAGATTACTTTAAAGGAGGCCTTATATTAGCTCTTTGATTAACTCTGATTCTGCAGCAGAGTTCAGACTATTAGACCATATGGAAACACTGACATGATCACAGAGAGGAGCTCTTGTAAAAGAAAATCCAAAACTGTAGATCATCAACCCTTTCCCTTCGCAGGAAAAAGGAGTATCCACAGAAATCCTCTCGATGTCATGAAACCACAAACAAACTCTGCTTCCAGCATCAATACTTTCTTTTCCTTGGCAGCTCCTTTGGAGTGGCAGGCAGGAGAGACAATCTGCCTGAGGGCCTGACACTTGTTGGCAAGTGAGAATGGACTTTTTAAAACTTGGATTTAAGTTATTTTTTGATCAGCTGATCTGTGTTCTGCCAATCCAATGTTCATAATGAGGGTAAGTGAGACAAGCAGTCTTTTCCTATTTTTCTAAACTTCCGCAAAACAGAACCGGAGGTTGTTGATTGATAGTTCTTTCAGTATCAGCATATCTATCCATCTAAGACTTTAATTACTTCTGTTAATAAATGAAATCAGAGTGAAGTCTTTTCGCTTCACTCTGTGTACTCCGACGTCGAGAATCAAAGAATCCACCTTTAGTATTCCATTTTCAGAGTTTTTTAAAGTGTTTAACAGAGACGCTAGCACCTGCGACGTGAAGCGAAAAGACTACAACTAAGCCGTAAACAGGCCCCATTTTCGTTTCGGTGGCAGCGGAATATTGACTATTCACTGACAGAACTCAACTGGATTTACAAAATGCTAAATAAAACACTACAGGAACGCGTTTTTTTCTTTACGAAACTTTTTTTGGAGCGTCATTGAACAGCGCTGACGACATCCGGTGAGTAGCATATTTAAAAAAAAACGTTTAAGGTTTGTTTTAAGGACATTATCGGACATGCTCTATGGAAGCCATTCTGAAGCAGCCAGGGGGTGGATTCTAAATGAGCCAAAAAGCAGAGACAGGACCAATTGTCAAAATTTTGGTGTCGATCATTCGATTTCATCCTGGACACTACAGAAAATGGGCTAAAAGTGTTAAAAACCGGAACTTCTCCTTTAAAAAGCAACTACTTTGTTTAAAAAAAACAAACAAAGAAAAACAAGCCAACAAAAAACTAACAAAACATTTTTGAATAATTGTAAAAAATAGTTTTGGTTCTGGCAATCTTATCAGCAGTAATGCTGTTCAATTAGATTAAATATATCCATTTACAAAACATGCCATCTCAGGCAAGTTATAAAGACAACTAATAAAATCAGACTGGTAAAAATTTCTATTTAAGGAAAACCAGTTGATCGCAGAAACTCACTGACTTGTAGGACATTCTATTGGATGAGCTTGTAACAAAACTTGCTTATATTTCGTCATTTACTCTACATTATACCGCACACCGAGCAAGCATGCAGTGACAGTGGAGAGGAAAACTTCCCTATTAACAGGAAGAAACCTAAAGCAGAACCAGGATCAGTTTGAGCATCCTTCTGCCAACACTGATTGGGGTCTAGAGATACAGAAACAGACAGAGAAGAAGAGGAGAACATGCAAACTTCATGCAGAAAGACCGCGGTCCAGGAATCATACCCAGAACCTTATTGCTTTAAGGTAACAGTGCTGCCCAATGCACCAATGTTTAGCCTATCAGTTTTAACATAGGAAGGGGATTTTTTTTTTTTCATCAACAAGCATATTTATGGACTGTATAGGGAAAATAAAGAACATACAATACTAGAACAATTATTTGAGAAAACATATTATAGTTCAAAGCAAAAAAAGAAAGTGCACTTGATAAGTTTATACATCTACCTTTTGGACAAGTAAGTAAAAGTAAAGCAACTGTTAGTTTAGAAAGAAAGCAAGAAGTTTGGAAAGAGGTGACAAGACACTACAAATCATTTCAGATGGCACAACCTGTGTAAAAAAAGCAGACATCAGTTAGTCTGATAGAAAAGCAAGGGTGAAGGAAGAATGGAGAAAATGATGAAATATAAATAGAGAAAAGGCTGAGAACCACTGACACAGAAAGAGAAAGAAAATAAAGAGAAATGTTATTTCAACATGGATCCTGTCCAAGTAAAATGTTTTGGATTAATGAATAAGGAAAATTGAGACAGCAGACAGACTACAGAAGCTCCAAAGAATGCTGAAATTAGTGGGAACTGAGAAATTATGAAAAATGAAGAAAACTGGGCTTAAAATCTGAGTGACTTCATGCGGAATTCGCCATTTCAATCTGAAAAACTCACAGAGAGAGAAAGATGCAATTAGAAAAAATTATTGATACAATAGTTTGAACTTTGGCGCTCAGGCCTCGGCAGGAAACATAAACCCTGATTTATACTTTAATGCAGATAAACTGATGTATGAGAATAAGGATATTCCCCCCCGGGCCTGAAACTGGTGGTGGAGTTTAGATAGATGAAGTTTGGTTAATCCATAGAGGCTGGTATGCAGGGTGATGCTTGAGTTAGATGTCACTGAATGAACAAAGTTTGCATAAACTGTCCATGAAGAGCAGCAAGCATGAAGCGACTGTGGAGAGAAAAATTCCCCTTTGGGAAGAAATCTCTGGCAGAACCAGGCTCAATCATGGCGGTCTTCTGCCGGACCGTTTAAAGTGACAGGGAACTCCATGATGAAAGTCTGGAGGGAGTACACACTGGAAGGTGAGGTTGAAGGAGCATCGAGGAGGAGTCGGATGAGCTTACTACAATGGTGGAGAAGGGGATGGAGGTGGGTTGTCTAAATCAAAGTCCGACATAGGAGCGATGGATCTTGCGCTTGTTGAAGAGCAGGCCTAGAGATGATTGGAATGGTTTTAAGTAGAGTGCTGGAAGATGATTGGGCAGCGAGGAAAGTGGCTTGAAGTGGGTTGGCTGCGTCGGAGGCGGATCAGCCTCAGATTGAATGGAAGTAATCAGAGTTTCTTCAGTTGAATTTCCGCCTTAGCTTCATTTCAATCTGAAAAACTCACACAAAGAGAAAAGACAATTAGGAGAAATGTATTGATACAATTACTTTGTCTTTGGTGCTCAGACCTCGACAGGACACAAAGCGCTGAATTTTGATAGATATGCATGAATAGGAGCGAAGAATAGGATGATTGTGGATTTATATTCTATTCAGTTCCCAGCAAGCTGGGAAATTATATTTTTTGATACTTTAAGTTGTTTATTGCCCTCCCGGTAAGGGTGGTAAAATATCTTATTTTTAATCAGATATTATTTTAGCTGCTATATACTGTTTATGAACACACACCCTACTAACTGTGTGTTAGAACAATAAATGAAAGATTAATTTCGAGCACTAATCATGGTCAAACAGTTAATTCTGCACATACATGGAATACATTCACCACAACTTCTGTTCAATATATAAGAGTTTATTAACAAAAATCGTTTAGCTCCAGGTCAAACATATTTCACTTTAAAACTCTCAACTAAGACTAGTGAAACTCAACTAAAATAAACTACTATCTACAAAGAGGGAAACAGGGTTGAAAACCATATTACAGTTTAATATGGATTCTGTGTTTGAAACCAAAGTTTATCTGGAAGAATTTGGGATATGATCAAATTAGCTTTTCACTAATTTTAAAGAAACTGGAATGTTTTCAGACCAATTCACAATGCAAATCCATGAGGTGAATAAAACATTTTTTGGCCAAATAATGTTTTTATTAAATGATTTGCTTAATCAAGAACCAATAACCTTTAGTTAAATGATTCTTTTACCCTCTTTGAAATAGCTAGCAATGAATAGACATCAGGATTCCATTAAATGACTCTTGGTCATACTCAGTGTTGGGGAGTAACGGATTACATGTAACGACGTTACGTAATTTAATTACAAAAAAGAGTAACTGTAATTCTTTACAGTTACAATGAGAAAATATGTAATTCAGTTACAGTTACTTCCGAAAATATTAAGAATTACAAATTTAGTTACATTTTTTTAAAAAATATAAAGAAAAACCTTTGCGAAATATGTAATGATATATTTTTTATTGCTTTGCGCCCTGTATCGCCGTTTCCCGCTACGGCTGTCTTGTCTCTATCATATTTGTCACTCTGATGATCCATCCTGGTGGAGCCTCCTTGAGGAACAGCAAGCGAGCGGACGGTGCTCTATTTCAGCTCATGCAGCGCATCAACAATGACAGCCTTCCAGCACTGGAAATTTAAGGAGCATTTCATTTACATCTGTGAAAAATGGCTCAAATTTAACCGTGCAGTGCAAGAAATGTTTGCTGGCTATCAAGAACTTGTCCACATCGAAGCAAGCTATGTCAAACCTGAGGAAACATTTAGAGGTAAGTCCAACTCACTGATAGACGAAGCATCTCTTCTTGTGGACATCCTGTGATCGCCTGTCAGCAGTTCCCTCTCAGCTTAGTGCTTGTTTAAGGTTCACATTCAGTTCTCAATAATTAAATGTTGAACATGGGTCAATACTCATTAAAACCTTAAAGTAATCAAAAGTAATTAGTAACATTACTTTTTAAAAGTAATCGAAAAAGTTACACTACAATTACATTTTAAACAAGGTAACTTGTAACTGTAACGGATTACATTTTTAAAGTAACTTACCCAACACTGGTCATACTTGGTAAATGAAATGTAATGAGCGCATGAGGAACACATGAACACTATTGTTATACCAGTGTTTAAACTCTTAGTGAAATAAAGCTTATCCAAGCTTCAACAACAGCTCAACACATGTTACTATAGCCTAGCGTGCAGTTCATCCTGTTAACTTCGTCTTTACTCATCAGTAAACACATGAAATAATCAACATCATCAAAAGACATATTGTTTGTTCTGTCCCTACCATCATGCCAGACCTGCAAACCTTTTTGTCCATTTCCATTTGGAAGCTTCTTGAGTTTCATCCAGCTGCAGCTCAGCAGTCAGGGCAGGCTTTCTTTGTCTCAGTTCGGCTCACACCAGGGGTCCTTAGGGAGTGCCTTCCCTCCAGTCTGGCTCCTTAAGTGGTTCAACCTGTTCTCCCTGGACAATGATTTGTTATTGCAACATTGAGCTCTAGAGATTTCACACCAGGACAACATCATCAACAGCCAGTTGATCCTGGTAAGATCCTCCATGCTGTCCATGCAAACAACTATGTACATGTCCAGTCCATTTAAACAGACTCTCTGTGAAACTCAATAAAAAGGGAACCTCAATGCAGAGCACTGTCCTAATCAATGTAAAGAAGGTGGGAACGAACCAAGCACTGAGGCTTTATTAAGGCCTAGAATAAATATTTCAACTATATTACACATGAAAAAAACCCATAACAAAATACTAAATATATTCAAATTCTGAAGTTTCATTTACTCAAAAATTAAGACTAAGATATTGATTTATCACTAAAGAAAATAATATTAAAAGTGATTTTAAATGCTGGTAGTAAGTTATTTTTTATAATGAATGAAACACAGACACACACATTATATTTAACACCTGGTGCTGCTAAGAATTACTAACCAGAGATGAATTGCTGTTGTAAAAGACTATGGTGTTTGTCTTCATCTGTTATTTGTGGTAATTGTGAACTTGTGAGTTTTTGCACAGTTCCCTTTGGTTAGTTTGTGCTTAGTGTCATAAGCCAAATATTTCCTGGGGCCGAACCAAACGTATGGAAACCAAACTTATGAGTTATACTGCATTAAGAAACAAAACAAAAATTACAGTAATTACATTATTATTACTGGTACCTTTATCCTGCCAGTTAAAGCTTCACTGAAACAGACAGCAGAATAGTTACAACAAAACAAGGATTGACAATCGTTACATTCACTTCAACATACCAGGTCTGTTGAAATGTGGGAGGAAAAAATTGAAAAGTGACTCTAAAACAATTCAACATATTCTCATTATCAGTTCGCATGAAATTGTACAAAAAGTTATGCACAGTATTTCTTCGTTTTTGACGTTTTTCCTCGAAAAAACAGATCAGTGAGCATGCGCAGCCAGACAGACGAAAAAAGCAGATCCTCGGACGGACGTAAAACTGGGAAAAACAGTGCAATAATTACTTCTTCAGGTCTCTAACTAGGTTGCTTGCTGTTTTGTATCTTAGGGTTAGGGTTGGGTTAATTGTATGTGAAATTCTATATTTATTGAATGGTGCGTAAGATGCGCATGCGCAAGGATATCTTGTCTCGAGGAAGACGACGAAATACGACGAAAAAACGTCAAAAATGTATGAAATTACGGTGCATAACTTTTCATACGATTTCATATGAACTGAAGTAATAACAGTACACTGAACAATTATAAGACAAAAGGTCAGGTTGGAGTCATTCTGAAATTCATTCAGGCTGATGGGGTTGGAGCATGTTTATAGCTCTCTCACCTGGTTCAGAAAGACTGAGAGCGTAGTCTGTGATGAGTGAGATGCCTTGTTATAAAAGCTGTGAGGTAGGAGGGAAATAGTCTCTGAATTCATCTGTACATAAAAAGCACACAGCAGTGTGAATGAACATGGAAAGATAGAGACAGAACAAAGATTATAATGTTTGACTGGACGTCCACAGTCAGTGGATTCAATACAATCCACTGACTGACTCTGTATTACAATGCAATACAGAGTGGTTTTCTGTGCATAATTTCTTCAGATTCTGCACTGGTAAATTACTACATAAGTCACCTGTTGGAAAAATGCATATCTTATCATTTTATTTCAATTTACAGGCATCTGGCTAAGGAATGTTAAGTGTTGCTCTAAATAACGAGAGCAAATATTTCTCTCAGGGCCTGGTATTACACATCTATGCAGCCGTAGGTGACTGACAACATCTGACCCCTCCTGGTAACTTTTGACCAATCCCGTTCTTCCTTTAATAAAAGTCCAATAATGTTAGCATAATAAAAGCAGCAGAAAAGAGAGGTTCTAGCAGAGTTGAGTACAGACTTTTCAAGCGGTTCATCCTCTGTCTGTCCTCCTTCTGTCTTTTCTGCAGAAAAGAAAATTGGCTTTGTTTGGTTTTCATTCCTTGGAAAATGAGGGGTTATGAACACTATTTTCACCATAGTTCAACGGAGGATGAAAAAATGTGCTAAAATTAAATAACCTCTGATTTGGTACATGAAGCAAGACATATCTATTTAGGAAAATACCCCAGTTTGACTTAATTTAGGCAAAAACAAAACCAAACAAACAAACAAACAAAAAAATAAGCTTGCAAATGTTTATTGAAAGTGAGTCTAATGATAACAAGGTAGCCTACTTTTTATAAGCAGGGTTTTCCTAAAGAAAGGGGTTGGGACCCTATGGGACGTTGCAAGACTCTAAGAGGTCGACTGCAAGATGGTTTTCACAGTTGTTGTGATATGACCTTAGGAGAACAGGAGGAGTGTTCACTGTGTAGGTGGTGACAGATGTTACTGTTCAAAATGTTCTGAAGAAATTCAGTCGTTTGCACCAAAGAAGTAGAGAAGCTGTAAATGTCCTCATTATCATCATATGAAAAGGTATCTGTGTGATCTCTCCATTGTTATTAACATAGATAATAAGCACCAGTGATCCTAATATTGATTCCTGATAAACACTGTTTCTTTTGGTGGCAAGTGAAGAACAGAATCCTGTATACACTGTTCCACCAAACAAACAGTTTCTAGATCAGCACACAGTTTGACTCAAAAATAGGGTGACCAAACGTCCGTATTTCCCAGGACATGTTAGGTATTTCACGTCCTGTCCTGGGCGTCCCGGGTTTTTTTTAGAAAGTGAGGAAATGTCCTGTTTTTTAAAATTACCTTCATTGGACCATTAAATTTACAGGCGCTAGGGCACTGCGCATGGCGCTGCGTGTGACATCACCCCTGAGCCGCGCCAGTGCGGGCAGCCCTGTTCTTAATCAGAATATAGATAGCGTGGCTGTCAGTACGCCAACAACATGCAAAGGCACAAATGTATGTTTACCAACGATTTACAAAAGAGTTTCCCCGCTTTCAGACCGGATCGAGACAAACGGAGGCCTTGTGCACAGTGTGCAAAGCAGGCACATATGTCTCGTATGTCCAATGGAGGTGCAAGGGATCTGAAAGCCACCTGGACACCGAAAGTCAAGATATTCTATTGATATGTTTGTTCGTTTTTGGTACATTTTTGAGTTACTTTTGCTACAAAAGAGGTATTTTTTGTTAATTAGCTCATTTTGTTTATTTTTTTACCAATAGCCTACAGAACAGACATTATTTCTTTCATTACTGAGGCTGAGTATCATGTGTTTTTGGGAGTTGAGAGTTATTGTTAACTTTTATTGTTAAGTGAGGGATGTTTAGATGAGACATTATTTCTTTCATTGTGCTACTCATTCATTACAGGAATTGTTAAGCATTTTTAATAAATACATTTTGAATAAAATTATCATTTGTTATTGGAGTTATTGCTGTTGACTTTTACTGAAAAGCATTTTTAATAAATCAACTGTTAATATCATGTTATTGTAGGATTACCTAGGCCTATGCATGGGAACAGAGATCCCCCGCCGCCGCCCCCCCACTCCAAGGTGTCCTGGTTTTTCAAAATGAAAATATGGTCACCCTATCAAAAAGTCAATATCTGAAAGACTTTTAACCAAGACATTGTGTTAATCAGTAGGAAATATTCTTTAAAGGCTTATAGAGCAGACCACTGTTTCAAGTGTTATTTATTAGTCTGTATCAGAGTCCTGCACCATATAAAACGTACATCTAAAAACACCCTTATTATTTCAAGGGTGCTGGCAATGGGTGCTATACATGAACAGGCACCATGGAGTTACAGCATGAATTAAACTTATATATACTTTCTCATTAATTAACCCTGCATCTTAGAAAATAAATTGATTTATGAATATCCAGAAAACTACTATTTCAAGCAACAAGGCAAACCTTTAGATCTTTACAGCTGTTAATCTATGAGCGCAGCACACACTGTATGTAAATGTGAGGCAATGATCTATATGAACGGCCTTGTGTACACTTTGTAATCACGGGTCGGGTCTCACTTTATTATTTACCGTGACTGTGCGGTTCCAGTCGGGTTTTAAATAGGGATAATAGTGGGTAACAGGTCAGATGTTGGGTCTGAACTCTATGGGTGCGGGAAGATACAGTTTTGAAAATGTAGACCCGTGCAGTACTCTGGCCTGTATTCTTCCACTGGTGAGAGTCCACTAAGTAGTGCAAAGGCTGCCATCCTGCCACAATACCATGTGCCTTTATGAAGATATTTATTGACATGTGCGATTCCTTTCCACCTGAATAATCACCACATCTGACTTGTTTGGAATTAATCAGCTTACTCACCAATATTTTCTGTTAGAATGAAAGTAACCCTTTGAGAATAAATGTGGATTTTGGTCAGGCTTTCAAGGAAAAGTCCGGTGATATTTAGAATTCAAACTTCTGAAAGTACTTTAGATATGAAATTATTCCATACTGTTCAATAAATGATCACGTGTTTTTAATTCAGAGTAATTTTAATTTTAATGTGCTTTACTGGAGGCATCCATGTTTGTCAAAAGAACACTACTGCCACCTACTGGTTTGTGACGTCACGGTGTGCTTGGTATCGGCTGTTGATCAAGTCCCAGTGCTGTATCTGGTGTTTGTCACAACGCGCTATTATCCAAGTCATCTTGAAAACATTCTTTCTTCCAAATGTTGGCTACATATTACGGGTTTTTTCTCTGGTCAGAAGTTCGATGGCAAATCCTCCCTCTTCAAGTTGGGCACTCAACCCGCCCTGGAGTTGATCAGGGAATCAAAGGTGAAATAACAAATTTTAATTTTTACCTGATGTATTCCAACATCCAACTGCCATGCACATGGGCATTGTCAGTTTCACTATAGCTCTGGTGAATTTCAATGGTGAAGTCCTCTGGAAATCTTCAATAATTGTTGTTGATGGCAGATGTGTCTAGTAGTTCCCATTGATTTAGCTTGTAAAGCGGGGAGAATGGCGCTAGGCTTCACAGCACCGTGACGTCACTGCCGGAAGATATCAGGAGGGAGGGGTTACTATATTTGGGCAAAAATGGCCGCTACCAGACTCCAGCGATCACAACGAATATTACTGTTTTTATTTCTTTACTGGTTAATACTAAATTCATTAAATCACCGTGAAAATATTAGTTTTTGGTAAAGATAATGATCCATTGATTATTCCTTGCTGACCGAACTTTTCCTTTAAGTAAAAAAAAAAAAAATCTGGTCATTATCCACAGTAATTAACAGTTTACCAACTCTATCATAAGAGGAGTGTTTTGTTGCTCTTCCAATAATATCAGATTTTGTGGAGTAAACAAGAAGGTGTCCTGTCAAAAGGTTTTTATCAAACTTTCGATTTCTGCAGTTCCTCCAGAGTCACAATGGACCTTGTTGACTGCTGCTCTAATAAATATCTCATATCCTATCAGTTTGGGTAGAAGACCAATTATTGACAGTTTTTTCACTTGAGTTATAGCTTTTCCATTTTTAGATGATAGACTAAACAGTATTTGGTTGTATGTTTAAAGTTTGGAGTATTTTTTCATAACTAACTCTGCCTTTAACCTCTCCTCAACCTTATTTTTGACATTTCTGCTTATCCCTGGCCTTGGTAATGCTTCTTGTTTATTAATCGTCTCTTCCAGACCCCTGAGGCATTCACAGAAGTACAGCTAGATTTAAACATGGTTCAAACTATACACTCGAGGAATCTATTCAGATTTCCATGATTCTTGAAGGCAATTTCTATGTGCGATGTGAAAGTACCTTAACAGGCACTGAAGAGATTTCCAAATCTATTTGACAGCTAACAGACTTTAATGCTCTTATAAAGCAGTACTGAACATTGACTTTTACACGTTAGCTACTACTGTGAAGAAATCACCAGTTTTATGGGTGAAACTTAAATCTACCTATAAATTGCTTTTTTACAACCCCTACTGCAGCAACAATGACAGTTTTCACATAACATGAACTACACCTCTGTCTGGCTATTGCAGTCTGCTACTGACATTATGCTTGGTCCGTTTTCTTTAACTCTGTTGACGTCTTGGCTTCTGTCTGCTTTTACAGAAAGCACAGAAAAATAATTTATTTTACTAAAATGTAAAACTCTACATGCCCTTATAATGCTAAAATGTTCCTTATTCTTGTGTTTTTCTCAGTGCAAGAAACAGAATTTCTCATCAATCTCTGGAGCAGTAATTATTATCTGATGAACTTTTTTTTTACACACTTTCAAGGTGCACAAACTTCAAAACATTTGCCAAACTAGCTCAGCTTTACATCTGTGACCTAAAATTGGGGACTGGTTTTATTCCATTGGGACCTGTAAAATACTTTGCTCTTAGGTGATAGAGATTAATGGTATTATGGAAATGATAAAATGTTGGCAAGTGCTTAACGATGTCCTACAGTTTTTGCCAGCAGTGTACCTTTTAGATGCTGGAAAAATCAGCAAGTGAGGAGGACAGAATATATTATGAGGTTTATTTTCCTCAAAATATTTGTACACGGGATGTGGTTTGGAGGCAACTGGGCAGCTGAGCTTAAAAGAATCTGAAGAGAATGACAATGATTAATCTTTAACAAGGCTAAGACAACTTGTGCAGAAAAATGCTGGAGAAACAGTCACTCGATTGTTTGTTGCTGAAAATCACAATAGTAAACATATTGATCTTCTATTGGTAGAACTTATATACTTAAATGCACTGGGACTCTTGTTGTTGTTTATTTGTATTCTTTGTTGTTGTTGGGAATCCAACAGAATTCTGGATTATCTGCAGCTGTGTGGTCGACATTTTAGGAAGACATGTGAAGACATCTTTATTATAGTAAATTCTTTTAAAAATAAATTCATGATTTAGTTTTTTTATAAGATATTGCTGAAACAGTACTCCTTAGAGTCCAGATATGTTCATTAGGTGATGGAAGGCCAAGTTTGTTAGATTTTTTGCCCTTTTTGGGATGATTTTTCAGTTGTGTGACAGAGTTTTATTTATTGAACCTAGTTTGAGCTCCATCGTGCATTATGTGTTGTGAGTATACAGGGGTTAACAAGAGGTGATTAGCCTCTCATGACCAGCACCCAATTGGGAAACGTATGTGTGAATACAAATCCAGCATGTTTGAAATTCAGTTGGCCCTGGTGTGGTGACTGTTAGCAACTTGCGCTGCTGAACAGGAAACAGATACAAGCATCTATGAGCAGATGTACCTCATCTTTGCATATTGCTAGTGATGTTATGCAGTGGGCTGAGACTTTGATGCGTGTCTCGAGTAATGGAGGGGGAGTTTCCCTGAAGCACATGTCGAGGCGTGATTCATTTAAGGTACGGACCAAAATTGATTACGTCCTTAGCCTCTCTACTATGATACCACAAGAACTTCGAGAGGCATTTAAACATCCTCTGTGTTCAGTCAAGTTTGGGGATTTTGTAGGGCAGTTTCTGTCAGTTGGATAGAGTTTGGATAAATTCTAAGAATAGATTGGTTGGAAAAACAACAAATCTATTTGGTTAAAACTATTTTGATTAGAATAAACAATGTAATGATCAAAAATCTTAGCAAGCCATTTTTTCACTAACACTGTCACTGTCTGCTTGAGCTTATTTCACTAAAATGGCCTTAAATGAATTTTCTCTTCTAAGAGAGATTTTACACCCATTGTGATTGACACTCCATCAGACGCTCCTCTGGCTGTGATTGGTTGTTTTGACTCGTCCCGAATTATTCTTTCCAGATTGAAATACAGGCAGTATGCGGGACCAATTGAAATAGTTTTTTTCACAGGTTACATATCACATGTACTGCTGTCTGGGCATAGGGACAGTTTTAGCCAATATGACAAAAAAAGTGATTTTTAAAAACTTACAGACTTCAGCTTTAACCTTAATATTTGGCGCTTGCCTTAGCCTTTGTTATTTATAATTACATAGGAGCGGGTCTCGCAGCCATGGAGGCAGACATCTTTCTTCTTACGGCAGCGCTAGAGCCAACAAACTAGTGATTGCGAAGATCGCCCATTGCATTTACGATCGAAAGTAACTATGGCAAGTTGTTCAAGTCTACATGAAATCTATACCCCACACAGACTAATGAAATACTATCTGTAAAATTATCTGTGTAAACAAACCCCCACCTCATCACTTGAGAAGGTAGGTGATTCGGACGTCGTGGAGAAGACATTTTGTCCCGTAACTTCGCCCGTACTGTTGGGGGGGAGAAGCGGTGGGGGGGAGATGTTCATGTTTATGCGGTCTGCAGTCAGATGTCGCTGAAAATTACACACTGTAGCTTTAAGTACAGTAGCAAAGTATTTGTACTTCGTTACTTGACACCTGTGCTCACCGTCACTACATACTGTGCATTTGCAAACAAGGGAACTGGTCTACTCATCCGACTTTACTTCTGAAAAGATGAGTGCGACAGCACCATCTCTATGCTGAGCTGAGTCCAATGTTTATAGTGTAGTTTATATACATACAGTGTGAAGAGAGATCGCATCAGAGCAGCAGGCCGTAGACTGATGAAAACAGATATTGCAAGGTGGGAACTTTTAAATCCTGGTGTTTAATTGTACAAAAGCTGACTGAAATGACTGAAAATATCATACATTGTATACTTACCCTTGCTGTCTTTATATTCCTCTCATGGTTCAGGTTTGAACAAAACCCAGATTTCAAACCTTATTGATGGTTTCTAACTGTATTAGCTGAAGATGTCTTCATATTAAATTGAATATAGGAGGTTCTTAAATGTAGAGTAGCCAAACATAATATGTTACTAATGTGTTTAAAGAGTGTAGACTTCCAGTGAACTTCTATAACCCCAGATTTAACCACCCGCCCCAACACACACACACACACCCACACACACCGTTTCCACTAATTTGTCACTATAGATGTCATGTGGTTCTCATTGGATCCAGCGTAATGAAGTTACCTCCAGCCACAGCGGGGTCATGTTACATGTATCCTGTGGGTGGGTGAATGGCCATTGAGCCAGTAATTTGCAGTGACCTGATGGAGAGTATCAGATTAGTGTCTGCTCCTAAAATAACACAACTCAAACTAAAGCTAACTCTGCTTTCCCAAAATGTGTTTTTTGTTTTGTAAAAATGTAGGATTCACTGTAAAAACCATAAAGAAAGGTTTAAAGATAAAGATGATACTCTTTATTTAAAACAATTTGGCTTGCCAGTTTGGTGTGAGGATACATAAACAATAATACATTACTACATTTCTCTGCTCTTTACTATACTGAAAAAGTATAGTATATAAAAATCTGATGAACTCTTAAAACAGGTCTTCAACTGGTAAAAGGTAACTAGTCATATTTACTCATTTATTTGAGGAATTTTTAGAGGGGGATATACTTTTAGGAGTAGTTGTATTTTTCTGCACTTTTTATTTTTACTTATATTCTGGTAAGAGTATCACTACACTTATTTGAGTAACATTTCTGGTTACTCTATCTACTACAAGTAAATTTAGCCATTTGGAGATCAAAAGAATTTAAAATAAGTAGTTATTGTAGTGATCTCAGAATATTGGACCCAGAATTCAAGGCGAGACAGGCAGTGGGAACGTTCAAAGCGTTTATTAAACAAACAGGACAGCAGACGCCGAGCAGCAACAGAGTCCAGAAGGGAAATCCAAGGCCGAAGTCAGAAGACAGTTCCATTTTCAGAAACCGGTAGAATCCAGGATCAGATGCGACAAACAGAGCAGACAGGGGCAAGGCAAAACTCGAGATCCACAGGGCAGAAAACTGGTCGTAATCAGGAAAACAGACAGACTAAAGAAAGCTAGGAAACGTCTCACCAAAACACACTAATAACCTGGCGCTGATGGGAAGCAAAAACACAACTTAAATAGTAGAGGAACCAGGTGAAAATGATCGGCGATAATCAGCCAAGCAGAACCAATTAGACAGGGGAGGAAGGAGCAAAGGAAAAAACCAAACCATCAGCGCCAAGATCATGACAGTTATTGAAGCTGGAACTTCTTTCTTCTTTCTAGAAATTTAACATATGTTTTTGTCTAATACCATAATATTTAAACAACAAACAAGATGTTATGAGCCAACAGTTACTTAAGAAACTATTTTACCAAGTAATTGTTACTCATACGTGAGTCAGTTCTTGAATGACTAGTTTCCACTTACTTACTAAAGTAGAAAAAATGTTAATTCTTTCTGATTGTTCTGGTACCTCTATGTTTGGCTTAAGAAAGACATTAAGATTAACTTTTCTTTATCACAAAGAAAGCAGGTGTGGTCACACATGCAATAGGGTATATACTGTAAACAAACAAACACCTCTATGTGTTAACTTCATACTTATTCCAAAAGTTAACATCAAGTCCTAACAACTGTGGTATGATTCTTGATTAATTTTTGTTCTATATTTTCAGGCAGATATTAGTTTCAGATCCATCTGGGCTTAACGGGTAAAATTTTGTTTTTCAGCATGTCCTGTATGGCATTATTACTTCTGTAAGCGAAAGGCTGTTTAAAACAATTAATATTAATATTTTCTGACATATTTCAATTGTATTTCTTTATTTTAATGATAATTATTAATTATGCTCCATGGTTACTTGTAATGAATGAATAAACTAATTTCCACAAGGAGATATTGGCTTTGAAAAAAAAGTAGCTGATTATTCAGTCACTTTATCTAGATGCAATTAATATGGTCTCAGATAGTAACACAAAAACTTGGTTTTGTTTATGATCAGAACTCATCATTTAAATTTTGGTTAACGCTTTCCTGTTTTTATCTCTCTAATATAAGAAAAATAATAGAAATAGCTTGTCCAAGGGGGATAATGAGCCAGTCCATGCATTTATTGCTTCAAGAATGAACTATTGTAATTCTTTGCTATCAACAATTCCACAAAATCTAGTTAAAAGTCTTCAGATGATCCAAAATGCTGCAACATCTGTATAAAGATAGAGAACATAGATTCCCTTCATTGGCTTTCTGTTAAATAAAATAAAAAAAAATCCTTCATCTGACAAATAAAGCCCTAAATAATCAAGCTCCATCTTACATCAAAGATCTGATTGTCCCTTATGTTCCCTGAGACAGCACTTCGCTCTCAATCTGCAGGTTTACTAGTTATTCTCTATAATTTCTAAAAAGTAGAATGGGAGGCAGATCTTTTAGTTATCTGGCTCCTCTCCCGTGGAAAAAATACCAGTTTTTAGTCTATGAGACAAATACATTGTCTAGTTTTAAGACTAGGCCTAAAATGTTTCTTTTTATTAAGCTTATAGTTAAAGAAAGTGGCTCAGGTTATGTTCAGCTATTTATATAGTTATAGCTACTGCAGGCTTTTACAGCTGGTGGACATAGGGGCCACTTTTCATCATTCTGCTTCATTGTTCTGCTACTCTCCAATTTTGGAGTATTTGATATGTAGCACTTTTTACCTCAATCGTGGGAAGAACTCTACATTCTCTAGGTTCAGAAAGTTGGACTCTTAGTGGAAATTGAACAATGATCTTTTATTGCACTCAAAAAGTATTTTTTTATACAAAGAAGTAGGAAAAAAACAACAAAATGGAGCTCTTTGATAAACACAAAAGTTCAAGTAAAAGTGTCCTTTTCTTCTGTATCAGAAGCAAAAAACCTTTATTCTATGTGGTGTATGCATGACTGTTCATATCATATATTTTTCTTCTACCCGAGTAGGTGTTGTGTTTGTATTGAGCATGCTTATCTGTACCAGAGAAGCAGGTAGATGTCGGGGGTGAAGTTGCTTGAGGACCCAAATGCAGAGATGAGTGAAGCAGAGATAAGTTCTTGCAGATTTAACAAGGCAACTGAGGCAGACGTCCAATAATGCAAAAATACAAAGAACCAAAAAAAACAGAAAACATCAGGGAAAACCCACGTGGGGAGCCAGAGACGAGGAGCAACTATCAACAAGTAACCAGCACTGAGTGACTGCAGGGGTGGAGTATATAAGGGGAACAGAACAAAGAATGGGCTAATGGGCTGAATATGGAGCAGGTGTGTGTGGAAGTAACTAGAAGGAATCCAAGGGGAACCGAAACAAGCCCAATGGGGCAACCGAGAGTAACTAAAGACTGCTTCAATATAATGGAAAATAAACCAAAGATCAACAAAACAGAACAAGTGATAACTGAAAATTAAAAACTCAGTGTCCCAAAGGCACATGAAATCATGAACTGTATCCAGTTCTCCATTTCCAGTCGCTTAGCTTACCAATGAACCATGGAAAGTTGAGAATCGATTCCTGATCCAGCAGAAAAATAAAACCAAACTACACACATGGCGTACAAACATACTTCCATTAATACTGTGCATCTACTAATCTTACCCTGATTCTCTGCATTTTAAACAAGTAATTGTAAATGATGGTGTACACACTTAAGTAGTGTTATGTTAACACAATTATACATTAAGAACTTGTATTCCTAACATAAATTGACTTCTCAGTCTTTTTAAAGCAGCTTTTATATCGATAACCAGCCGGTAAATAAATATTATTGTTTTTAACTGAGACACTTTATTTCTTTTTAATCTTTCTAACCATAACAGAATTTATCAATTAACTCTTTTTAATCATCGTATAGTATTTGATTAACTACAATGAAAAAGATCACATTATGTACATGAAACAGTAAAGTTTCTTACATCTCACCATCACATTGGATTTCTCCCTATGTCTAATGACACAGTAGCTTAGTAGGCTATCTGTGCTAACATGGCCAGTCATTAGCATTAGCATGTTAACTAGCTATCGTTTCAGTTATTCTTTCTTTTTGTAGAGCATTATGGCTATCAAGATACTGTTACACTTCATTCATGGAGGTGTTCTTCAAACTGCAGCGTGAATTCTCTATGCCATGCTACAATGTGGGATTCAGAAAAGATGTTGAAATGTCTGAAAGATTCCGGACACAGGTAGAGGAAAGCGATATCGGGAGATGGAGACGGAGACCAACAAGACCTCCCTCATCCTTGGCCCTATCTCAGAGAATTTTTCGAAAATAGTCAAATAATTTAGCTTTTAATTGATATAGTGGCATCTGGCTGTTTTTTTTTTTATGGTTACTTTATACTTTTATACTTTAAGTAGTTTTTGGAGCTCATACTTTTACTAGAGTAAAGAGTTATAGTTGATATTTCAACTTTTACCAGATTGTTTTTAAACTGCAGTATCTATACTTCTACTTAAGTAACAAATGTGTGTGAACTTTTTGACAACACCGCAGGGCAATGTAAGTAGAACAGGAAAGTAAAAACAGAAAAAAAGGAGAAAATATGAAAGAAAGACGCAATAAAAGGGATATATCGATAAAACATCATCAGTCTGCTTCATCACCTTCAAAGAGAGATGTAAAAAGAAAAGCACAACCATTGGATAATATATATGATATAGTATAAGTAGTATTACTTAATCTGACATGTATACTGTGGTAGCTGAAGATAAGAATAAGGGCTTTCTGTATGGAAATGAATCTCTAAGTACCTGGAGTCAAGAACTTGTAGTTGTTTGTGAGAGTGCACTTGTGCATCTAAAGTTTATCCAGAGGAAAAATGCTTAACAGTGGTTGTGAGGAGCCAAAGACGTGCCCCACCAGAGCACCGAGGTCTGCGCCAGGGGACCCAAAGCCCCAGATGTCCCAGATGATTTGATTGAATCATGTCGGTTAAGGATCATGTGTTGTAAATTGGCGACAACGATTTTCTCTTGCATTTTGCCATTGCGTCTTCAACAATCCTTTGAACAGAGCAAGCCTATAGACACAGTGAAGAGGAAAAACTCCCTTTTAACAGGAATAAATCGCCAGCAGAATCAGGCTTACTGTGAGAAACCATATGCCTAGGCCAACTGGGGTCCATTGAGATTGAAGCTGACATACAAGAAAGCAAAAATAGGAAAGGTAACTGTTAACTAGCATCACAGGTAGCCTAGTCCAGATAATACACATTCAGGCATATAGGCTCCAAGCCAGTTGTCATTTTAGAGAATGAATGAGAGCACATACAGTTAGTCACAGTAAATGAAACAGGACTCCACTGAAAAAGAGGGCAAGCTGTAATCTAAGGTTTTGATGGCAGCAGCACAGCTGATATTTGAATCCAGGGTTGATCACAGTCAGACAGGAAAAGGAAACTAAAGAAATGTCCATAGATCCTCTTTATCTGTTCTGACTTGGGAGGAGTTGCTTTAATACAAATAACAGGAAACATTTTACTGTATATGGTAGTGAAGCCATAACCTAGCCTAACAACAGTGAGCCCCAGTGCAGCTGTGGCTACAATGTAGCTTGCCACCATCAGTGTGTGTGTGAATGGGTGAATGAATGTAGTGTAAAGCGCTTTGGTCAAGTCTCCTGACTTGAATAAAGATGCTATATAAGTACATGCCATTTACCATTTAACAACCATCATGATGATGCAATCAACGCTTTTATTTAGTATCTAAAAAGATGAAAGCAAATTAAGAACTGTGTAATGTTCTTTTCACTTTACTTTTATGTTGTAATTTGTCTTGGTTAAAGAAACCTCAATATATTATATAGAAGATTAGGGTTGTATAGTGGAAAAAAAATTCAAAGGCTATTTGAGGTACAGTACTCTGTTAATGTGGAGGAATTGCCATAACACCTTTCTTTTTGGTCACATATTTCAGCCACCCAAGGGATTCAAACAGTTACTGATCAACTAAATAACCACTTCTGTACCTCACCTCTTCAGTTTTTATTCACTTACCAACCCTCTGGAGATGTTGACCTTCAATCATGGAGACTTTGAATCTGGGATAACAATGGTACCGTGAGGAAAAAATTGTGCTTTTCAATGTCCCAGCTGTAATCTCAACTCGGTCAAAGACCAGTAACCTAACTAGATGCTCTTTTCCTTTGTAGACTTTTCTGCACCTTTTAGAAAAATCAAATGTAAAAAATAGCAAGAGCTGGAAACGGTTAGATTTCCTTTCCATTAATGTTATATATAGTAACTCTGCAGGTTATTGAATTTAAATAGCTGCCCTATAAAGAAAGTTCTCCCAGGCAATTTGCTGTTTTAAATTATTGTTCAATCATGAATCAAATGGTCTCAAACTACATGCATGTATTTCACAGAGGTAATTCACTAACCTCCTCAATGAATTGAAATCCATGAAGGAGGCTTTGGAAGTTATAACACTGATGTCCTATTTTATTCAGCACCCCTGCACATCCATCCTCTAAGACTCCGCTTGCCCAAAAGGTCTTAGATAATTCCCTTTGCCAGACAAAACCTGTCTTTCAACAACTTTTTACTACCTCTGAAGCCCAGCAGTGCTGTCCACTCCCCTCACATTGCTTTTTTAGTGTTGAATGCTCTGATCTACTGTCAGCTCCCATCATGCAGGTCAGATGGAAGAAAAGAGGTAGAAAACTCTGCTAAGGTAAAGGTTAGAGAAGCCTGTTCTAAAATGATGTTCAACTGCCTCTATGTTTTGACTCAAAACTTGACATGATAAATCAAATTCTGATGTTTTGTTGTCTTAAATGATGTCTTTTATAAACAGAAGTAAAATGTTTTCTACTGGTGCACGAAGACCCGTGATGCTGTATTTTCTTTCTTTTTAATGAAGCCACCATTGTAAACTCTTCTCATTCACAACATGGTTTACATTTGGTAAATGGTAGAGTAATTTATTAAAGATGTCAATATTTTAAGTTGCTGTGTAATTTTTTTTATTACAATCTGGAACGGCAAACAAACATTACACTGGCCTTGTTGTTGATATTTGTTTTTCCCAACATACTTATGAAAGTCTTGTTATGTATTCAGTTGCACCTTTACTTATTTAACCGATAAATCAGGTGTTAATGGGTGATTTTATGTGTTTTCTAGACGTATACTTTTTCTGTATAGAAATTCTAAAACAAAATCAAATGATTGTCACCTTCAGTTGTCAAGAAAAATGCTATTTATTTTAGAAAATAACATTTTGCATTAAAACTGTTTCTAAAAGGCTTGAAATAAATAATTTCTGTCACTCTTATTTAGCAGGTCATCACAAGAATGAGATGACCTGCTAAAGTAGTTAATTCATTTAATATAATAGTAATTCAGCTTATTATTCCATTCACAAATAAACCATATTGTGAATGTTGGTCAAAGTGACAGTTTGCTTAATTACAGTTGGAGCTGGATGTCTGGATCTGCAGTTGAAATCCAGTTTGTCTCTACTGCCAGTAAATGTCAATAACTTAGATATATTTTTTTATATATAAGATATAGAATTTCAACCAGAGTTCTTCAGTTTGTTAACTCAAATTGAAACTCATTCAGCTCTTGTGAATGCCAAAAGGGCTTTTAGCTTCAAAATATCTGAACTGGGTCAGATGCTGGTCAAGTTCCTATGATGTTTCGATACTCTGGAGGTTCTTCTCTCTGGTTGCTTATCTGCTCTGTTCTGTTGCTACAAGCAAGTGAGCAGCTTTGCTTTATTGATCTAATGAGTTGGAAAAATAGTTTTGACATATTTTTAAGCGAGACAGTCCAACTCATCAGTCCAAACATCCTCTGTGCAGTCAGTTTATCAGGATTATGATCCAACTAAAATATGCAGTTCTTGTTTGAAGCACCAGACCTCCAGCATACTGCTGGCTGGCAGTGCTGGAAATCCCAACTGATTCTGGCATAGTTATACTAGCTAAAATAGAAAGTCAAGTCCAAATTTTAATATATTTTTATTACAACTTTTACCAAATATTCCATCCATCCATCCTGATTCCTCCCTTTCTCCATATCTCCCTTAGAGATAGGGTGAGGAGCTAAGTCAGATTTTACTTTCACAGGTGGAGTAGTACGGCTATCGTCATAGTGTTCCACTTGATTTCTGAATATAAACAGCTTAATTATAATTCATGCAGGGAGTATTATAGATTATATGGACACTGCAATGTAAGTAGAACAGGAAAGGAAAAACAAAACAAGGAGAACAGATGAAAGTACGAGTAGATAAAAGGGTTGCAGGTGACTGAGTGGCCGGTTGGCGGGCAGGAGGAGTCCATATGAGGGGATCCATTTGGCGCTGGAGTGGTGCTGGTCCAGCGGCAGATGGAGGATCCAGAGGTTCCAGTGTGTTCTCTCAGTGCAGCTAACTGGGAAACTCATAACCAATTTTATCCCTGATTAGTTTCCAAAATTAGTTTTTGGTGATTTTGGATTCGTCAGTTACCAGGTAAGATGAACTGCTTTAAATGTGTCAACAAAGAGTTTTGATGCCACAGCTTCAAAGAATAAATAGAGTAAAGATTTGGAAATATGTGAGTTATGAATGGATTTGACTGATGACATTAAGGATTGTTGGACTTCATTAGGGCTGTGCAACAAACGTAATCGATAAAATCCATAAAATCGACTTTTAAAAGCGCTTGGCAACGAATTTCATTATCGCATTAGTTGTGTCACAATTACATGCGTCATCCGCCGCCGTCGTCATTGCCGTGGGGCGCCTCCCCCATCCCAACTCCCCTCCAGCAGGAGTCCCTCTCAGCGCCGCAGTCAGAGTGATGTTTACCCCCTCAGCCTCCGTGACTGCAAATGAAAGCCGCCCCGCGATGCCGGGATTGACGGGCGCTAAATTGATCACAATAATTAAAATAGCCTCGCGCTTTGTAAAGTGAAAAAGTCATGAATACGCAACTTTTGTCAAAGCAAATGAACATGGCACGGAAGCACCACTGTTATGATGCAGCACCTGCCTGAAAAGGAAACACGCTGGAGCCTTCAATGGCAGTGAAGAGAGCTGATCAGCAGGATGAGTAAACCATGTTTGTTTGGTTTTAAAGTGGGGAACGTAACGTTAGTTTCTCAGGTAGCTCATCTGATGCTTTCTTTACCGTGTTAGTAGGTTACAGACAGTGATAAGGTTGGCTACTTGTTTTACTTTTAATTTCATTTGAATTAGCTTAAGCAGCTTTTTTTATATATTCTTTATAAATAAATTAATTTGCAAATTATGAGGGCAAGGTTTTTAAAGTTTAAATCTTCTGGCAAAGATAAAGAAAATCCTGCAATTTATGGAAGTAAAGCAGAATAAAGAATCCAGCAAGATCAGTAATATGTCAATTAATTATATGCCACATTCTCCATGTAAATATCTGTCTTTGGGAGGATGTGTTTTTTAGCACCCCTAGTTCTCTCATTTTTATTCCAAATGCAATTTATAATTTGAATCACAGGGCTATTTTTTTATCTCTATGGTTAAGTATTTTCTCAAGTAGCAACTTTAACTGCTATACTTTCCTGTCTTAAAAGGCAGAACTCTTCTAGTCTAAAAAAAACTCATTTGTTGAAATGGGGCCTATTGTTTGAACCCCTTAGGGCTTTTAAAACAAAAATGTCTTTTTATGCACTTAATGAAACAAAGTATCCTATATTTTGTGGATGTACAGCTACATTTCTCATGTAAGTTTATGTAGTTTTAACACAAACATTTATTTTCATATTGCACCAGTACAGTTAATGAGCAACCTGTACTGGTGTGCTTGTTTGTTCTGTCTAAAAAATGTTTATTTTGGAATAAAGAGGTTAGTATAAAAAATATTTTTAGTTATCCGATTCATCGATTAATCAAAAAAATAAATCGGCCGATTCATCGATTTTTAAAATAATCGTTAGTTGCAGCCCTAGACTTCATGTTTATGCCACTTATGTGTCCAATTATCTTTGAGCCTAAATACATTTATCCACTAGGGCAGAAGACTTGCTTTGTGTGTCAGCTGCATACTATAATAGCTAAGAGATCATTACTAATTACTCCCTCATTACCCTTCACTTATGAACTCACAATTAAATAGATAAAATCTTTGAATGTACACACACACCCTCAGATAATTCATTAGACACAAGTTTCAGGGTCAGAAAATGCATGAAGAGACAGATATTAAAAAAAATAGAACGCTTGATGAGGAGTCGCTGATGGGAATAAAAGATAAAAGAAATGAAGTGTGAAACAAAGAAAGGGGGCAACAGATACCACTAGAGAGAAAGAACCACTATGCCTAACGAAAGTTTCAGAGAGAATTCTTGGGAGGATTACGGCATATTTAGGACTTTAAGGTACTGTTCGAAATGTTTTTTTTTTTAAATGTGTTTGATGGTTCAGAGCCCTTTATCTGAATGGTAAGATCATTTGGAGACTTGCAGTGAGATACAAAAAAAAAATGACAGAAGCTTAATAAGGGAAAAGTAGTTCTTTGTTGTTTTCAATATTTTCTGCTGCTGTTACCTTTGCATTTAGGTTCTTGGCGTCCTAGTGGTTAGGGCTTACAGCTTGGATTCCTGAGGTTCTGAGTTTGAGCCCCACTCCCCCAGACTGCTACTCTGAATGATCTCTGAGCAAGACCCTTAACCCCTGATTGATCCCTGGGTGCCCCACAATGGCAATTGGATGGATGGAATGACTGCGACCTGGATGACTGAGAATCTTCACCAGCACTTAGTAGGTCATGACCCACACTTTAGAAACCTCTGCATTAGAGTAACATTTGGGTCACTAGATTCCTCAGCTTCCTTACGTAACTAAAATACCTTAAAATTCAAAAAGGGGATAAAAAAAATGTCCTTCTTGATCAGGGCTGACTTGTGGCTTTGGCAGTATAGGCAAATGCTAAGGGCACAAACCACCTGGTGATGCCATTTGCATTTGTCTATACTTTCATAAAATATGAAGTCTGACTTCTTTTACCTGCCATTTTTTTTTTCATTCTTTGTTGCATCTATAAATGTGACAAAGACAGAGCTAATGTTACAGTAAAGAACAGAACAATTGCAGAACAATTATCAATTATAGCATTAGCCATTAGCATGACATAGTTTGCTAATCAATAAATAGCTAGGGCTGTCTGTTGATTTTAACATCAGTTAATGTTATGGAAGGGCCTAATTCATTTGCTATCCTCTGGCAAATGTTTACATATTAGATTTATTAAGCAAACATTATAATGTTAATTGTATTGCCATGGTTATTTTACGTTTTTGTAGGTAATTGTCAATCAAAATACTATAAATTTTCCATAGTTATAAGCCTAGCTGTTAGCTTTGTTACAGCTCATATTATCTAAAGTTTTCATCATGTAATGCTATGTTAGTGTTAAAGTGTATCTCATTAATGTATATCATACTATAGCATTTCATTGTAAAACAATTAATTACAGTAATAAGAATATTTTCCAAATCAAATATATTGTATGTATCATAAACTATAGTGTATATCATTCATGCTTCCATTTTTTTGTTTATATTATTCAATTTAAATTTACTTCACTCTTGAATCACGTGTTTGTTATTAGACTGGTGTCACATGTTCCTTTTATGTCTTCAGATGCACTGCAAGTTTTCTCAGTCAAACCCCTGCAAATCCTTCAGTCACCTCCACCGCAGCACAACCCAGCAGTGATGAAGCAGCATCAACTGCCCCTCCAGTTGCTCCAGTAGTACACAGTAGACTGGTGACATCCTCTAACTGATAAGCTGCGAACAGAGTTGGTTCACAGAGGTCCATTTCAAATAGAAAACAGCCTCGCATTCTGTAAAACAAAAGATGGCTGAAGGTGTCAGCATGACTCTTTTGACACACTCTTTATCAATGGAGAAAAAGTCAGAATAATCTGGCTTATGTACTCTTTTTTTCTAAAACAGAGTAAAACCGACAGAGATGGCAAAAAGTACTCACTTTCTCGTCGCATTCTTGAGCAAAAAGTACAGATATCTGTTTTAAAAAAATACTCTTGGTAAAAGTGGAAGTACTGATTAAACTTCTTTACTCAGTAAAAGTAACAAAAGTACAGGCTTGTAAATTTACTTAAAAGTATAAAAGTAAAAAGTAGAAACCACTTTTTTACATGCCGTTGCCTACATTTTAAATGGATGTCTGCCAATAGGACTAGATCTCCGTTGTGTTCATTTTCAATCATCTCACAAATTCATGCTACTACTATGCTAACGCCATCCGCCAATTAAAAGCTGCAATGATTTGTCAGCGCGAATGATAATTTCAAAATCTGTCGATTCATCTTGTAGTGGTAAAAGCGTCAAATGCAACGTAGATTCCCATCCAATTAGATTGAATTTGGAAATGATCGGTAACTCAATTGAAATGATTCAAAACTAAAAGTAACGAGCCAATTTTTAAAATGTAAGGAGTAGAAAAAGTACAGATATTTGTGTAAAAAATGTAAGGAGTAGAAAGTAAAAGTCAGCCATAAAAATAAGTAGTAAAGTAAAGTAAAAATATCAGAAAAATCTACATTTGAGTACAGTAACGAAGTATTTGTGCTTCAAGTTACTTCCCATCTCTGAAAACTGAGTAGTGAACTACTATAGGAATGGAAAATGCAAGTCATTTGCTTAAGGTCCTTCAGGATGGACAGGAGCATAATGCTCACATGGCAACATGGAATGACTTGGAGGTCCATTTTACAAAAGGGATTACAATAGATAAAGAGATGGCACTGGCTGAGGTTGAGAGAAAAGGGTAGTTCTGATGTTCTGCACCAATTAGTGGCAATAATTCAGTCCCTAGCTGAAAGAAACGTGTTAGGGGTTCCACAGACACATTAAATAAACCACACAATAGAATTTTTCTGAAAGAGGTGGAGCTCATCTCCAGATTTAATTCAGTGATGAAGCAGCATGTCAGTAGGGTGGAAAGTGGAGCTGGCTTTCATATACATTATCTTGGCAAAACACTTCAAAATGAACTGATAGACTCCACCAGTTCTAAAATAACAGAACAAATCATGACAGAGATCAAAATTTCCAAATATTTCTCCATCATTTTAGACTGAACCCCTGATCTGAGTCAGAAGGAACAGCTCCCTGTCATAGTCAGGATGGTGCCACAAGAAGACATTCCTCAAGTAAAAGAACATTTCTTAGACTTTCTGGTGGCAGAGCAGTCAACTGGAGAACATTTGTCATCAGTAATCCTAATAAGACTAAAGGAACTTAACATCCAATTTGAGGACTGAAAAGGCCAGTCCTATGACAATAGCACCAATATGAAGGGGAAATAAATAAAGGCATTCAAGCAAAGTTGCTTCAGCTAAGCTCAAGAGCTTTTAATGTCCCATTGGGTGCCCACACTTTAAATCTGGTAGTAGCTGATGCAGCTCCCCAAGGGGATGGGTCAAATGCACAGAGCGAATCTTCCCATTGTGGGACAATAAAGGGATTTACACAAAAAGCTCACCAGATGCCTTTGGATATTTTGGGCATTTGACAAAATTATTCAAGCTCTTCTCAGCCTCCACCCAAAGGTGGGATGTCCTGTTAAAATATGTTAAAATCACTCTGAAATCATGGACATGGAAAATGGAGATGGAAAAGCAGAATTAAAACTGTTGATGCAGTAAGGTATCAGGCTGTGCAAATCCGAGAGGCTCTTCTGCAGGTGAAGGGAAAACTTACAGACCCCGTGGTGCGAGTTGAAGCCTAGGCTTTAGCTAAGGAGATCGGATCCTTTTGCTTTTGCATTTGTACAACCATATGGTATGATGTTCTCTGCAAAATCCAGCATGTCAGTTAACTGATGCAGTCACCCTCAATGCAGCTTGCTGGGGAAAACAAGAGATTTCCTCACCAGTAACAGAAATAATGGATTTTCCAATGCACAGACAATAGCAAAGGAGATGTGTGAAGACATAAACTTGGAAGCTAAACAAAAAAAAGTGATATAGAACCACAAAAACACACTTTAGCTATGAGTCTCCAAATTAGCCCATTCAAGATGCACTACAAAAATGGGAACCACATTTTTTAATGTAGTCATAGATACTGCCATTTCTTGGGGGGATGAGAGATTTCAGAATCTTGGAGACATAAATAGCACATTTGTGTGCTCTTCGATTCCCTAAACTTGGAAAAAAAAGAGTTGCTACAGAAGTATAAAACCCTAAGTGCTGCTCTGACTCAGTACAGCCATCAGGACATTTATTGCACAAAATCTCCCACCATTGCAATCAACTAATATGACAAACATAGAACTTTTAACCTTCTTGCATGAGAAGAAGCTAGCAGAAATTTACCCCATCATGTGGGTTGCTTTGATAATCTCTGCCTCTCTTTCTATTGCGGTGGCTTCTGGTGAAAGAAGCTTCTCCAAGCTTAAACTGATTAAACTTATGAGATCTACTATGATACAAAAAGTGGACTTTCCATCGGAAACATTAACCATGTAGTCTCAAATCAGTGTCTAATGATGATGTTGTGGATGATGCAAGAAAATCCAGGAGAGTAAAGCTGTAGTCATGTGAGAGTAAGGATGTCAGATGTGTGTGGTGTTAAATAGTTTTTGAAGTAGTTAAAGTAAAGGCAGATTAAAAACACCACTTGAGCATCTTTTTAGATCATCTTTTCGTGCAAATTTTTTCTTTTATTTAAATCCTTGTATTTTTTGTCTCCACCCACTTCTTTGATTTCTTACTTTGCACAGTGCCATGTTTATATTGTATAAGTTAATTTCACTTGTTTAGACTTTTTTGGGGGGAAGTATTTAAATGTAATACTTTATATAAGCTTATTGTATTCCATATGTTGAGTAAATTTTTTGTGTGTTTGTTTTTATTATTATTTTGAAGTTTTTTAAATGTGAATATTGATTTATGTAAATAAAAAAATGTCCAAGACAAAGCTTTTTAGTTTCTCTAGAGCAGACATGCATGTACTATACAATGATGCAAGCTAAAATCTTGTCTAGGGCACCAAATTGGTTTGTTCTTGATGGTCAAGTATAATAATATGCCTGTCAAAAAATAGCACTACGTCTCTGTGGTTAACCCATCGCCTTGGGTAGCAGTGGGCTGCCATTGTGCGGTGTAGGTACCAGATCTGCTCAGGTTAAGGTGACCAGATTTCTGAAATCAAATCTGGGGACATTTCTTGCTCGTGGATAAAAATCAATACATTTTATCGAGATGAAATTAGGAAACGGGGACAGTAATGGTTTCATATATTTTTACATATTTATTAATATTTAAACAACAAAAATCAAGTGTAAAAGCCAGGAATGTGCCTTTCCAAACGTTTAGTGTATCCTAAGATTAATAACATGAATAGTGTTATTAGTAGAAAACTAGAACTGTGTCTCTGGGTTGGGGCAAAGTGGTGGGGGTGGGAGCGGAGGGGTCAAGGGTCATTAGCAGGGCTTTCCAATTTTGTCGGGCCCAAAGAGCTCTGCCGCCTCCTAAGGGGAGAGTGACATGAGGAAAAGAAATTTAGAAAAGTAAATACAAACATTTATTCTATGCCTGTGGCTGTCTGTTGAGACAGAGTTCCCCCACCTCTTCAAAAAAGTGCAACAAATACTTATTCTGTTTACATCTACTGTACATACCTATAAGAAATATTTTTTTTCTTCATTAACATAAAAAAACAAGTAGTAGTCAAGCCTGCAGGTAAAGGTTCATATATGTTTCTTACTGTCACCTAGCCACATCAGGGGCCTGTGTGTCTCAAAGTAGCAGGTTCATTTTTCCTACTAACCTGAGTATACAGCCACTCTGTGTTCCACAGCATACTTTGCACACTACATCACTCAATATGTTAGTTTATCACTCAAATCATGTCAACGCTTTATCACTTGAACTTTATTAATACATATTATACATTTTAAATGTTTGAAACAGAAATATTAACTGAACAGGGTCTGAGGCAGTGGCCCTGGTAATTTGGGTAAAATAATATAAGAGAAGACATAGCAAGTAAAAAGCAAAATAACCTTTTTAAATATCTTAAACAAGTTTAACCATTGAACAGCAGAATAGGCTTAACATCAACACAATGTATATAATCCAAGAATAGTCCATATTTATAAACAGCAATAACATATACATATATAATTTCCCAATGGAAATTCTGATTGTAATTTCTCCGTAAAATGACACTTCCTCTTCTTTGAAAGAGCCATCTGGTCATTCAGTCTTGTCTGTTTTCTTCCCTCTCCACCTTCGCTTTTGTTTCTAGCCCTCTTCTGACTTCTGCCTGCTCTCTGCTTTACTCCTCAAAGTAAATTTTTCTCCCTTCTTGTCAACCGTTTTTTCTATCAGAGTTCCTAGTTTCCTCCTCTCTCATTCAATCTCCTTTCTGTCTTTCTATCTTCTTCCTCACTCCTCCAGCATCAATCTTACATTATTCTAAAACAGAGACATTATATAATCAAAATCACCTCCAAAAAAAATTAGGATGTGCAACATGAAAACTTATTATTATTAATATCTCATCTAAATACTAAAAATGCTAATTACCACAATATTAGGAGCTACAAGCAAAAACCACATAATAAATGAACATTAAACAGGTGGTTATCTCTTCCTCCATCATTCTCAGATCATGTAGATCTTGTCTTATTCAGTTCTCCTGTTACTGACTCCTATTTTTTCTCAAGGAACTTTCATATATATCCAAACTGAGCAGTAAAAAAGCACACCAAAAACTGGAAGTCTATGCTCATAAATCACAACCATAAATCATCAAAACAAATTGAAATAACTCTACTTATAATAACTATCTGAAATATAAACTAAAGGTCACCTATCCATTCTAAATCATCTTTATACAAACCCTTGTTGATCCCTGGAGAACCAGCGTACCAGATTAGCGCCTTACAAGGAGTTTTCAATCATTTTGCTACATTTTAACCCAGCGTCTTTTACTCATGCTCAACTCGTGGTCTTGTCTTACTTTTTATTATTGTTTTAACCTGGACACAAACCAAACATTCATCACAAGATCAGCCCGATCAGAATAAAATAAATTGATTAACACACTTACCATCACTCAGCGTAGCTCCCCATCAGTTGCCACAGGTTGTAAAAAACGAACTTCCACTTCTTCTTCTTCTTCTGTTTTAAAAGTGATGCGCTCTTCTTCTTTTTGTGTTTTAATGGCAGCTGACATCCAAAAGGATAATTTACCTCCCTTCTAGTGGTGCGCTCTGTTCCTTATCTTTATGTTATCAGCAGCGCAACCAGCTACCGTAATACCTATTTTTGCGCGCAACAGCTCTACCGTAATAACAGTCTACACGCAACATTTTTCGCCTCGGTAAAATCGGGGACATTTCCGGGACAGCTTTAGCCGGGGACAGGTGGTCCAAAAACGGGACAGTCCCCGGAAATCGGGACGCCTGGTCACCCTAGCTCAGGTCCTGCTTCATGCCAGTGACGTTACACTACATGATTAGCTGAACGTTGCCACATGACGTAAAACATTGTGATTGCCCAGAAAAGTATAATAACATCCTGCAGCGTCCGTGTGCTGATGAAGTTTTACTTGATGGATTACAAATCTGAGAAAAAAATCTGTCTATGGTGAACAAAATAACTGTTAGACCATGGTATAAAGGGGGAGAACTAAGTAGCGCTTTGGCTAGCTGTGCTCCGTAGCTAACAGGTAAGTCTCTCTTAGCTCGGTCAGTTCGCCATATTAAGCTTCACTGCATTTAAATTTGTGTCAACAACCGTTTTCTACAGTAGACTAACAGATTTATTTGTCTAAAATCTTTATGAAAGATTTTCCATGTGTCCTCCCTGCCCTCAGATCTTAATTAAAAGAATAGAACTAAGCTGAGACTTTTTTGTCACCTTGATAAATGGCAGAGCTCAGTCTTTTTATTAAATTCAATTCAATTCAGTTTATTTCTATAGCGCCAATTCACAACACATGTAATCTCAAGGCACATTACAGTTCATCGCATCATACAAGCAGATTGATTCAAAGTTTTCTATCAAAGGAAAACCAGTTGATTGCATCAACTCATTGGACGTAAAGGCAATCCCTCACACTAAGCATGCTTGTAGCGACAGTGGAGAGGAAAAACTCCCTTTTAAGTGGAAGAAACCTCCAGCAAAACCAGGCTCAGTGTGGCGGCCATCTGCTGAGGCGACTGGGGGTTCAAGGAGACGGAAGCAGAAATACAAAAAGCAGCTGTAAAAGGCGGCCCCGTCCAGTAAACACACAGCCAGGCAGACGAGCTCTGTGCTCTTCCTTCGAAACTGATAATGATTGTTTTCTACTTTCAGCTACTTTAGATCGCCAATGAAATGTAAAATAGTAGCAAATATAGGTAATAATATGTTGAGACTCCAAAAGAGATTTGATCTTTAAGAAATGGGTGCAATACAGTTTGTCTGAGTGGAGTTGCCTTATGTTGACGTCATAAGAAGGGGCAGGGCCCCGAGCAGATCTGACCACCCATGCAGATCTGGTACATACAGGGGCGCCCTGTGAGCTGAGTGGGGTCAAGGGTCTTGCTCTAGGACCCAGAGTGGCAATCCCTTAGAGTTTGAACTCAGAACATCTGGGATCCAAGCACAAGGCTTGAACCACTAGGCCACCTCTCCCCCTTAATATATAAAAGATTCAAAAAATTGGGGTGAAATGTACAATTTTAGGGAAGCTGTGTTTCCCAAAACATATGGCAAAAACATAAAAAAAAAAAAGGCATGCCTACAGTCATACATGTAAGTAGCATGATGGACAGGGGTGGCTTTATGGTCTGCAATAATGGAGCCGAATTCTGTTCTCTACCGTAAAATTCAGAATGAGTTTCCCACTGTTTTTTTTACAAGGATCTTAGAAGTTTAATTTGTATTACTTCCCGGACCCAGAGGCGGGACAAGTATGGAAAAGTTGTGTAGCATTTTTTTTTATTGTACTCAAGTAAACATTAAAAGTAGTCTTTCAAGAGATGATTTAAGTAAGCAAAGGAAAATGTTTGGTCAGAAGGCTGCTCAAGCATTGAGTAATTGTGAGACCATGATTTCATGTTTAAAGTTATGAAATCAGACAGATATATTTGTGCTAATTCCTTGTAAAGACCAGAAAAAAAAGAAAATAGAGATAAATTAAATGCTGAACTTTCTCTGTAAAGTGCCTTTAGATTACGTGTTTATGTGATTTGGCACTATATAAATAAACTGAATTGAATTGCTAAGAAAATAACACATCCAGAGGAAGAATTATATTTATCAATTTTAATTCTAATCAATTACTTATGTTGGCTCTAACCCAGTACAATATACTTTTTTTTCATGTTCAGCCCTTTGAATGGTCTTGATACTAAACTGTGCTATAGAAATAAACCTGCATTGCCTTTTTTAAATATTTTTTTTCCAACATGAAACTATTCTTTTTAGTGATAACTGCATATATAGTAGGACAGAGTAAGAACATCCACTGGCAATAACTACTATCCACTATCTTCTTACCTGATTTCCAAATAGCTCTCCAAAGGTAGACAGAATTTTTACACAATTTTAACTAATGATACCTAAAAAAACAAATAGTATAATAAAAAGTATGGAACAGTAAAAATACTCCAGTAAATTACATTAACTCCAACCCACCTCTGTCTATACCTAGAAAAAAGGTAAGTAAATATCTTTTCCAAACAATTAAAAGCTAAAATCCTATGAAGAGATCTTTGCAAAACATGCAAAACTATCCTCAATGCCTTGTCGCTACACTAATGACAAAAGTTGACAATAAGTTGTGCTTTATCTTAACATTGTATAACACAACTCAACACTGACCATATATTGTGTAAATGTGTAAAGATATAATGATAAAGATAAATTAATATTAAAACTCTTGAGCCTAAGAGTGATAAGGCGTAGTGCTGTCCTTAATATGAGTTCACGACTTCGTCTGTATAACTCTATCTTTTTTTATTTTTTTATTAAAATACCTATCTCCAGTGGTGTTGAAGATACAATTGAATTAATCCTCAAGGTTTTAGTACTTAGCAAAGAAAGGTTCAAGCAGAGAACTGTGTAAGGGAGAGATAATTAAGACTATTTCTTCTGGATCACAGGAAGCTATTAGTGTGGTTATCATAAGTGCTTGCCACTAAATCCCTTTCTACTCTTTTCTAATTGGGGCAGATAGAGTCAGTAAATGAACTGTGGCTGCATTACAAGTTCCCGGGGAGCTGGACAATTAGGCTTCTATGGAAACACACACACCAAACACACATGGAAGCAACTTTTCCAAACTGGTAGAGTGACATGTGGCACAGCAGAGATACAGTGATTTGAAGACCCTGCTATTTTGCAAGTTCTCTCATTTAGAAATCATGAAGGTGTTTGAATCATAGGTACATGCCTAGTGTGAGAGATATAATCTAAAAAAATAAAATTCTGAAATCACATTTAACTATTTAGTTGAATGATACAGCTGCAGGTATTTGAACAGCTAGAATTCTGATCCTCAAAGACCTGTTAGTCTGCATTCGAAATGTTTATCTCCCCTCCATTTATTATCCTAAATTAGATGCACCTGTTTGAGGTAATTAGTGGCATAAATACACCTGTCCAGCCCATACAGTCAGTAAGAATCCACAATATACTACAGTAGCAGCCATTCAAGATGGCCCCTCCCAATCAAACGTCAGCCAAATGGCAGCTTCTCCCCTGCAGCTCCCATCAAAATCCCATCAATGAACCCACATATTTTTTTACCCAAGCTCCCCAGGCTCAGCCTCTGGAGGTCCAAGGCTTGCAGCCCACACCACCATCTGCTGCCACCCAGCCTGTAGCTCCACTGGTGGTCCCCTGTGGAGCATATGTTCCAGATCCATCCCCATATTTCGGCGAGCTCTCTAAATGGTGTGGTTTCCTGTTTCAATGTCAGGTGGTGTTAAGCCAGCAACCCATGGCTTTTACTTCAGACCTTTATACTATATATATATACTATGTAATGGGTCGGCAGTATGACCAAACTTGAGAGTGGGTGCTAGCATATAACTTTGCAAACCCTCTGACCTCCCTCACGTTTGCACGGTTCTCTTCCAAAATAAGCAGGGTAATCATCTGAATCATGCAGGAGTTGCTTAAAAACGTCTGCTTAGACTTTGCCAACGCTCTCGTAATGCTGCTGAGTTTTCAGTGCAGTTTCACACTTTGACCGCTGAAGCTGGATGGAACAACGAGGCCCTTAGGGGAGTATTTTACAACAAGTTAAATGACGTTCTAAAAGATGAGCTCTCGCACAAAGAGGAAGCTAAAAATTTCAATTATTTGATAATGCTGTCTATCCATCTTGATAGCAGACTGTTGGAACAATGGTCAGTCCTGCTGAGTTCAACAGCAGAACCCCTGTCACTCAACATTAACTACCTCCGGCACCAGAGCCAACTGGTGAGGAACCCATGCAGATAGGAGAAACAGATCTATCTGCCACTGAAAGGCCTAGACGTCCCCAAACTGGTGATTGTTTTTTTGCTGTGGCAAATCCGATCACAGAATATCCAGCTGTCTAGTGCAGCCAAGTGACAGAGCTCGTTAGAAGAGGGGAATCTAACGAGTACAGGTAATTCGCCAACCATCCTCCCGTCTGCTTCCAGTTGATGTCAATCATTGTCATGGGTCTTTTTCTCATTCCCTTACTTCCTTGATTGACTCTGGAGCTGAAGAAATTTTATTGATGAGAAATTGACAGAACTATTGAAGATTTTTCTGAACCACTCAGCACTCCACTGTCTGCTAAATGCCTGAATGGCAAACTGTTATTCCACGTCGCCTAACAAACAACTCCTTTTTTACGAGAGTCACTTCTGGAAATCACAGGAGGTTGATCATATTTAAAATTATTCCCAACTCCTGTTTTGTTATTGTGTTTGTTCATCCCTGGTTGAGACTTCATAACCCCGTATTGATTGGTCCTCTGGGAGTACAATCAGTTTGAGGTCTTTTCTACTCCAATAGCTATCTTTGTTTTGGCCTATGCAAGTACAATACTATAAAGACCCTCAAGATTTGTCACGTGCTCCTAAACATACAAACTAGCTGCAGCAGGTGCAGCTCCTGAGTATGACAGTGGAACATTCTATAAATGGGGAGAAAAATCTACCTCTAGGTTAATATGCAGTAGCATTTAACCCTATAAATGGGACAAATCATTGTTGGGTGTGTTAGAGCAGTTGATTACCTAACATTATGACCAAATTCTTTGTAATTCTGAGGAAATAATGAGATAATGACTTAAAATGGTCTTAAATCTCTTCAACCTGACAATAGCCCTCACCTGTTGTTCTTTCTAGATCTATTCTATCAATAGAATGTGTTGTAAAGACATCCTGAAGCTAAAACTAATTATATTTTTTTATCACCAATCATTACGAGCTCATTCAAAGGTCTCTAAATTGAACTGCAGTGCAGCGTCCCGTGTCTATGCTGTTGAACAAACACTCAGCCTCACCTCAAATTGGTGACACTAAAGCCTTGGCAGATGTGCATAATATAACAGGTTAGTGATTACGTCAATTTGGTCCCAGTACCAGGTTCGGTCCACAGACAGGAATAAATTCAGCATGAGTCCGGAGATAGATCAGGGAAACAGATCACAACAGGCAGGCTCAAAAGTCAAGAGGCAGGACAGGTCAGGACCAGGCAATCAGAATACACAGGAGCGATTGAGAACTCTCACGAAAGGCTTGAATAATCTGGTACTGATGACTGGTTTGAAGGCGGGTTTAATAGAGGTTGAAGCAGGTGGATTAGATGAATGATAATGAGAACTGGGAGGAGATAGGCAGGTAAATAAAATAAGTATTAAGACCAGGCATCAGCACCAAGATTATGACATGCTGTGTAATTAAAAGGCATTAGACTATGTGTTTCTAAGAATTATTACAATGTCTGCTGGGCACCGAACAAATTGACCCCTAAGGAGAGTCTCAAACTTTTGACCAAAACTCCATCACTTAATTTGTTCCTTAAAACATATGTCACAGGCGCAGCTATGGACGCTCTGTAGAAGCCCTTTTTTATTCTCAGCTGATTTATACAGTAATAGTTCTATTGTTTCTATGTGATTGGGCAGTGTCATAGTCACTCTTCTACATTGTGCATTGTCTGCCATTTTTGACTCAGCAGTGAGTCGTGCCAACTTTAAGAAAGATTGCCTATAAAAGTGGAACCGAAATAATCAAAATTAATTCAGTAAAATCTCGACAAGAGCACCCACTCTCCAGATTTTCTGTTAACCAGGAAGAGATGATGGATTTTGTTGTGGATTACTGATTGTGGATTTTGTTGCCTCGCTTGATAGCATCCTGAAGAGCATCTTGAGAATTCAAAACCAGTACAAAACACACTTTTGGACTGCATGCATTGACAACCTTCAACAGTTTCAACAGGAAACAAAAAATCAGGTAGGATGTGTCATGACCTTGGTACCTTCTTGACTCTCTTGAATCTCTAATCAGATCCACCTGTTCCTGCTTCTATTTAAGCCACCTGTTCCCAGTCATTGTGCCAGATTATTCAAGTTTCTAGCAAGAGTAATTCTAGCATACCCTGTTGTGTGTAGTTCTGCCTGTCCCTGACCTGTTTTCTTCCCCCTGAGTTTTGGCCGCTCCTGTGCTCCTCTTTTTGCCTGTCCTGTTTTCTGAACTGTTACCTGGACTCCCCTGTTGTCGCCCTTGGACCTCTCTCCTGGATCTCTGGTTCCGGCTCAGTAACAAGGTATAGAGTACCACTCCTCTGTACTTCATTCCTTCCTCTGGGCTCAGACTGAGCTTTGCCAGGTTGGTTGCTTTCAAGCTCATTTTGTGCGCCGTTTGAGAAGTCACTGACCTGATTGTCTGTTTCTGCAGAGAATCCAGTGAGCCTGCCCCACCTGACGAGCAGCCGCACATTGTTTTTAATAAACGCTTGTTTCAAAATCTGTTCAGTCTGCTTGAATTCTGGGTCCAATGTTCTAAACCTTCGGACAGGATGAATATTTCTGTTATAAATAATAAATATTTTACTTTTGCTTACACAATATCAGAGCAGTTTTGCACAGTTGCCTCTGTCATCCACAGAAACTTTCACCATTCCATGGTTGAGCAAAGCGACGGCCCTCAATGTCAGGGAGGAGGACCACAGTAGGGCAAGATCGAGAACTGCAGAATTGCAAATTTTTCATAGTGGCATTTGTTTTTACTTTATTTACAAATAAACAACAAATATTCAGGTATATTAGAACAGTTACTACTACTAATAATAATTATAATAAATTATAGTAATTCATGTTTACATTTTGTCCAGCAGACACCAGTAAAAGCTTTATAAATGATAACTTTTGGATTGTCTTACTAGCAGAGATGGGTAGAGTAATGAAAGAAAGGAAACGTGCCATTACTCGGTTAAAGTTCAGGAAGTAGTGGAGTTGGGCATTGAATCTCCTCAATGGAGCAAATCAAGTTATTTTATTTTATTTCTGGTTCTAATATGTAATTTTCTGAAGACCAGTATGTGAATAGTCTGTATATGGGCATACCAGATATACTGTTTGTTCAAAATACAATTGGTAACAGAGTTTCATTTCAGACAGAATCTGGTTTTCTTTAGTCCTAAGTGTTTAACTGCATGGACATTAAAGTAGCTAGGTTTGTAGCATTGGTTTGTCTGAAGGATAATGTGTACCTCCCAAAAAAAGATTATCAAAAGCTGCCACTGAATCGTAATGTATATGATTTTAATTGTTGTTGTAGTTTTGGAAAATTTGAAAACATTTTAGGGGTTTAAATACCATTAAAAGTGACTTAACATCACACTTTTAATCTCCAATTACATCCATGAATACAGGCAGAGAGAACTACTAATAAAGGTTAACGTATAGAAATGCAAAATTCCATGTACAAAAATGTAGATCAAATGACAATAAAATTATACAAAAAAACGTGTACACTTACATCAGACCATTTTTTCCTCACTGGCTCTTCTTATTACTTACTTAAGACAATAATATTAGCCCTCAGTTAAGCTTGAAAATGAACACATATTTTAAAGACTCATTGATTCATGCCCGTATGTGTTTACTAAGCAGGGTTCATCAGAATCTGAGTCAGAATCACTTTATTAATCCCTTGCAGGAAGCTCTTCATTTGTGTATAGATTGGAGTAAGGTAGAACTCACAAAATATAAAGTGGTGATGGGTGTTATAGAATATGGCTCTTCACCTTCATGTTGTCTTTTATCTGATCAATAACTGGAAATAGAGTCTGATTTTTTATTAAATCTCTGTTAACATAAGTAATTGCTGAAAGGGGTGTAAGCTAAGAGGAAATCAATAGTAAACCATTTAATGAGAGAAATAAGTAACAATGAGTATAAAATGACAGTTACCATGGGTTAATTTAGCTATATAATATACGATGTTCAGAAATGAAAGGATATTAACCCTGTTTTGAATAAAGAAGTAAAAATATTTTTTGATGAATTATTTTAATGACATCTACTGCTTTCTTAATGTTCTCTTTTTAGCTGTTTGTGAACATTTCAGTCAATTCAAATTGTTTAAAATTCAAGTTCATTCAGAAAAAAAAACAAAAAAAATCCCATCTTCCTACTTATCCTTTAGTTATTCGAGTCACTGTTGCCCTTCTATCAGCTCGAACCAGTCTGGCCATTCTC
>JAGKQL010000051.1:2536293-2576344 GCA_018398635.1 Cyprinodon brontotheroides
CCCCCCCCCCCGAACCGATACCACAGAACCGGCATAGTAAAGAAACACCGCCCAGGAACCGGCATCGTAGCGAAGGCACCGGCACCGACCCCGAAAATCCCCGAACAACACCCAGCCCCACCCCGAAGCGGATCCAGTCCCAGGCCCCAGGGATCCGAGGCCCCAAGGGCACCCGATCCCCAGACAGGAGCCCCAGCAAAGCCCCGGCCGGCCGGGGCCAGCGGAGAGGCCGCCAGGAATGAGCCAGCAGTCCCCCGGGCATCCACCCCTAGCTCCACCAGTGCACCGGTGAGCCCTATTGGAGAACTCTACCTCGGCATATAACCCATGCCCTTCGGGAGCAGTGGGCTTCCATCGTGGGGCACCGGGAAACAGTGTGGGGTAAAGGGTCTTGCTCAGAGACCCAGAGTGGCAGTCTGTGGGCAGTGAAAGTAACGGCGTTACTAACGCCATTAGCCTTTTTTAGCAACGAGTAATCTAACTAATTACTTTGACGGTAACTATAACGTATTTACCAGTGCCAACACCCCCGACAACCCTGCATGTTACTCAGGTCGCACAATGAACCTTTTTTCATGATAGGACTCGGGTGGACTTTTGTCATGAGAGAGGGAGGATGAGAATGGTTGATGTATAGTGAGATTCCATCTGTCAGTTGGGTAGGTGGGTGTTTCTGCTGGTGGTTGTAACGCACAGCACACACAGAGAGTGGAAGGGAGGATGACTCCAGCAGCAGAACAGCGTTTTCCGTGATGGAAAAACGGTGTTAAAGTCGGTGTTACGCCCAGATACAGTTTCCCCTGCATCCCCCATCACTTTAGCGTTTCCGCATCGACTGCAATGGAGCGCATGGATGGATGGATGGATGGATGGATGGATGGATGGATGGATGGATGGATGGATGGATGGATTGATGGATGGATGGATGGTTGGATGTATCTATATGGATGGATAAATGGATGGATTTGGATCCAACATCCCCAGTTATTAATTTATGCTGACCACACAAGATCTGAACGCCCTGTTAAAAAACTTCACACCCATGAGTAGAAGGTAATGCAGCCTGATGATATTGACACGCATCAGATAAGCGTTCCTACATGTTAAGCAGGGGAGAGCGCTATCTGATGAAACTTCTCTAAAAACTCTGCAGGTTCTAGCGTGCTTTATTAAGTCCGCTCTATTCAGCTGGCTTTGGAAACACCGCAGTGAAGGTGGGGGCTGAATTGGCGGGTGCGAGGCGAGAAACACAAAAAGTAACACAATAGTTACTTTTACTACGGTAGTTACTTTTATTGTGGAGTAACTCAGTTACTTTTTGGGAGAAGTTACTAGTAACTATACCTAATTACTTTTTCAAAGTAATATGCCCAACACTGTCTGTGGGAGTGGGGCTTGAACTCAGAACCTCAGGATTCCAAGATCTATGTCCTAACCACTAGGCCGCCACTCCCCACAAAAAAAAACTAAAATTGACACACATCTAAGGATACAAAATACAACCTCAGCAGACATTGACATTGATATCAGCATAATCAGTGCATACACAACACAAAATATAGACAAATAGTAGGTCTACTGTTTTGAGACTAGAATGTAGTAAAGGTGGGGTCTTTTACTTATTAGCTACCTTTTGTATCTCATCATCTTTTTTTGTAGGTCTGCTTCTATCCCCTTGAACCCCAGTCGCCCTCGGCATATGTCCGCTCACAGTGAGCCTGGTTCTCCTGGAGGTTTCTTCCAATCAAAAGGGAGCATTCTTGTCCACTGTCGCTACCAGCATGCTTGGTGTGAGGGATTGCTGAAGAGTCAATGAGTCGATGTAATCAGCTGGTTTTCCTTAGATAGAAAACTTTGAATCAAGATGATTGGATGATCTGATTGAATAGTCTCTGTAAACCTGAGACAACATTTTTGTGAATTGGCCATAATACATAAACTGAATTGAATTACTGAAGTGCACTAGTACAGGTGTACAATAATACGATATGATATGCATTATGGCAAAGGGCAGAATAGCAGCATAGAGTCAAATGGTTTTGTAAATACATCTTCTTAATCAATAAAGAGCATTAGCATTTACAGTAGTAATGGTTTAAGCGCTTTTCCATGATAGGTTCTTGATCGGTGCTTGGCAGGTCCTTCGCTGGTAACTGACCAGTGTGTGGGAGTATTGTAATCCTACGATAATGTTAGTGAGGCGTAGCTGCTGAACTGCCATAATGTATACCTGAAATACCCTTTATTTCAACAAATGGGTGGAGTTACAGTAATCCTTGACACTCCCCGCAGAAGAGGGGGGCCGCTAAAATATGGCTGGAATCTGGAGGGAAGTTGGCTGGAAACTGGAGGCCATTTTTCAGGGTTTTTGCTTGAAGTGGAACTTCTAATCCTTTTTAATCCTCATTAGCAGTGGTATGTGTTCTCGCATAATCGGGAGATGGTCAAAGTTCCCCAATTGAGGTAGTGGAGAACACTTTTGTACGCACCTCCAGAGGGAGGCGTCCAGGGGGCATCCGAAAAACATATCAAAATCACCTCAGCTGAATGTTCTCTATGTGGAGCAGAAGCTGCTCTCTTCCGAGCCTCATCCTATGGAGAAAGCTAATTTCAGCTGTTTGGATTCGGGATCTCGTTCTTTTGGTCAGGGTAGAAAGGTAAATCGACCAGTCAATTGAGAGCTAAAAATTATACCCTGAGACAAAAAAATTGGTTAAAAAGTAATGGACCTACAATAGAACCTTGAGGGACTCCACATGTCAGAGTTGTGGAAGAAAACATATGAACAGTGAAGGTCTTGTTTGTCAGGTAAGATTCAAACCAGGATAAAACTTTGCCTTCTATTCTTTCACAGGCAGACACTAAAGTGAAACCTAGACCATTGACCATAATCATTGTGAGTCCAGCAACAGAGTGAAAGTACAAAGAAAAAAAAAACATGTAGAGGATGTAGGTCTCAGTTGTTAAATCACAGAACCGGGCAATTCAAATAGAAAATGTAGCTTGATGCATACCAACCGTTGTAACCAGTATCGATCTTTTTAGAATAAGAGAAAAAAGAAATCAGTATGTACTTTGATAAGGTTCTTACTTTCAATATGCTTTGCTGTTTATATATTAAAACAATTTAAAAGAAAAAAAAAAAAGCCGGATTTTAGAAAAACTAGTAGAAGGAGGAACATAATATAGTAGAGGCAAGTTGAAGTCAGAGCAGAGAAATATGAATCAGACATTTAGAACACCCAATTGGTTTCCCACTATAGACAACAATGGTGACAAATGATGGATGAAATGAAAATGTAGGATGGAGAGCAGAAGCTACTATTCCTACAGGCACATAATGTCTTGATCACATTTTACTTTCCCACCATAGCCTCTGACTTAATATGTGAATTCATTATGTCAGGCTTTATCAGTGTGGAGTTGCAGAAAGTGATTAGAAATTAGATTTTGTATATTTGAATTGTCATCTTGTATCTGACTGCACCAAAGAGAAATAGATTTATACAAAGACATTACTCAGTGAAAAAATGTTTATGTGAGGCTCTTCTAGCAGATTCACATGTACATTTCTCTGCCTAGATTTTGTCTTGTATCTGCACTCTGCCTGTCCATAGGGCCTATTATTTTAGACGGGTGTTAATTATGCTACTAATGTTTAACATGCATCCCCCATGAAGATACTCATAGTACTACTTTAATCAACGGCAAGTCCCCACTCATTTACAACTCTCAAAGTGAGTAATTAAACAAAATTTGAAGTGAGCAGCTGGGACTTGTCCACTCATAGCTGGCCATGGAGGAATTCAGTGTGATTGTCCATGATAACAATATATGATAAGTAATAGACAATCATCCTTACGTATACATGTTAAGAGGGTCAGGGAATTATTAAAATAGCTTGGAAAGTATTAACACCCCTGTCTGCACATCTCAATTTCTTTTATTGACATTTCATGCAATGTGAAATGAGAAAACTGGTGCATATTTGAGAGTTGGATAATAAATGATACATGATGTAGCTGAAGCCACCTTCAGTAGAAGAGTAGAGATTGGTGGAGTTTTCTCTGTGGGGAAATCATTTTAGATTATTTATATAGCAGCAAATGTATATACCACATTGTTCTTCACAGTGAGAACCAACGGAATCTCTGAACAGAATCAAGAGAGAAAAGTCCATCTTCAATCATGAGGTAAAATAAGAGAACATTAGAAACTATTTCATAAATGATTTAGAGATGAACAAAATATCAGTAAATTCCTTAAGCCATAGTGTTATTTGGAGCAATTTCTGTCTGAAATTGCACATCTGATTAAATCAATTGTAGCTTCAATGGCATGAAGAAAAAAAAAATGCATTGATATTGTCAGTTTGATGCAGAGTCTGAGACATGATTTAGAGTTTTTTTTCAACATTCAGCTTTCTGATGGCGGTGGGGAAGAAGCTGTTGCAGAACCTGCTGGTCCTGCATTAAATGGAGTCCATGGTGGGGGTGTGAGGGGTCATTGATAATGTTACGGGCTCTGGACATGCAGCACTGGGATGAAATGTCTTTAATGGAGGAAAGAGGAGCCCCCATTATCTTCTCTGCTGTTCTCACCACACTTCTTACTTTCTTCCAGTCTGAGGCGCTGCAGCCTCCACACCACACAGTGAGACAGCTGGTCAGAACGCTCTTTATGGTGCTTCTGTAGAAGGTGGGTAGGATGGGTGGGGGCAGGTGGGCTCTCCTCGTCCTCCGCAGGAAGTAAATATGCTTTTGTGCCCTTTTGAACAGTGAGGTGGTGTCTACAGTCCCGGTGAGGGTGTCTGTGATGTTCACCCCCTGGAATTTGCTGCTGCTTCCCACTCCTTTGTTTTCTCCACATTCAGGATCAGGCTGTTATCTCTGCACCAGTTCACCAGCTGCTCCACCTCCTCTCTGTGGTCTTTGTTGTCTCTGCTGAGGTCCACTACCTCAGTGTTGTTTGGGAAATTCACCATTTGATTGGTGGCTGAACCTTGAGACGCAGTCATGTGTCATCAGGGTGAACAGCAGGGGGCTCAGGACGCAGCCCTGAGGGGAGCCTGTGCTTAGGGGTGATGCCATTAGAGGTCTTCTGTCCTGACTGACTGAGGTCTGTTGGTGAGGAAGTCTAACAGCCAATTGAATTTGTTCTTCTTCCTAGCTGTGTGGCACTTTACATAGACAATTCTTGGCAGGAAGGAGGTCATTCACAAAAAGCAGGAGTAAAACTGGCTGGCTCTCCATCCTTTGGCTACACGTAGAGATTCTGTCCATAAAGGTTATCAACAGGAGATGATGGACCATGCTGGAATACAACAAGCACTTGGAACAAGTCTGACTTAATATCAGCCATGTGAGCCCAACTGCTTGTATAGCTCCCTCTAGTAAAGTACCTCCAACCCTGTAATCTTGGAGCCCTTGTCCTTCATAAGATTAGATTAGATGATTAGATGAGCTTACCGACCCTACAGCTTATAGAAATTCCCCAAATTCTTGGCATAGAAGTTACAGAAGGTGCAAACAGGAAGGAAAAGGTGCATTAAGAATAAGCAATATATATACAGTATATCCAGGTATATACAGTACATCAAGATAAATAGGATTAAGGTGCAAGTGTACATGTATCGCACACAATGAAAAACAAAATAAAAAATAAGAAATAAAAAATAAGAAATAAAAATATGTACAATCCGGATGGCTTATATACAGGTGGAGAAATATTGCACATTCAGCATATTGCACAGGATACTGCACAGTCAATAAATAAAAAACTATAATATAGCTGCACAGTGGCTTTTACAGGAGTTATTGTGGTTATAGTGCATTAAGCAGGAATGAATGACCTGCGGTAGCGCTCACTTCTTACAGACAGGGTGTCTACTGTAAGTCTCTGACTAAAGGAGCTGCTCAGCTCCTCTACAGTCTGGTGCAGGGGATGAGAGGTGTTGTCCATGATGGATGTGAGTTTGGACAGCATCCTCCTTTCAGCTACTTCCTCAACCGAGTCCAGAGGGCAGCCCAGGACAGAAGTGACCTTCCTCTCCACCAGCTTATTTCAGTCTCTCTTTCTGGTCCTAAACGCGACCCATGACCCAAAAACAACAATTCCCCTTGTGGGGTCAAGACATCTGGCCCCAAAAGGGAGCTTTCGGTGTCTAAAACATGCTATTTTTCAATAAAACAAGCTCTACAATGTATTAAACACAAGAGCACACACACTCTTGTCTTGCTCTATGTACCGAGGGCCATGTGTTGACCACTGATTGTCATTTTAAACAGTTTCTATGTCAAACCTAGCCGTTGTCAGTCACCAATAGCTAAATAGGTTGTGAGGAGCTGCAAAATGTCCACACTCTGATAGCTAGACAGGAGCACACACATTTTCTGCCATGCAGAAAGATAAACCTCCATACTAGTCTTAACTGTACAAACAGATTTTCTCTTGATCAGCTCTCTGTTTTAAGCTTTGTGAAGCATCAGTATAAGCTACCGATTAAATAAAATTTATTATTTCCCTATATACATTTCCTGCAAAGGAAAAGCATCCCTGCAACATGATGCTACCTCCACTAAGTACCATTTTAGGGATTTGCTTGGACATTTTGTGACTTCCTTTTCAACAAAGACGGACTTCTTGTATAGGTAATAAATGTCTTGTTCTGTGATATTTCTTCAGTTACAATGGGCTTCTTTGTGTGCTTCTTTCATCATATTTTCATGTCTTTTTTATGGCCTTTCATTTCTAGGTGCATTTATACCATTCTCTGTTTTGCAAACATTTCATTGGTGATTTCTTAAGGCTTTATTTAAAACAAACGTACCATAAATACATGCAAAACTTTCAAATGGTCTTTTCTAATCTCTGTTTGTACAAAGTATAATAAACAAATATATTTCCCCCTCCATTTAACTAGTGTGTTTTATGTTTTAAATCAACTAAAATCACCAGTGGCGAAGAGTTTGGTTGCAATCAGACAAAAAAGGTTCTTATGTTATGAGTACTTGTGTAAAGCAAAATGAAGTTATTAGGCCATTTGCCTCTTTTTCAGATGATTCAACAGTCTTAAATGTACCACTGAAACAGGATTATTAAATCACCTTCCAACAGGCCTATAAAACCACTCATATAAAGCATGACATAATAGTGAGTGTGTTTCACCTTGTATGCCGTAGGTAATATTTTTTTACACTGCCTGACGCATATTTGCTCTGTCTTGCTTTTAGTGCATATTGGTTTGATGTAAAAGAAGTGTTTCCTGCTTTTAAAACTGAGTGAGAAGATTTTGATGTAGATAGAGCATAATGTGATATGAGTTATTTTAAGTCATCAGCTCTAGTATACTAATTGGTAAGTAGGGCTGGGCTATATAGAAAAAAAGCTTATCGATAAAAACAAATGCATATTGATCGATATCGATAATTATTGAAAACATTTGAAACCATATTTTATGTGCAGCTCTGCCACCTGGACATTTTTTATGATATTGCTAAATTAATTAATTTTAATAAAAACACAAACACAGACTTGAATTAAATCTTTATTTAACCAACTTTTTAACCATAACAGAATTGTTTTAAAGAAAAATAACTTAAGAGACCTGGGTTATGTTATTAAATACTGACAAAGAATAAACTAAAGTGACCAGAAAAGTGACCAAAATAAATATAACAAATAAATAAATGCCCTCACACCACCGCTACGCACCCGTTTCCTGCTTTAACCTGAGTTATTACTTTGAAGTTTCTGGCCCCTCAGCATTTTTCTCTCAATTTTTAGAACTTACGTGGGAAACTGCTCAGAACTGAAAAATATCTATATATTTTCCGAAATTCCCAAAGCTCGTACTCTCCGCGGTGTGAGCGGCTGAGATGATAAAAAAAAAAAGTTGGTTGTGTTATCAGACTTACGCTTTCACTGGTTCCCCCGACACATTTTCCAGATGACTGTGGTTTGTTTTTTGTCCGACTTGCCATGACCGAAATACTGCCAGACTGCCGAACTACAAAAAACCCTTCTTTGAAACAATTTCCTCCTCCTCTCCTTGCTGCAGTGCATCTTCATGTGCTCTGTGTTGTGGATTGAGAGGGCGGCGCTTGGACTGACGGCGTGCCTGGGTCCGCGATTGTGATTGGTTGGGAGGAAGCAGTGACTAGCATAAACCTACATGCTAGGCTACAATGAGAGAAGGAAGGAAAACTGGCGTTTTTATATCAGAACTTTTATCGACCCTCTTTTTTCTATTGCGCCACACGTCTATCGATCAATATATATCGTTATTGAATTATCGCCCAGCCCTATTGGTAAGCTGGTAAACTAACTAAAGGGAAGGTTAAATTTGTATGTAGTATTATATGCATTTATTACTGTTTATGCTAAACTGCAATTCTCTATAATCAGGAAGTCCACAAAACATACTTAAATGCCTTCAGTTGACCCAAAAAGCTGTAACCCTAAAAAATGAGGGTTTCCCTTCTTTGGCTTCCTATTAAATCTGAAAATAAAATTTAAAATCCTCCTTCTTTCTTATTTGTAAAACTCTAAATAACCAAGCTCTATTCTATACCATGCATGGGATTCTTCCTTATGTTCCTAACAGAGCACTTTGGTCTCAATCTGCAGGTTTACCAGTGGTTCCTAGGATTTCTAAAACTAGAATTAGAGGCAGATCTTTTAATTATTATCCTCAAACTCAACTAGCAATTGGTTCTCCTGTGGAACCAACTTGGTTCCACAAGAACTAATTGCTAGTTGAGTTTGAGGCTATAGACATTTGTCCAACAAGCTGTCCGACTACTGTATTTAGCCTCGAACTCAACCCTATTTCTGACATTTTGAATTGAAAAAGCTTCCTGGATTGGAAGCGAAATGTCTTCAAACTAGGAAACTAAGTGCATTGTTTTTTTGTTTTTTTTTTTACTTTTTTGGAATGACTATGACCTGAATGACAGAAAATCTTCACCAGCACAAATTAGTAATCCATGTCCACGTACTTATTTTTGGCTACAACATGAAGGACTTGCAGCAGCACCAGATTCAGTTGAGCCCTGCAAGGCTTAAAGGGGCAGTTGTTTTGCTTTGCCCTACAATAACTGCCAGCCGCAAGCACATATGTTATACATTAGTTATTAGTTGAACACAATTACCGTAAAAGCGTTTTTACTTTCTTGGAAACATTTGGGGGTTCAGTCTAACACTCATATCTCTAATTTGTTGTTTATAAAGTGGATTTAACCTCTGTACTAATTTATTTTCCTCACCGTCCATCCTTCACACAGTGCAGCATTGATTACATTTTATGTCACAAACACCAACTGACTGGCCCATCATCATCACTAAAGATGCAGACAGACCAGAAGGAGAGAAGAAAAACCCTATTCTGTTACTGTGAACATTTTAAAATACCAGAATAAAATGTTTTGGAGGCAAAGTGGCTTCTACATCTTTCACTGTAGCTGAGTCTCATCAAGTCTTAAGTGGTCAGTTAGTTTCCAACTGCGGCAGCACTTTCAGCGCACTGGGCTTGTTATGCTATGTCATGACACATCAGTTTCCATTACTCTTTCACTGTTATAATTTGTAACTTTGTGTTCATTCTTCTCAGCATTAGATCTGTGATCTCAGCATCCGCCTTGACCAGCGATTATTACTCTGCGTGCCCGATGCACATGGGAGCACATATTTACACATGCTGAAAGCTGACTCTAAAGTTGTTCTGTGCAACTAAATGCTTTGTGTTTATTGTTTTGACAGATTTATATTACATACTGCTTCATCTTTAACCCACAAGTGTCAGGCTTAAAGGGTGACGCCTATGAAAAATAGTATTGATTAAGATCAACCAAGACAAAAAGGAGAAGCCATAAAAGCTACGCTAGAAATAACATTTAATACATAAGTGTTGTGCGTCATGAAAGATGGACAGTAGGAAAAATGAATGGACAGAGTTTATATTCACTTTTTGAAGAAGGAATTTGAGAGATGAGGGTTAGACTGAACCCTTAAATCAAGAACATAAATATCCTCCTATTTTGATTAAAAGTAAGTAACTTTAATGTGCAAAAAATGTGCATTAGCCAGGCAATTACATTAGAGCAAAGCCAAACACGTGACCCACTATTCATTTGGATCTGGTGCTGCTGGAAGTCATATATTAGACTTAAACAGATTTATTTTGTCATTTTGTATACACAAGTGTAAACAAAAATAAATTTTGTTAAGAACAGCGCTTTAGACAATTTCATTTTTTAAAGTGCAGCCTTGATAAGGTAAGCAGCAGCAGTGATAAAAATTGTATAGTTAGAGTTTAAAAATTCAGTTTTTTTAACATTGAGGAGTCTAATGGCAGTGGGGAATCTGCAGGATGCTTCGAAGTCTCTTCCCAGAGGGCAGCAGGGAGAACAGTCCATGGTGGGGGTGTGAGGGTTCATTTATGATATTATAGCCTTGGGAAACACAGCACTGGGAAGAAATATCTTTAATGGAGGGAAGAGGAGCCCCAAGGATCATCTCTGCTGCTCTTACCACTCTTCTCAACTTCTTCCAGCAGCCTCCACACCACACAGTGAGCTGGTCAGAGCGCTCTCTATGATGCTACTGTAGAAGTTGGTGAGGATGGGTGGGGGCAGGTGGGCTCTCCTAATCCCTTTGTGCCCTTTTGATCAGTGAGTTGATTTTTCCATTCCAGGTGAGGGTGTCTGTGATGTTCACCCCCAGGAATTAGGTGCTGCTGACCACCTCTACAGCTGAGCTGTTGATAAGCAGTGGAGCGTGGTTAGGCCGGTTCTTCCTGAAGTCCAAGATGATCTCCTTCTTCTCCACATTTAGGATCAGGCTGTTATCTTTGCACCAACAGCTGCTCCACCTCCTCTCTGTAGTCCTGGTCGTTGTCGTCACTGATGAGGCCCACCACCGTTGTGTCGTCTGCAAACTTCACCATGTGATTGGTGGTGAACGCAGTCACGTGTCATCCAGGTGAACAGCAGGGGGCTCAGGATGCAGCCCAGAGGGGATCCTGTGCTAATATATGATATATATACCAATCTTGTGGCCATTATGTCGTGGTAATAAACATTCATTCTGTACAATAAATTCTTCAACCTACCCTGTCTCCTGTAAGATTCTCTGCATGTGGGTCAAACAAGCAGCCAAATGTATGACAAGTAGCCTGCTTCGGACTGGATATAGCCTCCTACAATGACTACAGTAAGTAGCTGCAAACCGGAGGGCAACAGTTTTCCTTTTGGCACCAATACCCCGCCATGCTTCTCCATTGTGGGAGCTGTACATGGTTACTGCTTTGCATTCTGGGATCTTTCCATTTTCCCTCTACCCTTGTTCTCCATTCATGACTGGACCCGCCACTTGTCAGCCATTGACTTATACAATGTCATAATTGTCATTCAAAACCATCTTTTTTTTTCTCTCTTTTTACTTCTTTGTCTCATGTAGTGCTGTTTTTGAAAGCTACAGCTGCAGCTTTACCTAATCTACATTACTGATTAGTTAGATTTAGCAGATAATGAATGCCACCATTTTACTATTAAAGCATATTTATAAAAATAAATCAAACAGGATCTCTCCTGAGAATCTTAGTGATTCACTTTCAAGAGTCCCTACCTTAATGTTATCAGCCTATTATAGGTTGTTTCTCAATTAAGCATATAGCTTTCAAGATAATGAGTAGTTGTGTAATTGGAATTCCTTCCATTTGGTCGCTGCAAACATCCAAATGAGATTATTAACTTGAACCTAAGCCTTATAGTTGGTTCAATCAGGATGCTCTGATTGCAATTTTGTGAAACACTTTTAAAGGACTGTTTTTGTAGCAAAAACTACAATGTCCCTGGCTCTTAAAGAATATGGCTTACCAAGTCAAGATAAAGACAAATCTGATATCAGCATCTGTCCAAGTGCTTCTTTTACTGATACAAACTTCTAAAACAGTAAATATACATTAAATGCATCTAGTATTTTAGCAACTAGTGATCTGTTGAGATTTTCACTTATTTATTTGTCTTAAGTTTACATAGAATGATACAGAAATGAGAGATTAAAGAGTGGATCATGTTTGTCTCGACAAAAATATCTTATTAAGATTACATGTTGTGACGTTATTCTGGGTTCAATTCCCGGCCCGGGGTCTTTCTGCATTGAGTTTGCATGTTCTCCCTGAGCATGCGTGGGTTCTCTCTGGGTACTCCGGCTTCCTACCACAGTCCAAAAACATGACTGTTAGGTTAATTGGATTCTCTAAATTCTGTTTAGGTGTGAGTGAATGGTTGTTTGTCCTGTTTGTCTCTGTGTTGCCCTGCGATGGACTGGCTACCTGTCCAGGGTGTACCCCGCCTCTCGCCCATTGACAGCTGGAGGTAGGCATCAGCACCCCTCGGGACCCCAATTAGGACAAGCGTGTCAGATAATGGATGGATGGATGTTGTGACGTTACATTTGTTTGTTTCATTTTACCAGCTGCTGTTTCCCTACCAGCCTTGCATTGGGGCGGATAAGGCCATCATCTATAGTACCTGCTGCACTGAGCTCTTACCAACCTGGGAAAGCCTCAAAGGACTGTCAGGTTCACATTTTTTATTTTCCCATTACTCGTAACTCTATCAAACCTTTCTATGGAACGAGCTGGAGCAGTCAATGGATGGCCGACATCTTTCCCAGTGGATACTGCCTAACTTACTGCCTGCATAAGTGAGGACATGGTGCTTTATGTTGTACAGGCTAGTTGGTAGCATGTGACACAGTAGCGAACTGGCCTATCAACTCAATCAACCATTATTAAACTCCCAGACTGCTTCATTGACTGATCATTAAAAAGCAAACATTGTTTCATTGGCTTACAATGGCTGAGAGGCCAGTTTATAGCCAGTAACTATGGAACTGAGAGGTTTCATCCATAGGCCTTAGAACATGCTCACTCTTCTCCACAGAGGTACTGAGGCAATGAACACACCCCCCACACACACACAGCAATATGCTCAGATTCAATTGAGACCACATTTTTGAGCAGAGACTCAAACTCAAATCTTTGAGCTCCATTTTGTCTTAACAATTGCCAAAGTTGATACAGTTCCTGAATGTTAACTCTACAGAACATGCTGTCAGGACATTGCAAAGCATTGGTTTTCCAATGGTGAAACTGTTTAGGAATCTATTTTTGATACTACCATTCTTACTCGCTGTTGAACTATTTGTGTTTGTAATGAAATTAGGAGGATTTATTCTTTATATGTTTAAAGAAAAGCCTTTTAAATTGATGCTTCAGCTTCATATTTTTTTTACTTGACAAAGCCATTCTGCACCAGAAAAAGACTGAGTTCTTGTTAGCTTTTTTACTTAACACTATGCTCATTGTATTTTCCCTGCAGTATGATGTAGGATAAATATATGTATCTGCCTTTTTGTTGAAAATAAAGGCCACTATATAGCTTAAAGAAATTAAATATAACTATGATATAGAGGTAGGTAATAAATCAATAAAGCTAATAGAAGCATAGAAACCACAGATTGGAACTTGCCTACAGCTCATACTGAAACTTCTGCAGGATATTTGAACTTATATACAGAGAAAAGTCAGGATTACGTAAATAACACAAATAACTTCATTCAAATTAAATTTCTGTGATATCAAATTGTCCTCTTAGGAAGCAACATTGATTGACAATTTCACATGCTGTTATTCAAATGGATTAGACAACAGGTGGAAATTATTTGCAATTAGCCAGCCACCCTCATTAAAGGAGTTATTCTGCAAGTGGGGACCACAGACTTGTTCTCAAAATATATGCTCTCTGGCTGATGTTTTGGTTACCGCTGAATATTGGTGGTACTTTCACACTTGTGACACTTGAGACGAACTCTACAGCCCACACAAGTGGCTTAAGTACTGTAGAACATCCAGGATCAAACGTCAATGTGAGCAAGAATGATTGCTGCGTCTGTCAGCGTAGTGTCCAGAAGCTGAAAGCACTACCAAGAGTTGATGAGGAGGCACTTCAGGAGCCCTGCAGAATGCCTCCAGGAGGCCATTAAATTTGCATGTTGCTGCACAATGGGTTAAAAACCAAATCCATGAGGATAGTATAAGGGCCTGAAGTCAACAGATGGGGGATATGCTCACAGCCCAACACCATGTAGGACACTTGGCATTTTCCAGAGAACACCAGGATTTGCAAATTCACCACTGGTGCCCTGTGCTCTTCACAGATGAAAGTAGGTTCACACTGAGCCCTCTGGAGACACCATGGAGACTGATCTGCCTCCTGCAACATCCTTCTTCAGGATCGGTTTGTCAGTGGGTCAGTAATGGTGTGGGGTGTCATTTCATTACAAACTGTAATGTATTGCTTGGTATTTTATATCACACCCACAGCATAGGTAAATGAACCTACCTGGACTGCCTTTACTTTTACTATTTTTTTCTTCTCAATTTTGTATTATCTAAAGTAAAACTACTTAAAACAGACAGACGTTGGAAAATATGCCCCCAACATCAAATTAAGTGAATGACACATTTTCACAACATGTTGTCATTAGGAGTCACCTGTCTAAAGTGATCTGAGTAGACCAATAAACAAGCACTATCCCCAAGCGCTGCTGATGGGAGTTGGGAATTGCAGATGCTGTTTGAGATAACTACTCATTTTAATTGTAGTGGGAGTTTAAACTTGATAAACTGGGAACAAAAATTATAGTCAGACTGACCTAATTCATTCTGCCTTGTTTTCATCGAAACACTTGACCTGCTTTGATAAGCTCAGTCTGAAAAACAGCTGATACCGGGCAGTTCTCTCCATCCAGTCTGTTCCTCTACTTGGTTTGATGTGTGTCAAAGCTAAATGTGAACTCAAACATATAATTAAATAATTACTTTGTGGTTGATAAAAGCTTGTTTCATTTTTCCAGTTTTCTCCTCACAAAGCACAACAGTTCCCAGCCCTATTATACTATTATCCCAGCCCTAAGAAATCAGTGATGTCAGTGAGTCATTGAGTCATGTAACCAGGCCAGGGTGGCCTGGTTACATGACTGAAAACATCTCCACTCCAGCCCTGTCTCTAGATGTTTACGTTTGTGAACCAGACATCCCAAGTCTCCCGGGAGTCTCCTTGATATAGATAGTTGTTCACGGATGCCCGCGAGTCGGATACATTATCCCGGATTTTAGACTCTGCGAGGTGGTGTTTTTTAATGTGAGTGAGAGCGAACAGGCTGTACAATAATTTGTGCATCATGTGCGGATTAGAACTACTTCAATTGCGCAGGAACAACAAGAGAGAACAGGGTGAGGGGAGGAGGTTGCTGGTGAAACCTGTGCAGCGTATCTGTCCAAAGCGATGCTCTATTCAACCAGCGTTCCAGGCGTCTGGTTGACCAGAGAGCTGATTGGATCAGTCCAATAAGTTTCTCTGGTTACTCTCTGGCAGTCACCTTGTTACCACTCAAAGCAGTGCATCCTGGGAAACGGCAGCGGTTGAATCCTCGAGTAAAAAACGAAAATATAGGACTAATCTTACAGCAGAATATACAAAAGTATATCCACGTCTAGTTAAGGTGAGGAACAGTGGCGGATCTAGACCAAATGTACCAGGGGGCCAGGAGGGGGCCAGTGTGTTTTCATGGGGGCTTAGAAAAGCATGAAATAAAAAACACAGCAAGAGATTCAAATATATTAAGAGAGCTGCATGAAGTGAAATTTCTTTTCAATTAGGTTAGATAAAAATTACATTTCTTATGAGGTCAATATACATTTAAAATTTAGGAATTTTAAACATTTTTTACTTAACTTGAGTTAAAACTACTATTTTCTATAAAATTTAGATGAGAATTCAAGAAAAACTGTTAAACTCATTTGTAAAAATTAGAGCATTTTCTTTGTTTATTGTGAAAAAAAAAACATTTAGCAGATGAAAACTGGAATCCTATCTCAGTACAACTGAAGCTATAACCTTATTGTTTTTAAATAATTAGTAAAACAGAATTTGTAAAGAAAAACAATGAAATAGATCCAAATGACCTATCAGTTACTATATTTCTGTTCCAGCGCATATCATCATTAGAATTTATTTTTAAAGTATTATGTCTTCAGCACTGGGGCCAGGACATGATCTACAGGGGCACCGGGCCCCATTGGCCCCCTGTCTAGAACCGGCCATGGTGAGGGAATGATGACACAGTGGCGGTGCACTGTATGCTGAAGTACGCATGAAAACCAGAAAGCACAACTGATGTTCAAGGCTACAAGATTGAAAGTATTGGAAATAAAACCAATACTGTTCTGTTTATTGTTTAAGAAATTACTGTTAGTTAATAAACAGCACTGCATGAAAAGGGAGATTTTCGTCCCCGTAACTCCCCAAGAGATCTTCCTGATTGGCCAGTTTTCGACAATTTGCAACCCGCTACTGTCCACGCTTGTCGCGGGCAAACAAAATTGTCGGAAACGCAAATTCTGACGATGTGGAGAGCGACCAGCTGTACTAATGACTACGACTTCTAATTAGCATATGAATGCAGCAAACCTCGCTGGCTGGCTAGGTCCGGTTTGAATAACCTTCTCTCAGTATTGGCTGAAACCACTATTCTCAAACAAGTGAAATCGCTGTGATTGGCAAGTAAAAGCAAAATCACGGCCACGCCAGGCTTTAATTTTCTTACTGAGTATTGGACGGAACCACTTCTTTAAACAAGTAAAAGTCGCCGGTGATTGGTTGGCATATATATATATATTTACATATAAATTTGAGTCATATATATATATATATATATATATATTTATATATATATATTCATATATATTTTATTCATTCATATATTTTATTCATTCATATGCTGTGTATTTTATGTTGGATCCTACACTACTACACAATTATTATTATGCTACCATCAAAGGACATGAATGAATTTATACAGGAGGAAATGAACATTTTGCAGGAAGCTGTTTATGCAAAGAAAGAGCTTTATTAAAAACACACACAACTATATACAACAGCAGATCCAAACATTGGCGCGTGATCTAAAAATTACAACTCCGCGGAGCGGTCCGCTTTGCTTCCTCGCTGGGGTAACAGGCAACATTCCCTCCGAGGCGGGTCCGATACTATTGCAGACGCCTACTGTGCGCGGGTTCTGTACTTCTCGCATCAGCTTCTAACCGGACTGCAGCTTAACACAGAGTTCAGTGAGATCCGGCCTACGTAAATGGCGGGCGCACCGTACAATCCATCCAGAGACACCGCCAACGACGCCATCTTCTTCGTCGGACATGAGGTCGACGGTGGCGGACTTCCAGAGTTCCACTTCCTCATCTGCTAGCACACTCGGCCTCGCTTTCAGCAGCTGAAACAAAACAATGAATCAGCGCACTGCGTATGGACACAACACATCTATCAATGCACCTGAAAAATAGTCACCAAATAAAGTCTTACCCTCTTCTAGCCCGACTCCGAGCAGATTGCTTGGCAGCCTCCGCACGCAGCGTGTTGGCTGGCTGCGTATATCTGAAGCTCCTGCGTACCGTCTCAAAATACGTCTTACAGGCAGCTGGAAAAAAATTAAATGAGAGTGGTATAAATAAAAAATCAAACGCAAGTCACAGTAACAAGGAAGGAGAAAACATTAAAACAAGTCACTTACACACAATGTCGTCTTTATCAACATCGTGCAAATCTGGACTTGCCGAGATGGCTCTGAGCAAATAGGAGGTCTGTGAAAACAAAATGTATTTTACCGCAGAATGAAAGCATATTCTTTAAATCTTACCCTTGGTCCGGTTCATAGCGCCTGCAATTAGTCTCCGAGTTGTGAAGAGCGGCGTGCACAAGCACCATGAATCACAAAATACACTTTAATAAGGCGTGCAAAGGCTACTGTTAGGGGCGCTTTAGGCTAGGCTGCTATTAGCCGTAGCTTAGGCTGAGCTGCTTTAGCCTAGCAGGCGGTAATCAAACATATATTTACCGCTAGCATCTCTTCTTTGAGTTCGTCTTGTTCGAATGCAGAGTAAGCCATCGCGTCCAAGAGGAGTTTTAATCTCGAATCTTCCACATAATTCAGCCTCCAGACCTGCCCCGTACAAAAGTAAAGCATACATCCCTCCCATGTGGCTCCAGACCGCCTCCCTCTGAGTTTTGAGATCAGAGGGCGCGCGCGCCGTGAGATGAACCAGGGTTTCCTTATTCATTAAAATGTTTCTTTTTTAATCAAGGCCTTAATTGGTACTAAAATTATTTAAATATGTTTGGACTCTTTATAATTTTCTTAATAAAAAAACAACATAATTTCGTCAGATACATTATATCATAAAGCCGTATGTTCGGAAAGGAAGTTCCAGGCGGAGAAAAAGTTAGAGGATATATATATACGTGGCGCGGCGTGTGTGTGTGTGTGTGTTTACATACATACAGGGAGTCATGGATCTGTGCTATTGTGCCTTTCATATATTTCATGCACACTTAGTCAACTTGTACATGCTCCCGTTGATGGCATTAAAATCATTTCTAATAGTATTAAAAATACCAGTGCATTTAAATTAGAGTCACTCATTCCTGTATGAACCCCGTGAGCGCTTAATTTAATGACATATATTAAAAAACTTCCACCATCATCCAGCATATGTTCAGTTTCTGCCCAAATATATATATATTTTTGTAGATTTTTGTAACGGGGATAAGGATAATTCAAAACTGCTTTTTGAATGAACTTGTTTACTACTTCCAAACTCAGCATCTCTTTTCATTCCTGGGTAATAAGAAGTTTCTTTTGAATGGATTTTGATTAAAGTTTAAGTCCCTCGGTATAAAATAAAATATTTTGATGGAGATACAGGAAACTTCCTCGTTGGTGAAATAACCAATAGTTTGGGATCCAATCATTTAAACGTGCGTTAGTTTTTTTATATATAAGAATTGTGCTATAATTTCTAGTCACCCATCTGTTGCTGCTATATTTTTAATTTGACGAACCGGAATTTGTCGATGTTCTTTTTCCTGTTCGGTGCAATCGCAATTATGATCTTGACCTGGCCGGACCTTTATGACCACACTCTGTGTACCAATCTTCTGATGGCTACTTCCAACAGGACAATGCTTCATGTTATAAAGTGAATCATCTCTCAGACTCATTTCTGGAAAACGTTTCCACTTAAGTAATTGTGAATTGAGCTTATTGACAGACATTTTATTTTTCTCTTAAATGCAAATCTATAATACAGTAAGGGAATAATACTGAGTCTAAATGTATTGCTTGTCAGCTAAAGATCCTGTTTTGGTCTCTCTATACTTTAATTAAATAAATCAATTCAAGCTAAAATGTAAAGAGGCTATACTGAGCCTGATCTCTTTGTATCAGAGATTTTCTACCTTTTAGAAAAATGTCACTTGGAGTAAAACCCCCTGCAACCCTGATTTGCATTTGTACATAGCTCACAGCATGTTCATTTACATGTTAAAGCCTCCCTAGAATTCCATGGGAGGAGGCATGGGGGGGAACACTGCCTAAAGAAAGTCCACGCCAATTTCTGACAATTTACGAGGGAGTTTTTGTACGGCCTGCAAATTGCCGTAAACTGCCGCTAACCTGAAGTTCACGACAATCTACAGTGCCGCGCCATATGGACGAAAATCCCACTTTTTCATGCAGGTGCAGTTGTTGAAAAGCTACTGGGCTTAAGTGTGTATGTATGGGGCACGGGTGCGAGTTTGTTGTCCCCGGGGTGTGTGTGTGTGTGTGTGTGTGTGTGTGTGTGTGTGGGTTATGATAAGCATCTCCCTGAAATTAGTTTTTGGAACTTGGGATGTCTGGTAAACCCTCGCCAGCAAGAGCTGCTGCTCGCTCGCCTTGGTGCGGGTCTGTTACAAATTTTCCTAGGTGCTCCGTTCGGAAATTCTGTCCACATGGAGTTCACGCAGAGGTGCGTGAAAACTCAAAATGACATAGTTTGCCTGCGGGGCCTTGCAGACGCATGCATCATAAATCAAGCTTTAGACCATTCATGCTTGTAAAAAACAACACACAGCATAGCACCTGATAATACCTGAAGACTAATTGCAAATTGAAAAGTTGTGTGATGAAGTGTCAAACAGGTAATTCAGTGATTTCACACCCATCAGAAGTTTCTAGGAGCTGGGAACATATGGTTTTGCTTTGGTTACCACAGCTAAAGCTACACGGTAAATTCCACAGTGCTAAATATGCAGTGTCAAAGTACATTGACTCTTAGAGAATTACAACAACAACTGGATTAAAATATACACTATGTAGAGAGTTAATTTGACACTTCAGAATGGGACCAAATGCACTCGGATTGTTTTTTAATGTAATGCTTAAAGTGTTAATTTAACACTGCAAAATTTACTGGACTTCTTGAATGACATCTGCATTAATCGTTTTGCAAAAGGATGGGGAAAATTTGTATGTGTTTATATGTTTATATGCAAGTATGTGTGTTTTTTTGGGTTAGAGTCAAAATTAATGTTTTTTCTGAGATGCTTTTGGGAGATGTATCAGTATGCACCTGTTTATGCATGTCTACTAGACAAACAGCCTTATTTTTCAATTTAGGGAAAAATGGCAAAGAGGTTGAACAAACCACATTTTTTCACAGCAGAGGGATTAGGGCAAGAGGTGGGCTTCTACAAAAGGTGAAAAAGACAGCAAAGTAATCCAGTAGGATATTAGAGATTGTGTTTGTTGTTAACTGAAGCTATTTATCTAACTGAAGCCAAATGTAATCCATGCTTCCCCTCCCACTCTCCCTGTGCCTGTTATCAGTATTTGATGCAATTAATTCTGCCGCAGGGCCAGCTCCCCAACATGAGATAATCCGGTGAGCGAACACCAAGGGAAATATAGCATTACCCCAAAAGACAGTGTGAGCAATACAAGAGATCGAACTATGAAGAGCTAGAAGGTGAAAGCATGCATAGCTGATAACTAAAATCTGGGAAGTGATGGAGAAGAATGAAAAGGAAAATGAGATAGAAGAGAACAGATGATAGATGTTTTTTTGTGTCATTTATGAGTGAAAAAAATACACTGGGCATTCTGGGACATAGGCTAAAACTTTTGTTTTCTATCTGTGTTTGAATTCACCTTGTTTTTGACCGAATCAAGTAATTCAAGTATTATTAATATAAGACTCATTAATTAAAGAGTATATCAGTTTTTATGTCCTGCTGGGCATATTGTTCAAGTTGCTTCAGTCTGACTATTACATGTCGCTGAAATTTAAACACTGTAGCTTCAAGTGTTCATGGAATGTTGAACTTAAGGACGATCATAATCTATAAATGAGACTAAGACAAGTGAAGTGAGTAAAAGGCATTTAAGAGTAGAAATAACCATATCTGTAATATTTTCGTTATAAAGTGTCTTAAACTGTGGATTTGTGAAATATCATGGATTATTTTTTTTATATATATATAATCAAATAAAAATACCAACTCATAATACCAATATTTCATCACCACTTCACTGTGGTTGTATATTTTTTAAGTCTAAGTTATATCCTGAGTACACATCCCTCAAATGAAACAGAAAATACAATCAAAGGAAAAAAGATAAAACACAGGGGGAACAAAGAGAGAGACACCCTTCCTAAACCCACTCTGGATACAGCTAACATAACCTCTGTCCTTTGATGCACAAAAACAGATATGAGGATGTTAAAGTTAATGTAGCATTCAGTTCAGACACCCTGGTACAATATGCACATTGTATAGTCTATGTATAACTTTCCAAATAAATAACCTAATAAAGTCTAAATACTTATTCTATTTGCTTCTGCTTGTAAAAATGTGTGGTGACATATTATTTATATAAAGGTTTCTGGCTTACAGTGTAGTTTTGTACTATGCTTTTTCAAGCACAGATCAATACACTGTTTGAATTCTAGTTTCATATAATACATGAGGTACAAAACTTTGTGACAGATGGGATATAATAGATATAGTAAACTAAGGTGTCAAATTTGCAATAATAGAAATAGAAGGTTTCTTTTAAAGGTTTTAGCATTAAACCATGCATTTATTTATTTAATTGACAAAAAGCTGGAGTTTCTACCTTGAGTACAATCTTTAATCTAATGTTTAGATGTGCCAGATTTACTGAACATTTAGAACTGTGTGATCATTTTCATTCATCCAACACTATTATTAATAGTGTAAAAAAATCCTTGGTGTTATTTTTCACTCATATCAAACAGGTATGACAACCATTTAAAATGTCTTGTCCAGTGGTGATAATGAAAATTAGAAACTTGCTGGGGCGTGTGTAGAATAATCTCTTATGCGAGGAGAGTCTGTTTTGTATGCAAGCAGAGATCATTCTGTACTCGGGGACAGTCACTCCATACACTCGTCCTACCATTACGGGGTTTGGGATGGCACATAATGTGGCAGACCCTAAACTAGTAGCTTTGTGGCGTTCCTTTTGACGTTTCACTACCTCTCCGGGAAGCTTTGAATTGAGAAAGCTTCCTGGAGTGGTCTTCAAATCTTGGAAACTAAGTCCAGTGGATTTTTTAAAAAACTTTTACGGAATGAATATGACCTGAATGACTGAGAATCTTCATCAGCAGTTAATGGGCAAATGAAAGTGAAAGTCATTACCTCAGGCTTATCCATGAGGAGCAAGTCTTGCAAGTCAATGACTGGATGCAATCTGGTTTTCCTAACCTGTCTGACAATATTATCTAAGTAAAGTGCCTTGAGATGAAGTTTTGCAAATCGGGGCTATATAAATAACCTGAAAAGAATGTCATAAATAAACTGTAATGAATTAATTGTAATCACAATCATTTGTTTGGAAATTCAGTTAAGTGGTCCCCATTTTGGTCGCAAGACTACATAAAGAGCTTTCGTAAAATGGTTTACAGTTCAAACCAGTCTTACGGGTTGGACTTATCAGAACATTAGAAAACCAAGATTCTAATATTCTCTACTTTAAGATCACATTAACAGCTTTCAAGTGAGAATAATCATCCAATAAATTGTTCCCAAGAGTAAAGCACTTGGTAAAATAGCTCCACAAGTACTGAGTCATTGTTGGTTCATAATGTCCAATTTAATGATCAAAATTATGTAATGACACAGACAGTTATGTGCAAATTCTGTATTTCATAGTATTATATAATAACAAAACTATAACATGGAAATCCTGTATCCAAAGACATGTTTTCCCCTGTTTTGCATTACACTGAGAACATTCCCACACAATTTAAAGAACCTGTAACAAACGGGTACTGGACCCAAAATTCAAACCAGCACATGTCAGTGACGTTTGAAACAAGCTTTATTTAAAAATAACTCAATGCTGAGGTTCAGGGTGCGCTGCTTGCTCCTAAGCAGGAAACCTTCTGTGGCCGAGAGAACAGGTTAGTGATCAGCTGACGGTAACGGGCTGGAGTGAGAGAAGCTGTATCACTAACCTGATGGCGGGGCTTCCGAGTCTGGGGAACCGACTTGGTCCGGGGCTTAGGGGGGTTACTGTTGTGCGGCAATAGGTAGGCAGGCACTCTGTTGAGGATTGTCCAGGGGCATTATCAAGAGAGGTCGGGTTTCAAACACAGAGAGACAGATTTTCAGCGGCAGTACAGGTAGGGGCTTTTTCAAGAGAGGGGGTCAAGGTCCGGTCCAGATCTGTTAACTGGGAGGCTGAGAGACTTCACAAGGGTTGGGGGGATATCTGGTACTCACAAGCAGGCTGGGTCAGATTGACAAAAGGCTTCACTGTGTCAGGTTGGTAGGCAGGTCCAAGGACAGAAACGGGTCAGGCAACAGAGAGGCAATCTCAAGGGGAAACGCTGGAATGCTCATGCGGGTGGCTAGAGACAATCTGGCACTGGCAGCTGATCTGCAGAGGGTTTATATGAGGTGAGAACAGGTGGAACCAGTAAGGGCTGATTGCTGTGGAGCAGGTGTGATGAATGTAGGATCAGACCAATACAAGAGCTGAGACTGTCACAGAACCAGGCAAAAACAAATAAGATTACAAGAATATTACTTAAGTAAAGTAAAAAGTACAAAGTAAAGTATGACTATCCCTTAAAGTAATTCCCTTTCCTAAAACTTACTTACAGTAGGATAAGCAGTTATTGCCCATCTCTAAGTTTTGGCACAATATTTCTATTTAGAGGCAAAAGAATGCGTCAGTTGGCATTAATTATATTTCACCTTTTTGTATTAGGTTCTTTGGTTCGTGAGAGAAAATTCTCAGAGCAATGCAAAAAAAGGGAAAAACATTACTAATTATTAAGAGAATTTATTTTAGTCAAGTATAACAAAATCATTGATGTTTAGCAGACTATACAAATATTTTACTTAAGGCCTGCATTACCACAACTCAGAGTGCAAACAATGAGTGAGCCCGAGACTCTGGTTCTTCCCCAATTTATCGCAAAGCATAAAGTACACCCCCAACCACTAAGTCTCCAAATAAGCTAATAACCAGAGGTTTTAAAAGTACACACATGTGTTACTGAAGTAGAAGTATACAGTAGATACTGCAGTTTAAAAACGCTCTGGTAAGTTGAAGTATCAACTGGACCTCTTTACTCAAGTAAAAGTGAAAAAGTATGTGCTCCAAAACTACTTAAAGTATAAAAGTATAAAGTAACCTTTAAAAAAAAACATGCCACTATATCAACTGAAAGCTCAATTATTCGACTATTTAGAAAAATTATTTGAGATAGGGCCAAGGATGAGGGAGGTCTTGTTGGTCTCCATCTCCAGATACGCTCTAAGGCCTGTGTCCGACCTTTCAGACATTTCAACATCTTTTTCTGAATCCCACATTTGTAGCATGGCATAGACAATTCACGTTAGCAGTTTGAAGAACACCTGCTTGCTTCTGATGATTTCCTTTAGCTAACCAATGAGTGTTTGTGTTAAATGACCCATCCATTTACACTAGTTTTCACTAGATGTGGCTGGAGCCAATGATCTGCATTGGATGGCAGTAGAGAACAGCAATCTTTCAGTTTGATATATAAACAACTTCCTTATTTACATATTTTATAAACCACCTGAACTGACCATTTGTTTTATTGTTTTTTTTTTTCTTTCTGTTTTCTGTCTTAATGTTTGCAGTGGGCTTTATGCTGCCCTGCAAGGCTTTAAACCTGGTTTGAATGGAGACTAAGTCATTCTAAAGCACATATCAAGGTGCTCATTTTGAGCCTGGATCCATGTTTATTTTTGATTCTGTTCATGGTGGAGAATCCTGCTTCACAGCAGCAGGTTGAACCAAACATCCTCTAAATGTTCAGGCTCCGCTCCAGGTCCGGCCAGGTAAAGATCCGCTATTGCATCGCACCAAACAGGAAAAAGAATGGCGAGAAGATCTGGTTTGTCAAATTAAAATATAGTAACAACAGATCGGTAATAATACAAGTTAGAGCATAATTCTTATATATTTAAAAAAACTAACACTGTTTATTTAAAAGATTGGATGCAAATTATTGGTGTTTCAACAGACCAGGAAGCAGGTTTCTCATCTCTATCAGAAACCACACAAATGCTGGATGCTGATGGGGATTTTTTTAATATGTCATATTAAATCAAGCGTTCTTTTCTGCATGTTTTGCTCCTATGAATTTAATTATAATATTGCCCATGCTCTTCTTAAGTTCAGAGGATAAGTCAGGCAGCAATACGGAAGGAACAGCGGCTTTGCTTTGCTGGAGCGCTGCGGGGCGAGGATGTGGGATTTCTGGGTAAGGGGAAGCGGCGTGGTCCGCGAATTAGGAACACCTGTGCATGAAACCGAAGCCAAGAGTAACAGTAACGTTTGTTTTAAAAATGTAAGGAATAGAAAGTACAGATATACTAGTGTGAAAATGCAATAAGTAAAAGTCAGAAGTAGGAGTAAAAATAAGTAATGGAGTAAAGTATAGATACCTAAAAAGTGTACTTAAGTACAGTAACAAAAGTATTTGTACTTCGTTACTTGACCCAGGGGCGCCTCCAGATGGGGCCTCTTAAATTCTTGGGGTGGCACACAAATTTCAAAGGTTTTATTCTACTGCTGTGGTAAAACTGCCTGTGTGTAGGTTAAAGCGCGCACGGGCTGAGCCGTAGATCTCTGAGCGCACAAGCACAATCTGTATCAGTAGCTCATTTGCGCATGTGCAAGCAAATATTGGGTAGGGGAGGGGGAGAGCAGGAGGACTATGGACAGGAAGAGCGGCTGCTTTGCTGGGTGCATAATAGGGTGAAATGCTAAACCGATGCTACTACAATTTACACTGGCCAGTGCGGGGGTCAGTGGGGTGGCCAGGCCATAGCCCAGGGGTGGCGCCATGGACTTGGCCCCTCTGGTAATGATAGAATTTCACAGGTCATCCTATACAAATGGTTCTCATGATAAAGCAAGTGCTGGATGTCCATCTACCTGACTTGCAAGTTGACACTTAAACAACAGATGTCCAATGAAACAGGAACTCAGTAGCCCAGCATAAAGCTGGCTGTAGCCTGTTGCAGATATATACACAATGAGCAGCAACCTGAACCAGAAATTAAAGCTTTAAAAGAGATTAACCTTCAACACTTTCAACAATGACAAGTATTATCAAAAGAGTCTAGCTGCAGACCTCCACTGTCGGGACCTAGGTTGCAGATATCCACTGTCAGAATTCAAAGCCTTTCAAAGTAAAAGCGAAATAAAATCAAAGCTAGAATACCAGAAATATTCTTCTACCTCAGCGACCTGTGCCCAGATAGAGCGCAAGAAAATGGATGGATGGATTGACGGATGTTAACATACAGTGAATTACTAAATACCTAGATAGATTACCAAAATAGCCAATAACCTCTGTTTAATTTCGCACAACACTGGAAAAAAAACAGTAAACACAAAAAACTTTAAATTGTCTCTTGTCACGGTCTTACTTTTTGTTTTTCCTTTGATCTGTGTGTTACATTGGTTTATTTCCTACTTTGTGTTTCTAGATTTATTTTAGTTCTCAGTTTTTTTCTGTTACTGTCCTCTGTTGCCCTCTTGTGTTTGTTCCTTTCCCTTTGGCTTCCTCATTGTCTCCTCTCACACCTGCTCCTTATCAGCTCGTTAGCCCTGCCATTGTCTGAGTCAGCTATATATACTCTCCCTCTGCCGTCACTCCTTGTTGGTTCCTTGTTGCTGCTGTTCCTGTCGCCACCGTTGTCTTCTCACCTCGTCTCTCCCTGGCTCCTCGTGCTTGTTTTCCCCTGATATCTCCATGGTTCTGGTCTGTGTAACCTTTGAGTTGGATTTTTGGATTTTGCCTCAATTGTTTGTGTTTACTATTAAAACAGCAAGAAATCACCTAGGCCTCTTTGCCTCTGCATCTGCTCCACAAGAACCTCCAACACCATTCTGACATCTATTGATTTAATTTTATTGGAAGTGTTTTTATGGTCGAAACAGCAGGTGTCACAGAATGACATACAGCGTTTAGCTTTTGGCGAACTGCCAGAGAGAGTCACAATTAAAAGATGTGTCTGTAAGAGAGACATAATGTTGAAACAAGTAAAAGTTAATCGTCCAAAAATTATATGATCAAACAGGGTTCTCTTGGTCTTTAAGTAGGGAAAAGGCACATTTAAGTAAGCATTCACCTCGCAGATAAAAATAAAATAAAATCAGGCAATAATTCTGAAGGCTTCAAAAAAAACATCCAGACTAAACTCCCAGTCCTGACAGAGCAGGAGGCCGCTTTGTGCAGATCTGCATTGAAGCGTCCTGACAATGTAGATCTGGGTCCTGACAGTGCAAGTCCTCAGCCAGACCCTCTCACTATTACTGCCCACTATTTGTTAGTCTTCCTTCAATGTTGAATGTATGCCCTTTACATGCTCCTTGTACTCTTAATTCCATTTGTCTGTGAATTCAACTGTCTTGATAAGCTCTTCTGTCCATCCATTCAGGCATATACCCTTTGGTGGCTTTATCAGTATCCCTGCCACTACTTTCTTCATCTGATTCACATTAGGATATCTCTTTGAATGCATTCTTCGACAAACGTGTTTGTTTAAAAGTGTGTGGGCCACAAGGGCACACTAACCTTTTCATGGCTTCATTATCTCCGAGGGATTTTAATTGTTCCTCATCTTTATAATCTTGACCTTCCTCGCTCTTGCTTAATGATTAGCTGCTAGTGAACTGGTGTGCTCATTTAGAAACTTCAGCTAAGGAAGACAGAAGAAGAAAGGAGAATCTTTTCTTTTTTTTTAAGTTGTCAACGTTTGCTAAACGCCTGCTGCTTACTCAGTCAGAAGTGTGGAAGAAACATCTAACCTGTGGCAATATGAGCAAATATGTCTGCAGAACTGTTCACAGGCAGGGATATGATAATGGGTTTTATTGTATATTTAAGCTTTTTACAATGGATAAAACTCCCCATGATTGTTTTCATTAGTTTGATTGCAGGAAGTTTCAGAAAGCAGATCAACATTGGAAAAATAATTAATATATTGAACATGGTCTGAATTCTGACATGGCAACTTTTGATCACACACTGTTTTAGTTGACATTCCACAAATAAGATTATTGGTCCATTATGAGTTCTGCATTGCAGCTCAGTGTACTGCACATCTGTGCTGTTAAACAGACCATTGTTTGAAAATAGTCCTATTCAGTAATACATCAGAAGCTTACATACACAAATGCCATGACAAACTAATAGAACATTTCAGCTTTTTCATTGCAGGAGGAAGGATTTTTTGCATTAGAGGGTTTCAGACCCAGAGCCAAAACCAGCCTGAAAGAATATTTGGCTCACAGGATGAACAAAAATATGAAAGAAAAAAAAAATCCATAAAGAGAAACATTTTGTTTTTAAAGTGCAGCCTACTTATCCACAAGAGGCACAATGTTTAAGTCAGAGTAGAAGACACATCACGTCAATGAAAGATCCCAAACAGCAGGCAGCAATGGGCCTTCTGCTGTTTGCTGAAATAACCTATATTCTATTTGTTACAAAAAACAAAAAAAAATGTAAAGACATGACAAAGCCATGAACAAGTCTATCATGTGTCATTTTAAGTTACCTCTGGTGTTTGCTTTGCAGTAAAAACATTTTTAAATATCTTTTCATTTTTTACATTTGATGTGATAAATAATAATAGCAACTATAGTAAGTAGATTTTTTTTTAGCAGATATTTAATGTCTCAAAACCTAATATAATACCTTAACAACTTACACAATTAGCACAACTTAAAATAGGAAGGTGCCAAAAATACAGAGCAAAATCTCATTGTGGGCTATGTGAGATCTTAAGAAAACAAGGTACAATAACTCAAATAGCTAGCCTGTTTTACTTAAACATGGCAGCAGAATTATACCTGACTCCAGTGTTTCTCTACAAAGTTTTATGACCAGCAGAGAGAGATTTAAAAAAGGCTGGATAACTTAACAGAGGTGGATTGGCAGTGCTTATAAACAGCAAATAGTTTAATCCAGGAAATATCACTGAGAAGATCTGTCTTTGCAGCACAGATATTGAATTTAATATATTTTATGCTCTGTTGTTGGGGCACTGGGCAGAATCAGAGTGGATTAATTACTTGCTGTCAGCACCATACGAATAAAGGAAGGAGACATAGTGATAAATAAGAGATAAAATGCATGCCCTTAATGGAGGAGGTGGTTTCTTGTCATTTCACTGTATTTTTCACAAAGAGGCATTATGTTGTAAGTCATTAAAACAAACCATGTCAAGGGAGGTTCCATGCAAATTTTTCCCAACCAGAAGTCTGAGTCATTTGACCAAGGTGAGGTAATGCGCTTGAGATTAAATAGGACAGCTCATTATAGTAACAAAAGAAAAGTGTTGGGATTATAATGTCATAAATGGGGGAATATATTGCTTTTTGAGTGTTATTTCAGGATACATATTGGCCCCTTGGAATGTATCATCTCAGTTTTTGAGGGGGTTCTTAAAATCCTGCACAATATGCTAACATGTTTCAAGGCCACAAAAAATGTCCCAAAGTTTCATGGGAGCATGCATGCATTAAAGTCAAAGATTACTTTGTGGGAAGGGCAGGTGACCCTATTGATTTCACTTGTTTAAAATACATGTAGGTGACCTGATGCAGCGATGAAAGATTACAAAGACCTGACTGACCTGAGTTTGAGAAAGATTTTCAGGAATTATTTAGAATTCAGACAATATGTGCATTTTTTAAAATGTTTTTCCACATTATGCTTGGAATAATTATTTTTAATGCGATACAGGTTTGAAGCATATATGCCATCAGAATCTCATGCTGGGGTAACTAATATTAACAGCCCTCACTACAAAAATGTTGTTCATTTTGAAAAAAACTTAGCTTTTGTGAACAAGCTCCCTCAGAACTTAACAGCAGTAAAATAAAAATTTACTAGAAAAAAAGATAAAATAAAAAAAAAGATAAATAGAAAAAAAGATAAAAATGTTGGGATCTGGAGGTTTGTCCGCTTTCTCCACCAGAGGCGCACGAGATCTCCTGGGGGCATGAGCTGACTGCTACACCTGTCTTCAATCTGCTCATCAGGAGGCTCCTACTTAAGGAGGCGGAGACTGACACTCCAGTGCCAGAGTGTTAGCCAGTAATGGCACAGCTAGACCTGAGCCAACCTGCCTGATCTTTTTTCTCTGTGTTTGCGTGAACCTGCCTGATCCAGTTCTCTCTCTCTGCCTACAGAACCTGTCCTGTCTGAAAACCAGAAACCTGGAAGTGACTCAGTCTGGAATCTGCCTGCCTGCATTCGGTCAGTCTCTGCCTTAGCCCTCAGCATGCCGACAAACCTCTGGACCCTCAGGGTAACCCCCCCTCCTGCTGATCTGTTCCGTCCCAGAGCAGGTATTATCTCAATCACCTGACGAACTACTGAATCCCTGGAAATCCTCTAACCTCTCTGTTCTCCTTAGTGGTGATCCTCCCGTGACCAGTCGGACCAACCCAGTTCCAGTGCACATTTGTAAACTCTGTAAATAAACCTTTGAACTTTTTCTCTGTCTCCTGAGTGTTCTCTGCATGTGGGTTAGACATCTAAATCCCAACATGACATAAACACTTAATTCACATTTTGAGACTGACCAACACTCAGAACATCACACCTGGTGTTTATGAAATTGTCAAGAGCAAATTTCTATAAGTAAAACTAAGTAGTCCGGACTCCCTTTAAAATTCTGCCCGGACACTGCTTCTTTAATGAATATTACTACATTATATCAATCACTTTACAGACAAGGTTTATGGTGGAATTGTATTGGTCAACCAATGGTGTAAATGTTCAGATAGTATTGTATGTGTATGGATTTTATCTATCTAAATGTTTTTTCTTAAATAATGTGAAGTATTTTCTTTATTGAATTTCACATGAAGTTTATAAATTTACAAGGCAAATACACAGGTCCTTCTCAAATATTAGCATGTTGTGATAAAGTTCACTATTTTCCATAATTTAATGATAAAACTTAAACATTAATATATTTTAGATTCATTGCACACAACTGAAATATTTCAGGTCTTTTATTGTCTTAATATGGATGATTTTGGCATGCAGCTCATGAAAACCCAAAATTCTTTTTGAGAGCTCAGCTGACCAGAGGGATTGGCTATAAATTGATATTTCCATCCTCCTTTTCTCTGCTCAGATATTGTTCTTTCATGTCATTCTTTTGTGCTCTAACTGCCACCCTTTAACACTAACTCCTTTCAGTATCCATGCTTAGTGCTTTTGAGTTTTACCACTTTAGATCAAACTACATGCTTCTTCCTATCACAGCAAGGGCATGTGTAAGTAAGCAAGTACTGCCCCCCTACTGACACCTTTTGCTAATGATTTGCTATTTACAATGACTAATTTTTACTTGAGAGTGGTTGAAGGTTTCAGTATCTGACTGGAAACAAAGATAGGCAAAGAAAATAAATATTGCTAATCTGTATTCAGGGACTTTTCATGGATAATAATCACTCCACTGGGCATGCTGCACTTAATATTCATTTTATCATCGAAGAAAGAGACTTTATGGACCCATTACAGCATCAGCTGAATATAAAACAAGGATGTTGCTCTCATCCAAGGGGCCTAATGTACCTTGGAAAGTTACATTTTTCTTGTTTACTATGGATCTCTTTGAATCAGGCATTGAATACCAATATTATCTCATTTATTTTTATCATGAAAAAAAACTTCTTATTGGAGGGGGGCATGTGTATGTTATATGTCCACTACACATGTTAGACAAAATATCAAAACAATCAATCAGTTTAACAGGTTTTTGAATTAAGAATTTTTTTTTATTTTGTTGATATATTTTTTTCAATTAAAATTGTGAATGACTGCTTTTAATAGATCATTCTGGACCCTGTAATTAACAATTAGATAGATAGATAAGATAGATAGATAGATAGATAGATAGATAGATAGATAGATAGATAGATAGATAGATAGATAGATAGATAGATAGATACATAGATAGATACATAGATAGATACATAGATAGACAGACAGACAGAGATAGAGATGTACTACATGTTGAATATACCAAATAATCACTTACAATTTCACTCAAAAACACAATAATTGATAAACAAAATATTTTAATCTTCCCTTTTTGTTTTGAGAGTTCCTGAGCTAAAGTGTGTCATTAGAATTAGAAATGAAATGAATGTGTTAACTCGGGAAAAAGTAAAGCATAAAAAGGAAAGGACCTGTTTAAAAAATTGGGGAAAGGTGAGAACTCAGAATAATTTTGGGGGTATATCCCTGCATTACTAGGATTTCTGATTCATAAAGCAGGATAGCCATTATTGCGAGACAAATGTATACGTGAAGTTATTTTGTGAACCAACCTAAGTTTATTAGATGGGGCTTTGCAGAGCTCCGACCGAGATAGTCCCCAGATCTCTTTTGACGGACTATACAGCAACTCAGCGGCACTTGCATGAGACTGCTAGAAAGAAAAATGTGGTTGCAAAGTAAAGCGCATAGGCTTTGGGGGGAAATACTAGATAAAATCTGTCAATCATAACAGAAAACAGTCAGGTTTGGAAACAGATTGAATGATGATTCTCTTTAAGCAAAAAAGAGAGATACAGTGGAGGAAAGTGCAGCCTTTAACTCCCCTCTTTATTAAAAAAACAAAAACAAATCAAATTCAGCTTCACAGATCCCTCTCTGAGAACCACCGTCTCACCCAGTAACCATATTAACCATCCTGTAGGCATTATATTTTTTATGTAGGCGTATAAATATTGTCTATCTGTTCTTGCTTAACAGATGCTTCACAGTCTAGTTAACTGGAGCTTTGCTTTGTCATTGTGCCAGATGCCAGTTGTTTCAATTCATGGGGTACAGAGGCAGAAGTAAAAAAAACTCTACACAGATCGGGATCTGCTCCCCCTGCGTGGTGCCTATCTCCAGCTGTCAATGGGCGAGAGGTGGGGTACACCCTGAATGAAAATGTATTTAAGATATCAGAAAAAAAAAATTCATAGTTAAAATATTACAAATAATATTACCAATATAGAGAGCTGAAATGAATTTATAGACATCCAAAATATTTATTCTAGATGTGGAAAATGTCTTTTGTTTTTTTTTGTTTTTTTACAAATGGTCATTTTGACAAGGAAAAAATTTATTTTTTCAGATATCAGGAATAAATCCACCTGAAAATGTCAGCAAACTCAGGAGTTTCCCGGGTATGGTCATTCAGCTGGGGCTCTTCATACCTCACCTGGTTGAAAAGCACAAAGTTCTATGAGACTTGCTGTCCAAGAAAAAACACTGGTACTTGGGAAAGGAACAACAGGCCTCCTTCAATCAACTAAAAGTTGAGCTGTCATCCTCACCAGTTCTCACACCATACAACCCAAACGGTGCATTAAAAAAAATCTCCATCGATGCCTCTTCTTTCAGCCAAGGTGCAGAACAATGACAGGTGATCACCTGTGGTGTACGCATCACAGTCCATGACACCGATGGAGCAACGCTACGCCCAAATAGAGAAGGAGGCACTGGCGGCAATGTGGGCTTGTGAAAGGTTCAGCTGTTTCATCCCAGGAAGACAATTTGAACTTCAAACAGACCACAAGCCATTGGTGAGTCTGCTGGGAAGCAAAGCTTTGGATGAGCTCCGACCCAGGATTCAAAGATTCAGGAAGCAGCTTCTGAGGTACAACTACCTAGTCAAACCCTTTCCTGGCAAAAGCCTATGGAGAGCAAACACCTTATCTTGCGCTCCTCTGAGATCCAATCAAACATACACAGACACAAGCCTGCTAGAGAACATCAACATATATGTTGACTCTGTCATCAGCAACCTTTCTGTCAGTGGGGACTATTTGGCCAGCCTGCGCGAGCACCTGAAAGCAGACAGCACTTGCTCCACCCTGATTAAGTACAGCACAGATGGCTGGCCTGACAAAAGTCAAATACAGGGAGAGCTGAAACACTTCTGGACCGACAGGGCAGTATTGACTGTACACAATGGACTGCTGCTGTGTGGCACAAGGCCTGTCATCCCATCAGCACTGCAAGGGGATGTGCTGCAAAGGCTCCACGAGGGGCACCTGGGGGGGTAACAAAATGCAGAGGAGACGTTGTGGTGGCCAGGACTCAGCGGCCAGTTGAACTGGTGCTGAAATACAAAACCTGCATTCAAGAGAGACCGAACGTCAAAGAGCCGCTGATGCCAACAGCGATGCCAGAGCGGCCCTGGCAAACCTTGGGAGCTGATCTGTTCACACTGAGAGGCAAGACTTACCTGATAGTTGTGGACTAATTCTCAAGGTATGTAGAAATTGAACTACTGTCACCCACAAAATTTCAAAGATTTGGTGCTGCACATAAAATCCATGTTCGCCCGCCATGGCATTTGTGAATTCTTTAAAAGTGACATGGGCCCAATTTTTCAGGTAGCTACTTTAAAGAGTTTGCAGCCAAGTACAGCTTTGTGCACATCACAAGCAGTCCCAAGTTTCCTCAGAGTAATAGGGAGGCCGAAGGAGCTGTACAAGCTGTGAAAAGCCTGTTCACAAAAGTGTCAGTCCAATACCTCACCTTACTGGCCAATGGAGCAACCCCCCTGCAGAACCGATATAGCCCAGCTGAGCTGTTGATGGGACGCCGCCTCTGTACTACTGTCCCCACTCTTCCGTCCCTGCTGAACCCTGCTTTGCCAGACTATAGTGTGGTTGGGCAAAAGAAGAGGAGAAGAGGAGGAATGACGCCAGATACTTTGACAAGCGGCACAGGGCAAGGACCCTGCACCCACTCTTATCTGGAGAGGATGTGTGGGTCACTGATGCTCGAGTCCAGGGAACAGTCACATCACAACACAGCACTCCTCGCTCCTACATCGTTCAGGGGCCCCAAGGCACTCTGAGGAGAAACCGGCATCCCTGGCAGCCATTGCAGACCAACAACGGGGTGGTTGACGTTGAGCCAAAGGTGGGAAAAGAACCACCTACTCCAGGGGCCCCACCTGCGACATCATCACCTACCACCACAGAGACTGTGGAGACTGTGCAGACCGGGGCAGAGAGAGGTCAGACCGCCTCAAAGACTGGTAACCCTATGAGACTCTTATCTGACTTTGAAAAAAAAAAATTTGATTGTAAAATGTGATTGTTTTTTGCTTTCTAAAATGTGACTGCTGTAATTGATCTGCTTTAAGATACTCTAGTAGAAACCAGATATTCAAAGTAAGTTTTTGCTAAAGAAAAAAAAAAACAAAAAAACAAAAAAAAACAAGTAGCTTAGTAAAGTGTTCTTTTTAATACTCATGTGTGAATCAGGGAATTAACAGGTCTTCCAGCAAAAGGGAAGACCTGCTGGGACAAATGCAGCCTACCCTTTGTCCCAAAGAAAGGGGGATATGGTGTAGAGGGTTTCCGGTCCCTTATGGGCAGTTCAGTATTAGGTTACGTGTATAAAAGGCAGGAGCTGTAGCCTCTGTGTGATACATACCTGTTAATAAAAGAACAGTGTGACATTATCATCCCAATAAATGCCTGTTATTGTGACATTAGTCTCATTAGGTTGTTATCACCAAGTGAATCGTAATCCTACAGTAATTCCTTTTCCGACGTGGAATTAATCAATCTATTCATGTTTAAACTGAAAATAATTGATCCACATCTTCCTCATATAAAAAAAACAAAAACAATAACAAGTATTTTCATATCCTGTCAGCTGAGTTGTAGAATCTACTCCCTATAAATGTCTAATCATGTGTGAAATGGTGTTGATCATTCTTTAATAAGATAAGAAAGTTTAGAAATCTCAGAGTTTTTAGTAAACCTGTTTCATAAAACGGACCATTGAAGTATCTTGCCCAAGGATACAACGACAACACTGAAAGCGGGAGCTGGGGTTTCAACCGTCAACCCTTGCATCCTATGCCAATGTTGTTCCAGGTAGGGGTGGCTCCTAGTGGACACAATAGATGTGATCTGGGCTTAAGCCTTTCAGCCACTGTCCATTATTATACACTACTTTCATGTAATTCAATAGTAACTTTGAAGTGATGTTCAGTGCTACCATTTGTTTATGAAGATAAAATATATGATTGCAGCTTAATTTTTAATGGTTTTAACATTTAATTAAATGTAAGTTTGCCTGTAATCAGGTTTCCTATTTTTCAATTTTTAGTTTAAACCATGATCAGCTGTATATTAGCTATCATATACCAAATATAAGCTTTCAGAATGTGCTTGAAATTGAAAGCAAACATGAGTGAAGGTGACAAGCAAGGTCAGGAACAGAGTTCCAACCTATTACTCCTGGAGTGTTTGCCTGAGTTGGGGAAGAAACCTCGATGCCTAGAGGTAGATAAACAGATTTCTCTGATTGTGGAAGGAGCACAGTCATCTCAGGTTGGAGTTTACTCTCTGGGAGACAGGCGAAAACATCACTTCCTCCCACACTGTCTTCCACAACATACTCATCTGTCAGGTCCATGCTCCCTATCTGCCAAACTGCCTCTACTAACATTTTCTTTTCTTCAGATAAACAAGTGATTTCTATTTCAAACTGTAATTCCACTAAACAATCTAGTTTAAGGAATGTTGTGATACAATTTAATTTGCAATGTTTTGTCTGAGCAAAATTGAATTTTAGATTAAGACAGATGCCATACACAAATAGCATCCATTTGACCTTTATCCTTCATCTTTCCCCTTGAGGATCTGCTGTTGTCTTTCACAACTTCCCCCAGCTGTCATTGAACTGTCTGTTTGTTTGCTGATGCTGACACTGTCAGTAACTGTCATATAAATAACAACGTGCTACAAAATACAGTTAGTATACTGATAGAATGCTGGCAAAAAAATGTCAAGTGGCATAAACAAAGCCCTGTTTCTCTGTGATTTGAGCTAAGGCAGGATCAACTATGATTTCATTTCTATAATGTTACCTTTATAAATGGATTTTTATGTGTTTTACTGTACTGTACTTATACCTCTTGCATTTTTCATTTTTTGGTAAATTACAACCAAAAGCATCAGTATATATCTTAATTATTTTATGTAATCGACCCACACGGCGCAGTGGAAAATTGTAAAAATGTGGGGAAAAATCTATGGTTGTAGTAGAACTGCCTCTCTTCCTCATCGAAAGGAGTCAGCTGAGATGGCATGAGCCCTCTTAGTCGGGAAGTGTTCTAGGCATGTCCCACCAGGAAGAGGCCCAAGGGACAGCCCAGAAAACACTGGAGGGACTGTATCACTCAGATTACCCTTAAATGCCTCTGGCTTTCTTAGGTGAAATGCATTCTAAATAATTTTTTAAGCTAGTTTATTTACAACACACACAAAAAACGAATGACTCTTGCATACATTTGGAATATTTTATGCATGCAAATTTAATAAAATGAGGTCCCCAATAAATATCACGATCATCAATGCATGTAGATTCTCACCTACTGGACTCTGGACCTGTTTCTCTGCACACCTGTCAACGTTTGATACTCTAAGGGTGAAACAATCTAAGGGTGGAAAGTAAAGCGCCTGTTAGTGGCTACTTTTAGGGAAATCCAGCCTTGTTTTCTCCTTAGTTGCTGCTATTAAAATTAGCAAAGTTTTTTTGGGCCAATGGCTGTTCTCTTAAAAAGTAAAAAGTAGGTTTAGTGAAGTCACCATTAGATAACTAAATAACTCACTTTACCAAAGTCATGAACAGCACTCCATCCATCCATCCATCCATCCATCCATCCATCCATCCATCCATCCATCCATCCATCCATCCATCCATCCATTTTTCTGTCACACTTATCCCTGCTGGGGTAATACAGGCGTGCTAGTGCCTATCTCCAGGCTATAAATGCGCGAGAGGCGGGGTCCACCCTGGACAGGTCGCCAGTGTATTTCAGTCTATTGCAGGGCAACAGATTACTGTTAGCAAGTAGTAAAGAAAGAAGATCATCTTTAGCCTAATAGCTGTTGTCTTCAAGAGCAGAATTTTTTTATGCAACAATCATCATCTACAAACTGATGAAAAACATAAATGTCTGTGCTCAACTTAAAATGTTTTCATTTAAGCCTCACTTTCTCCAACAAGATAGTGAAACCAGCATTAGCTTAGCTAAAACAGATTTTTAATTTAGCATTAATCATTTTAATGGATGTGACTTCTGTTGTAAGCATCACAGTAGGGCAGTGGGTGCTGCTCCTACCTTGCATAAAGTAGGTTCTGGGTTCAATTCCCGGCCCAGGATCTTTCTGCATGGATATAGTTTGCAACCATTGCAGAATGTGCCTTCAATACTTCATTTTTTCCTTTCATTTCTTTCACTTGAAAACCACGTGGACTCGAAAGAACTTTACTCATTTATACAAACACTCACCTACCAATTGCTTTCGCACACCTTTCTAGTCCCAGGTTTCCATGGAGAGTTTCAGTTTTCCTGAGAAGAGATCGCTGTCAACAAATACTTTTTACAAAGGCATAAAAATATATCAAATGACTTTAAAACATCTGCAGGACTGGCGACCTGTCCAGGTTGTACCCCACCTCTGGCCTGTAGACAACTGGAGCTAGCCACCAGCACCCCTCATGACCCCGCTTGGGATAAGCGTGATGAAAAATGGATGGACAGACTTTATACCATGATAGCAGACTCATTTAGTCAGGAGGGTCTCCGAATTATTGTCAAAAAATGCCTTTTATAGATCTGAACATCATTACCTTATACACATATTGTTTATAATTGATGTGACATCACTGACCAGCTAATCAGATTTAACACATTACTCTTAGATCAAGGACAATCCAGTGCTTTTGTACCAGAGCTTTCTGTCCTTATGCTCCCAGTTCATTTCCACATACCCTTCATTAGTTACCTAATGAAAATGATAATTTATATCCTGACAGAAGAAATGTCCTAATGTCCTACAACTGAAAGATTTCCTTGCCATTACACAGTACCAGAAAGAGACCGTCAGCTAAAGCAGTAGTAGCCATTTAATTTTTTTTCCACTTTCCTTTGATGGGCTCCTTGGTTGTTCCCCTACAACTTCATTTCTAAACATCAATATTTGTACTAAAATATTCTTTCTGTCATGATTGTGACATTAAGATCAAGAGAGAAGCATCATCTCCTGGTCAGACCTCGTAGTTCAGTTAACGGGTGGAGCCAGAGTGTGTAAAATATGCACATCCAGGAGAAGGTGCTGGCTGGGGGTTGGAGGGGATTTTGTTGGGAGTCGCAGAGGGGAGTTGGCGGCCATTTGGCTGGTGTTTGACTGAGAGGGCCATTTTGAATGGCTGCTACTGTATGATGCCATTACACTCACCCGCCACTTTATTAGGTACCCCATGTTAGTAACGGGTTGGACCCCCTTTTGCCTTCGGAAACTGCCTCAATTCTTCGTGGCATAGATTCAACAAGGTGCTGGAAGCATTCCTCAGGGAGTTTGGTCCATATTGACATGATGGCATCACACAGTTGCTGCAGATTTGTCGGCTGCACATCCATGATGCGAATCTCCCGTTCCACCACATCCCAAAGATGCTCTATTGGATCTTTGGGATGTGGTGGAACGGGAGATTCGCATCATGGATGTGCAG
>JAGKQL010000051.1:2576424-2606829 GCA_018398635.1 Cyprinodon brontotheroides
TTTTAAGTCGTTACAACCTGGCAGGGTTGTTTATAGACAGGCTGGTGTGATTTTTTCAGGTAGCTGCTGATCTATCCCATACAACATACAATGATCTTTTAATTAGAGATGGGTAATAACTACAATAGCAGCCATTCAAAATGGCCCTTCCAAGTCAAACGCCAGCCAAATGGCAGCTCACTTCCCTCAACTCTGTTTTCACTCTGACTCCACCTTTTCACTGCATTACAGGGTCTGAGCAGGTGATGCCGCTTCTCTTTAGATCTTAATGTCCACAAATCATGACAGAAAGAATATTTTGGTAGAAATATTGATGTTTAAAAAGGAATTGTAGAGGCCCAGCCAAGAACCCATCAAAGAAAGTGGGAAACTTTAAATGGCTACTACTGTAGTTAACGTTTAGTCAGTTACAGTTACTTCGCTTTTTGACGAAAATATACTTTTTGTAGTAGTTTTACTGCACAATACATTTTATTCTGAATGGAGTAACATCTTAATGAACTATTACTATTCTTACTTGAGTAAAAAATTTGGCTTCTTTATCCCTCGAGGGTAACTTCCCTGAATAATCAACAAGCTTGTATTAAAAGAAGTGACTAGGGGTGTAAATAATAATGGATTTTGTATCCGATGCATCGACACGTCCGCCAAGATAATCGATTCATGTTTTTCTTTCCTCTGGTCTATTTTTATCCATTTGCTCCTGGGCGTAATTCTCCTCCCGTGCTGCGGTGGCGCTAAACGTATTTTGCCCTCCTACCTTCGCACACAGCAGTGTGTTGCAGTGAGCTTGACACAGACATTTTAAATTGTGCTCAATATTGAAGCATGGTCTGGAGCTGCACACTGTGGGTCTAGATATGGCCGAGGTGGCAGGAAGTGGGGGCGAGTTTGAGTCCGATGACAGAGAGGGACATGAGGGCCAAAAGAGCAGAGATCCAGGTGGGTCCCAGCGTTCTGCGCGCACCTCGCTCTTCTAGCGGGTCAAACTTCACCAGTTGTTTTTCCGCAATTTCGGTCATAAAATCAAAACAAGCTGGCCTCCTGTCTGGTGGCACTGTTGGCGGTCAGCTACAATTTGGGAGAGGAGCAGCGGAGTCTCTCTCAGGCGAGGGGACGTCGACACTCTGGAGCGAGGTATTTTTCGCGCAGTATTTTTCCAGTATTTTTTGATGCAACTTTTCTACTTCTGTTATTTGCTGTTGTTTCTAAAATAAAAAATGCATAACGATATTACAGCTTTCATTGATTTATTTCAAACTTGAAACTTTGTTTAGCCTATAAGGTGTAAAAAAAATTATAATAATTGTAAAAAAATGTAACCGATTAATCGGATCGAATCGAATCGTGGTGTATTCTTGAGTATCGAAAATAATGGAATCGTTGGGTCAGGAAATCGATATGATGGGTGTGATTTACACCCCTAGAAGTGACACAGACAAAAACACACATTTCATCTTTTTATGTCAATATATATCTTATACATTATGTTGTAAAGAAAAAACCACATTGGTTTACACTCCTGGCAGCCAATACTAGAAATCTTAGGATACAATTCATGATGCTTATTAAAATTGGACAGTAACTTATTATGTCCATCAAATCAGCTATCACATCATTACTTAGGTCTCTGAGTAATATTTGCTACATCTTTCTAATGTAAAAGTAACCAGAAAGTGTGTTAAGTGTCAGTATAATGTCATATATTGGCCTCATATACTCAGTTTGAGTATCTTAAAGTAATTAAAAGCCATAATATAAACAGTGATAATGGAAAGCTAAATGTTGCTTTGGTTGAGTTCAGGTCTGTTTCAACAGTAGCCATTAAAAATGTCCCCACTTACCTTGATGGGTACTAGGCTGGTCCCCTACAATTCCTTCTTAAATATCAATCTTTGTACTAAAATATTCTGTCATGATTTGTGGACATTAAGATCTAAAGAGAAACGTCATCTCCTGGTCACTCCTGTGGCTGGAAGTAAGAGAGAATATCGCTGAGAGTTGCAGGGAAGTGGGCTGCCATTTGGCTGCCATATGGCTGTGAAGGGCCATTTTGAATGGCTGCTACTGTATTTATATTTTCTTTTTATTAATTTAATCGAAACACAGCAAATCTGACACAAATTTTAATGTTAAGGTTATTTGCAACATAAAAACAGCAAGTTTATTTCCACTTCGGTTGAAATTCACCACATAAAAAAGGATTTTTAAGTGTTACCTTAAAAGTTACACCAGTCTGTTTGCCTGTCTTCACTTGTTCAAAAGTCTTAGGTATTAAAAAAAAAAGTCTGTTAAACTGACATTGAAATCAGCAGTGATGATGGAGTCTGACATTTTACCCTCATTCATGTTGTGTCTGCAGACATTGGACAAGAGATATATGCCATGCAATATGTCAGCTCTTACACTCACATAGGAGTGACACCAATTATTGTAGTAATATACAATATGCCCAAAGGTACATGCTCCTACTTGATGGATAGTCTGACCTTGCACACACAGTCACAGAATTCACAAACATTGAAATGGCATAATATATGTACAATGCAGTTTCCTTGGGATATGTTTTGATGAAATATGCACCCAGAAACACCATGCCTTATGGTTAGTACAGTATTGGGCTTTGTAATTTCTTCACTGACATCAGTAACGGACATCGGTTCCAAACATCTCGCTTCAGTCACATCAGAGAATATGTTACAGAGTTCTTTTTTTTTGTCCTCCTTACAAACTTTTCTTGGATGTTTTAAATCTGTGTAAAATAAAAATTTTCTTAATACAAACAGAATTTTTTTTTTCAGATTTGTTCTTTTTCAAATTTTGTTTTTTCAGTTGTATATATACACATATTTTTTAATTCTTTTCATATTCTATGTGTTTATTGCATTATCAAATTTGCTGTTTAAATGTCCTTTTCTTCAGTCTTTGTTTTACAAGTCGCCGTCTTTTTTGAATTATGCTTTTCAGATCACATCGTCTACACCCCTGCGGTCAGGCTTTCCTCTGGAACGAGAAGTGAAGACATTTCTTTGTAAGACTGAAATCAATGGAATTGATCAAACTCAGTCTGACATATTTGCTATGATCAAATTTGAATTTTTTATTTTTTTTTTTAAAGGAATTAAACAAGAAAACATTTTAGAGAAAGCAAAGTTTCTTTAAAAATATATATATTTTTAAGTCTTCTTTCTGGATTGCTTTTTTTATTTTCTTTTACAAATGTCTTGTTTGCCTGCTATAATAATGGAACAGAATTTACTCCACAGAGATGCTGACATCTGTTATACCTTCTGTAAACGCTGCGATCCTTTGTGGTGTCTACCATGACCTTCTGTGCATGCAGGTCGGTGGGAGTTGTGAAAAATTCAGAGTCAGATGTTGGCCACATTCAAGATGTAGTCATAAGGACAATACAGAAATAATTGAATATTTTGAAAAAAAATGTGCAAATAATTAAGCATCAAGCCCTGCAGTATGAATGTAGCCTCAGTTTGGAGTGTTTACTTTTGAAAATATGATGATTGATGATTCATAAAATTTCAATTGTAACAAAGAAAAGCATAAATCTTTGATTATCTATTCAACAAAAATACTTGTTTATGGTTATTGACCTAAATCCAACATGCAAGGCTTTCCCTCAAAAGGGGGTAATTTTCTATAAATGTAACTTTTATTATTTATTTATTTAGATATGCAATTCAACAGCATATGCATACAACTTGAGTGACCTTCAATGCTGGCTGGAACCCTCGCACACTTTGACTCTCAGAATTGACTTCTCGTGATAAAACCGCACATAGTGCTACTATGCTAACTCTCCAACGCTGGCCCTGCAGCCAATCTCCATATTTCCAAACCCAGCATGGAGTCCTGTCACTAATAAAGTTAGCACAATGACAGTTGGAATTCACCCTGTGTGTTAATGCCCCTTTCGTCCTTTTCTGTGGAACCACTAGGCCTGTCTGTATTGGTTTTCCCCATTATAGGATAATAGTTTTAGGTTGGATAGTGCAGGCCATTCAGATCCTGCTGGGAACATTGATGTCAGCATTTTACCACTCCCAGGGTGCAAATACGTGTGGTGTTCTGCTCCACAATGCACCTGCTGACATGCACTGCGAAGCACAACAGTCATGTGACAACCAAATGAGGTTGAAAAAGAATTGATTTTGGTTTCATGTGAATGTTTCTTTTGTTACATCAATGCAAACACCAAAAATGCCCTTTAATGATTTTGATTAAACATACTTGTTGTTATTTGCTAATTAAATATTAAAACTGCGTGGAAAAACTGAGTTTTCTTAAGTGTTCCACTTTAGGCCTTCAAGGATAAAAACCAGATACGTTCGCGCAACAGACAGTTAAAGAGTTAGGCGTTAGAAAGATGTAAAATTAATTTAAAAGACTTTTTTTTTATTTTAAACAAAGGAACTGTGGAACAATCCTCTCCAGAAGCAAACAAGTATTTTATGAAAAAATATTCAGTCAGTCATATACAGTCGCCGCCAAATATTTGATCAAAGCGTAGTTCGCTTCAGTTTCTGGCCTAGATTCGAATATCCCGCTCAAGGTGATCTCGCTCCCCATAATCCATAGTGGGTCAGAACCCAACAGACGTAGTCGCCCACGAATTTCTACAGAGATTTCTGGCAGGTTTAGGCGTGAAGTTATGGGATTATTTTACTGATTCTTTCAGAAGCTTTTCCTGAGGTCATACAAGGGTCGTGTACGAGTCTGGAAAGGTAAGTCCCCAGCTCTTAGTCTCCAATCTAATTTATCTCAAAGGTGTTCTCTCAGTTGGAAGTTAGGACTCTGTGCCGGCCGGTAAAATTTATCCACACCAAACTCTGCCATCTACATTTTTATGGACCTAGCTTTGTGCACTGCTACACAGTCATGTTCGGAGAGGAAGCGGCCTGCTCTCAAATGCTCCCACAAAGTTGGAAGCATGGAGTTGTCCAAAATGTGTTTGCTGAATCATTCTTCATTCTCTTCACTGGAACTAAGGTGCCAAGCCCAGCTCCTGAAAATCAACCTCAAACTGTAACCCCCGTCCACCAAACTCTAAACTTGGCACATTACAGTCAGACAAATACCGTTTTCCTGGTAAACCCAGACCCATCCATCAGATTTACAGATGGAGACTCACAATTTGTCACTTCAGAGGAGCAGGGTCACCAATGCTCTGAAGTCCAGTGGTGGCGATGCTTTACACCCACCTTCGCAACCCTAACACTCCTTGGTGGCATTGTAACTCCTCGGTGGATTGTACGTGCTCAGGAAAATTAGAGTATCTCGAATTTATGGAATCCCATTCCATGAAGCTCTCTGGGACATCGTTCTAGAGGATTAAATATCTACTTACGACTGTTTCAGTTTGTTTGATGCTTCATGGGTGGAGTTTAGTGTCGAAGCTCAAACACACCCATTATGATAAAACTGACAGTGATTGTGGATTATTAATTATTTTTTGTTTTTCAAACACCTTCTTGCATGAATCTTAAATAAGTCCTTTGTTAATTATGTGAATAATTAACTGTACTCCACAAGTGTCCAGCGGTTAGCTCTTACTTCAGTACATCTTTCGATTCAAATTTAATCTTGACATTAAGCATACAAAACATTCCTGTTTCTCCCCTCTGTTATGGACATCAATATAGAAAATGTAGTTTCAGTAAAACAAATAAATCAATTTAAGACACCTTGAAGCAGGCTTTTATCATTAGTTGCATCGCCTTATGCTCCATCACTCAACGTTGTATTTAGCATAATGGAGACATGGTACACACACACACACACACCTAACAATGTGCTCCCACGCCTTTCACTCTTTATAACTTCACTGTTCAATTATACACCCATTAGCGAAGTCAAAAGTTATTGTCACAGCTCTGCGATACTTCGCAGGTCTTTTCTAGATCTCTATGGGACTTCCAAGTTCTCACGAGATTTGCAAACTGTTGGTGTTAAAGTGACAAAATGATAATTCACTCCCTTATCCTTCCGTGAACCTGGGATATATAAAACTGGGGCTGGGATTGTCAATACATATATAACTTTAAGCGAAATTACAAAGAATATTTAAAGTTAGGATCATAATCTTAGTGGAACCCGTCTGCAGAAATGAATCCAAAGCCACTTTTTTGATTCCATCTGCCATTGTACACAGGGAGCATCCGTAGAATCTTTTCTAGATGCCTGTCAAAAATGTGTGCTCTTGAGGTGTGGCTAAAGAGAACATATTGTATGACCAAAACCCCTTTGTCCCTGATTTTTGTCATCATCTCTAAGGTCTCTAAAGCTTTGAAAATGATCCATCAATTTTAAAACCTTGCAGAATGAACCAGCTTTTACATCACTGCTATGGTGGTGAATCAGCTCTCTCTGTTTCCACCATCTTCTCTTCTTGCTATGGTTCTCCTCATTTCTGCTTGCAATTATTAATTATCTAACTGTATGTGCTCTCTTACATCCTCTAACAAGAGGATTGGCTCGGAGCTCGTCTCTGTGTGGCTAGGTATTTCCTAGGTAGGCCATCTGTGGTAGTGGGTTAACAATTACCTTTTTTTAATCTCTTCTTCTTTCTGTATGTCTACAGAATTGTTATCTTCTTGAACTCCAGTCATTCTCAGCAGATGGTCGCACACACTGAGCCTGGTCCTGCTAGAGGTTTCTTCCTGTTAAAGGGGAGTTTTCCCCTCCACTGTGGCTAAATGTATGCTTGGAGTAATGGATTGATGAAGAGTCAATGACATAATGAAAGTAAAAATCCTTGCAGCCAGGTAATTCAGGATGAGCCTGTCTTGCAAATCAATGTTTGGTTTTAAATAAGCTACTTTCCTTAACCAAAACCTTTTAAACAATCTGAATGTATTGTCTATGTTAAGGTGTCATGTGTTCTGAATTGGTGCTATATTAACAAACTAAATTGAAATTTTACTGAAACGTAATCTGATTGTTCCATATGTTCCTAAAGGAGCACTCTTAATCTGAAGGTTTACTTGCGGTGCCTAGAATTTCTAAAAGTAGAATGGTTGCTTTTAGTTATTACGCTTCTCTCCCATGGCACCAGCTAAATGTTTTATTACATGAGACAGAGGGTTAAAACTTTTCTTTTTGATAAAACTTATAGTTAGACGGACTCATGTTATCTGGAGCTATCCCTTTCCTGTAGTAATGCTGCTATAGGCTTTCTTGCATCAATGACCCTGCACATGTTGATGTGTCTAAGCAGGTTTAATGACACTAAAAAGGGTAAAACTAGCACAGCACAAAATGGAGACAAGTAAAATAGAATGCAATTACATATTGCATATTTGCATAAAATGCTTGTACTGCACTGTGTATAATCTAAATTATAGAACCACATTAAAGATAAAATAAACAGTAATCAGCAGAGGTGCCATATTCCCGACCCTCTGGTTCACCAGCAATAGCTTGTTACAAATCAAATGTTACGGTTGCATAACTCATTTCTCACTACAAAATTACACAAGTATTGAATAAAAAATACATTTTGTGTAAATCACGTACCGGCGATGCATCCTCAAAAATGAAAGGCAAATGTGGTCTAAGGTCACTTCCCATGGAAAAACGTTCTCTTCAAATTAAAATGTACACAACCATACCAACCTGACTTGTCCACTGGAAGTGGAAACATTCAAACTTTTCATAAAATAAAACATTCAAAGATGAAACAGAACAAGGACATAGGGATCAGTTTTCATCATTCTGCTTCATTCTATCTGTAATTTTTCCATATTATGTTTTTTCAACCCCTACGTTTATGTTCTTTCCACTTCTTCTTATTGTAGTAGCCTACCTAATCAGGTCTAGACCTGTTTGACCGAGGTACCATCGTAAAGGGAAATATCAGTCTAGCCATCAGTGCCAGATTATTTGAGTCAATTGTAAGAACTTCGTAGTGTACCCTGTTGTGTTTTTTTGACTGTCTGATCCTGACCTGTCTTTGCCTTTGGAATCTTCTTCTTTTCTGCATCTGCTGGCTTCCTCTCTCTGCCTCGCTCCTGGAACTCCCTGGGCAACTCCCATCCCATGTTGTGGAGAAGTATCTGACTGGTTCTCACTCCATCTTCTGGACACGGACTGAAGTGAGAACCAGTGAGTCCAGCTGATGAGACAAGCTTTCAATAAAGTGTTTAACCTTTAAACGAACCTTTTCTAACTGCCTAAATCTTGGGTCCATTTGTCTTAGCCTTGACAGTTGCTAAATCCTGCTTTTCTCCAAGAGATAGCTATAAGCCAAGCTTTTACTGAGAATAACTGAATGTGCTCATTTTCATCCCTTTTGACATGAAAACTGACTCAAAGCTCATCTTCTTAACAGTTTCTTTCCTAGACAGAGCCATGTATTGAGCTAGTTTACCGTTACCTTTTCTAACATATTTATAGATCAGTACTTCTATGATCCATTTGTGTGTCTGTCTCTCCGTCTTAAACCCCTGTTCAGCCTCGGGAGAACGTTGCTCCCTCTGAGCCTGATTCATTTTTAAGTTTCTTCCTGTTGAAAAGTACAGCAGTTCTCTACTGTGGCTGAATGCATTCTCTGTGTTGGGGACTGCTGTAAAATCAATGACAAAATGCAAACAAATATCTACTAGCGCCACATTGTTATGCGGGAGGAACAAATCCTGCAAAGTCATGACTGTATGCAATTAGCTGTTTTTTTCTTGAAAAACTTTTTTTTACTAGTTTGTCCCTCCCCTTAACATACTGGTATCTCAAAACTGAAACAAATAGCCTATCAGTGTTTCTTTGATTCATTTTCTCCCTTGGCAAGCTTGGGAACCTGCAATGTACCAATCTAGCCATCTCACAGCTGACTCCATAACATTAAGTTTTATTGCAGGCCCTGAGAGCACTGACAGAGACCCTGGTAAGAGTCTCTGATAAATGAACCTGTTCGCCTACGGGCTGGTAACTGCCAACAGAATGTCTCTGAACATTTCCTCTATCATCAGGGCTTTCTAATCACACAGCATTCACCTTCATCCTGCTTCCTCCATCAGCGTTTCGCATGTGTGAGAAATGTGTGTGTGTGTTTCTGCCATTATTCCCTACCTAAAGTGGCTTTTTTCTTTGTCTGGGCCTGCCGCAATCAACGGCATCTCCTTTGTCTGAAACATTAACAGACTCTGAGGGGTGTGTGAAACCAATATGAACTGACTTGCAGTGCCTTCACCTGGCTGTGTATTCATTACTTGTTCAACATATGACCTCCAAGGTGAAAGACTCTTTTGCAAAAAGTCCGATAACCATCTGGAGAGCAGAACAGAACTGATAGGTAAGAAAATTTGAACTGTATCGTGAGATAAAGATTTAGGCTTGCAAGTTATAAATACCGTGTCTTGTAAAAGTATTCTCACCTCACATAATAATCACATGACAGCATAAACTTTGGTATTTTTACTGAGATGTTATGGAATACAAGGATAAAAAAATAGAACTAAAATAGGGTGTGATGTACTTCTGTATTTGGACCCCATTTCTCTTACCAACTATTAAAATCTAAGACTAAAAGTCTGCTTCAGAAGTCAGATTGCTTTATATGAGTCCAACAACGTAAATACAGCTTAGTTAAAAATCCAACTTTTCTTTAAAGGCCTCATACGGATGAACAAACAGCATTATTATGACTTTTAATTACCATGCACAGAATACAGTGAGGAAAATAAGTATTTTAACACCCAGCTAATTTGCAAATTGTCCCACTTAGAAATAATGGAAGGGTGTGACATTGCCATCGTAGTGCATGTCCACTGTGTGAGGCATAATGTTAAAAAAATATCCAGAAAACACCTCCAGTAGGCTGGAAAGGGCTGCGGGGAAATTGCCAAGCAACCTGGTAAAAAAGGTCAGCTGTTGGAGCAATCATTAGAAAATGGAAGAAGCTAAACATGACTGTCAATCTCACTCGGAATGGGGCTCCATGATCAGACCTTGTGGCGTCTCAATGATCCTAAGGAAAGGTGAGAAATCAGCCCAGCACTGCGCGGGAGGAGCTGGTCACTGACCTGAAAAGACCTGGGACCACTGTTTCCAAGGTTACTGTCAGTAATACACTAAGACGTCATGGTTTGAAATGACGAATGGCATGGAAGGTTCCCCTGCTTAATCCAGCACATGTAAAGGCCCATCATATGCCTAGAGAGCATTTGCCAATGATCAAGAGGAGTCATGGGACATTTTGTTAGATGAAACCAAAATAGAACATTTTGGGCGATTTTCCAGTCTTCCGAGAATCTTTTCGATCTGGCCGACTTTCAGCCTAATCCCCACTGAGTCGTGTAGTGTACAGGGGGTTACAAGCGGCGATCAGCCTCACATGACCACCATCTATGGATCAGGAATCATGCTAGTAAGGAGAATATCAAATTTTATTGCAATTTTCTGAACCCGACCGTCCGTGAGCAAATCGGCTCGATGCGCATGCTTACTCAAAGGATTCTTCTGCAAACACAGCAGCATGGAGGGGGTGCAACGAGTGAAATGGAATTCTTTCTGTGAAAACTCACATAACCGCCGAGTAGCCACATAAATTTGCTCAGCCAAGTCTTTTTTCAGTAAATACGTCGTCACGTTTTCTTTTTAGATCTTTCAGCACAAAATTGCACAAATTGTCAATAAGGCACGCGCATTTCACCACGGAAGTGAGCTTAATATTCTGCTTCTATTTGTTTGGCTTGCAGATAGACGAGTCAGAGCAGCTCCATCTCACTGCAGAGCCAACGTCCTTTTTAGTCGTGCAGTATGAGCAGGTAGATCGCATGAGAGCGTTGGGCCGAACATAAGTCGTCAGCTGTGAACTTTCACTGTACGACTTACCGCAGGGTTTAGTCGTAGTGTGAGCAGCAGCTGCATGCAATGACTGAAAAAAAACACACAGTGTACGCCCGGCCTAATGAGAGAAAGTCACATGATCAGATGAGACCAAAATAGAACTAAAAAAGAAGAATCCTGACCACCAAGAACACCATCCCTACCATTAAGCATGGGGGTGGTAGCATCATGCTTTTTTTTTAAATTACAGTGTCTTTCTCTGTATTATAGAGAGGCTGACCGGGCCATGTATTGTGAGAATTTGGGAAAACAACCACCTTCCCTCAGTTAGAGCATTGAAGATGGGTCGAGGCTGGGTCTTCCAACATGACAATGACCTGAACACACAGCCAGGATAACCCAGGAGTGGCTCTGTAAGAAGTGTACTAAGGTTCTGGCACTGCCGAGCCTAGTCCCCAGACCTAAACTCAATAGAGAATCTTTGGAGGAGCTCAAATTCCATCTCTCTAAGCAACAGCCAAGAAATCTGACTGAGTAGGCCAAAATTCAGCTCCTGCAGTGTGTGCAAACCTAGTGAATAACCACAGGAAAAATTTGACCTCTGTTACTGCAAAAAAAGGCTACTGGATATTAACATAAATTTTCTCAGGTCTTCAAATACTTATTTGCAGCTGTATCAAACAAATAAATGGGGACAATTTCACACATTGTGATTTCTGGTTCTTCTTTTTTAGTTTATGTCTCTCAAAGTGGACATGCACCTACTTGCCAAATAGTAGATTATTATTATTATTTACGTCACTGTATGCCGTTTTGCCCTAGACGAGAAAGGCTATTTTCTGTTGTAGCTCAATCTTTTATCTTCATTCATATCCTTTATATTCATTCATTTCTATTGTGATCAACTATGAAATTGCCCTTTATCGTGGTTATCAGTCCCGTAGAATGCCTTCAGAGTGTGCCTCCTCTACCTTCTGCTGGGTTTCTTATAGCTGATAATATGCAGCTTATTGTTGACAGCAGCCAGTAATGTGAAAATGTGGTGGAGACATGCTGCAAAAGCCTTAAAGTGGCAATTGCAGTAGGGGTAGTCCTGCAAAGTATCAACTCAACAGGATTGAAGGCCATTGTTTGGAGATTGTAATCACCAAAATTTTCCTTTCACTTTACTAGACAATCAAATTTTACTTTAGGTTGTTTTATTACACAGCAAATATCAAATAACATCTAATAGAAATTCTCATCTTGTGAACCCTTTTGCAAGTCACTCTAGATCAGTCTAACCTCCACAAACCAATAAGAACCAAAAAGCATAGCTCTATTTTTTCATAACCTTTGTCCTAGAAAAGATAAACAAAGAGAGATGCAATAAAATACCTTTAAATGTATCACAAATGTTGAAGGTATTAATTGATAATATTTGTGGATCCTTCGCTGCATTTGCATAAAATGTTAACAACTTCAGTATCTCATTGACTTACAGGGACATGCAGAGTTTGAAGAGAGAAGAGTATTGATGATGTGAAACTATTTTGTTTCAAAAGATGAAAACAAATCCTGTTAAATTGCTTAGAAAAACAATCTGCACAGATATGCAAAACCACTAAAACCACAGAGATGTCCATTTGGGAGTCAAGAGCTGATGCAATCACTGTCTCAGGTTTTACTTTGATGCTATATTTAAAGAGGCTCCTTGCATTAGTGTATGCTTTCCCTTTGATGTCTACTTAATGTCAAAGTGTTTGCAGAACTGCAGTCTGTTATGTTATGCTCTGTTTGACATTCAGTGTAACCATGATTCACGATAGACAGTGGCCTCCCTGTTACCTGTATTACCAGTCATTTATTGGCTGTGAGGCCTTGGCTTTGAACTAGCCTGACATTTATATAAATGGCAGCACACATTTACAGCTTAAGGGGTTTTGCTTTCTATTAAATATCACATTGCAAATACAAGGAAGATGCACAAATAAAGAATGTGTTGTCATAGTTCCTATAATTTTTTTTTATCTTAGTAAAGAGATTATAGGCCTAAGGCTTATATGTAAAATAATAAGTATGCGAGTCAAACATTTAATTCAGTTCAAAATCGATATTTTCAATTTCAGTTGTTTTAAATATCTAAAACCGACTAGAGGACAGAGTGTATGGGCTGAGTCGTTAGCTTGTATTACGAACGACCACTGTAAGTCATTGTCCTCACTTTTTCCACCCTACTTTAATTTTACTTAAGCTGGGCATACACCGTATGATTATTATTTTTGCCTTTTTTCGAGCCGATTCTCCAGTCGTGCGAGAATTATTTTCCGATCGAGTTCAGCCTGATAGTGCATCGTATAGTGTACAGGTAGTAACGAGGGGCAAACAGCCACGCACGATCACCTTCTGATCAGGAATCGTGAAGTCAGGCGAAAATGAAACAAGTTTGAAATTCACTCGGCCGTTGTATGGTGTTCGTGGGAAAAATCGGTCAGTGTGCAAACAAGGATTCTTCTTCTTCCTGTTAGACGAAAACACAGAAGCACGCGTGGAAAATGAAGTTCTTTGTGTAAAATTGACAGACCGTAGTAGCCACGTTTGCTCAGCCATGTCTTTGTCCAAATACGTTGTTGCCTTTTCTTTTTAGGACTTTTAGCACAAGATTGCTCAGAGCGTTGGAGCTTACAATGTGAAAATATACATCATGAGCTGTGAACTTTTAAAACCTGCGATTTTATCGTACAGTTTGAGCTGTAGCTGCTTGCAACATTTGAAAATATCGCACATTGTATGCCCGGCTTTATTTGTGAGAAAGTGAGGTTAAATGCATGATAACAAATAGTTAAACAAATTTAAATATGCAAGATGACATGTGTGTGCGGATTTCCATATGCAGCATAATTCTGAACATACATATACGGTAATTATTTGTCTATGTTTAACATGTCTTTGTTCACAATTTTATGTTATGTGTCGGAAGTTTTAGAAAGGTACACAGTGCTGGAGAAAATGTAATAAATCTCCCATGCAGTCTGGACATGAGTAGGTAAGTGAAAAGTCCATTTGTAACATCTTTTCATTCCTTACTTCTCTTTTATGAAGGAATTCTAATTTGTCCATGTCTATAGAAGCAGTAGTGTTGGGCAAGCTACTTGTCCAGTGTAGTGAGCTAAGCTATCAGTTACTCAGCAATAAATTAAGCTTCACCACACCAAAGCTACCACCTAAAGAATTATAGCAAGCTAAAAGTTACACTAATGTGTTAAAAGTAGCTTAACTACATCAGAAGCTACTTAACGTTGTACCAACCTAATATCAATTTAAAATGAGTCTGAAACACTGGTTAAAACATTTATTAAAGATCAGCCAATGACATAACACAGTGTAAACATTGCTTTATGATCAGCATATTAAAAAAAACTGGAAGTATTACTAGTAGACAAACTAGTAAACAATCTGCTGTTATTAGAACCAAATGAAAGGTACTGTGTAGTGTTCTACACATGGAGACATGGCTATGAGTTTGCATTCAATGGATATCTCTAGTATAATTTAATTTCTACCTACATATTTATTCATTGTATTTTTGGGGGCAATTAATTAAATGCTTATTTATTTATTTATTGAGCATTTATTTTATTTATGTATTTATTTTATATACTTGGAGAGCTGTTCCTCCCATACGTAAGAAATCTTATCTGTGCAAAAGCCTAAAAACAGATTTATGTAAACATCCTGTAAACTAGGCCATGAAAATACATTATCGAAGTTTCACTACTGCTCTCTAATTAGAGTATAGAATTAGTGGTACATAATGCAAGAGCACATCAATTTCAATTTGAGAAAAGAATTTCATCTTCTTGCACTCAAAACTTATAATGCTCACACTCCAAACATGCGCTCTCTGTCAAATATTTTCTCTTCTCTCTCAAATCTTTGTTTCTTCTCTCAGATTTAATGCTTCTTGCACAGATATTTTCTCCCTCTTGTTTGCCTCCTTCTCTTTGCGCTTTTGCTGAAACCACGCTCTGCTCGGGTCTCTCAGATATGCCTACGCAAACCCGTAGGCCCTGCTGCTGATTTTTGCTCACTCTCAGGCTTGCAGTTGGATCAGTAAGCCTAGCAACCTTTCCAGCCAATAGAGCGACAGCCTCGAGGAAAGAAAGGGTGCGCTTGTTTAACCTTACTGAGTGTGCCTGTGCTACTCGCCACTGATAAGAGCGTCAGCTGAAACTGCTATTTACAGTAGTTTTGTGGCTGATTGTTGTTTCAAAATAGAAAACCTGGTTTCATTTACTTAGTTATGCCCTGGATTTTTAAGCGTGGCGTTTGTGGGCCTTCACATTATGCTTGATTAATGTAATAAATACTACTACAGGAAAGTTACTTTGATAAATAAAACAGCAGAGCGCTACGCTCAAGCTACTGGAACATGTAGTTAAACTAATAGCTTCGCTACATGTAGCGGCGCTACTGCCCATCACTGCATAGAAGTTGGCATTTTTGGTCATTTTAAAGTGTTTATGCAAGTTTAACTATAACAGTTAATGTCTGTATTTGTGGATGAATGAGCATTAGTCTTAACCTGACTCCGCCAGATGGATTTGCTCCGCATATCCATCTGGAAACCTTCTGTTAAAATAATTTTTGGGAAAGGGCTGGGAAGGGGAGCTGATTGGCCTATGTAGCAGGTGATAGGACGGGCCAAATAAAACCAATCAGATCAACGAAGCATATGGGCGATACTAACAGAAAGTGGCGAAGCGAAAAACACAACCACAAGCCGGCTGCTCTGCCGAAAGCAGTCAGGAGAAGAGCAAAACATCTTTCCCTCTGAGAAAAGCCTCCAGAGCAGTGTTTTGCTCTTCTTTCAGTGAAGAAATACTCTGTAATTCCGATGAAACTTGCTCGATAGCCACACTAGCGCTAGTTTCATCGGCTGAAGCCGCCATGATCTTTAGGGCTGAGCGGCGGCGGCGCTACCGTTCGCGTCACAGCTCAACCGCCTTACTCAAAGCCAAGCTGATTGGGCGTTCGATTTGGTGACGGCTCCAAATTTTCTTTAACGGAGAGTCTCCAGACTGATTTGCGAAGTGAAACCTTGAGAGCTCGCGAGATGAGGATGGTCTCATGAGGGCTACATTAGTCTGAAGTCGGTTATAAATAAAATGAATGATATCACTCCCACTAACTCATTCGTTACTTTCTCAGTTTAGTTCATATCAGGACAAGTTGGTCGGGAAAGAACTCCTCATCTTAACGAGCCGGGTGGTAAAAGGGTTACATATAGTTAGCATGGAATACATCCAAGATAATGGCTAAAGCCAACTCAAGCTAACAGCCATAGTTAGCTTAATCAAGCTTACCTAGTAAACACAGAAGAATTGGAGTTTCTATAAGCTAGTTATCATTCAAATAACCTCCATGTTATTTTTTATCTTAAATTTGGACTGGATCATTGATTTTTTGTGGCTAATAATCAAATAATATATTTCAATAAACACCATAGGATTCATAGGAATATTGGTATTAGTTTTCAATCAAACATGTTTGTCCCTTTAGTGAAAAACTAAGCATTCTTATATTGCCAGAAGTCTGGGTTGTTCAGCAGAAACACACGTAAAAAAAATCTAACCAGTACTATCAAGTCTTATTTAACATATATATGAACATTATTAACCGTCCAGTTATCTGCAATTTAAAGCAGTTTCAAAAGCCAAAGCTCAAAAACATTTAGTGGTTGGATTGATATCTTTCTCCCAAGCTGCAGACTTTGCCACCAAAAGGAAAAGTAATGATCTTTAGGACCTAAAAAGCACTGAGTCTGCATTCTAATTTCTTTGTTTGAGCTAATCTAAGTACTTTGCTGTGAGGCAAGCTTATCGTTACCATAACAACCACCAGGCAGTAATTATAACACCGATTTTAATTGAAAAAATAGGCCCTAAAAATATAACTATGTTATGAATGCCACAAATAATACCAAATTGATAGGTCTGCCCTGAAACTTCAAATGCTAGACAGACATGGATAGAAAGGGCTAATGTTTATCAAAAAGAAAGTTCAGTAGAGCTAAAATGAAGGTTAATACGAGTTTTAAAACGAGGCCATCTGTTATAATTACACTGGGTCAGATTATGACACACACTTGCAAGAGTGTCACAAATGTCATACGTATAATTAACGATTTACTTTTAATTTCCCCAGGGAGGTAATTACAATGTTATCTTGATAAGATTTATATCATCAACCTTTACTCTTCTCCATCCTGCACCTACATCTATATTGCTCTCCTTCTTCGTTGTTGCATTTCCTTCCAACTTTTTATGGATATTTCACCACAGCACTGGGTTAGTATTTTTTCATTCATCATCTCCATCTCTCCTTCTTCTTTTCCCAAATTCTTATTTTATTACTCTGGATCTCCCTTGTCAGATACTCTTTCTCCTTCTCTCTTGTCCACCTATTACTAATCAGGGAATGTTTGCCCCAGTGTTATTTATCTCACTTAACATGTTGCCATAGCACTCCCCTGAATCCAGTGGCACTGTGGGCTAAATGAGTCTTGCATGACTGGAGGGTTCATCAATAAAAACATTGTTAATAGGAGTTCACCAGACACACAAAGGCAGAGACATATAGTTATATGAGCAAACACATCAGGGGTTGGTTTCAAAATGAAGGTTGACAAACCCCACAAATTGCCCAGTGGAGTATTGGTAGCAAAAGAGCCATGTTGTCTGTTTGAATCCTGGCCTACATTCTTTCTGCATGGAGTTTGCAAACTGGAAGCATTCTCACCTTGTTGTCTCAAAATACTTCTGTTTCTCCTAATGTTAAAAAACAACAGTACAACTCACAACTGTTATTTTGTATACACATTGTGTGTACAAAATGGCAATAAAAGTCGTCTAAGCCAAAGCACTGTGGTTAACGCACAGCGAGTCCAAGACGCTGATGAATCGGAGGTCGGAGGACAGGCAGGATATCTCTTTGTTGGCAGGCTATACCGTGGCTTTGTCCCAGGAACACCGAAGATTGGCACTAATGCTTCAAGAACCCTTCAAGGACACACATCTATAGCCTTATTTAAACTACCCACTGAAAACCGATCCATGCCGAACTTGGTTCCTTACGACCATTTACAAACCGTTACTTGCCTCCTAGTGGCGATTTCGTTGTTTGTGGAGAGTCATTCGAAGAAGGCAGCCTTTGGTGAATTTGCTGGTCAGAGTCGTCTTTTGGGAACTGGATACGACAAACAATAGTATAATCAGGGCTCACAGATGCAGGAAAAAATGAGGGACGTTGAAGCTCATTACACTGCAAAGCAGAATCATCACTGGAAATCATGTGGAAGCTAGAATTTTTGTGATTGCCTGACGTTTCATGATTACAGAGGCTGACTGACGCGGTCTGCTCATGCTGCATCTTTGTTATCTGAGAACAGAGCCAGAACTGAACTGTGCAGAGCCCTACTGATGAACTAGTAGCAGTTTGGCGTGGTTTGGTTGTGTCTGGCACAGTCAGTTCTCTTGTGTGTGCAATTTACACTCAACTGTTATCTTGGTTACTGTGCTCGGACCCGATCTCGACTACGGTTTCAAAATGAGTAGGATTAAATGGGGCCTATGTATATACATATCGACAGACAGACAGACAGACAGGCCAACAGGAAAGAACTGTTAAAAGCAAGTTATGAAAAGGGACACAAATGTTCGAAATCTGTGATGATTTATCAAGCACAGCTTTAATGTGTGCATTAGATCCTTGTTTGTTCACAACAACTAATTGTTTCAAGTATATCTGAATCTAACCTCTTTATTCACACCTAGGAAATTGGTCAAAATGTTAAGAAAAATCTTAGAACCCTAAAGGCTCAAGACAATTACTAACAGAATTATGCTGGAACACATATGCTAGAAAATTCCCAGTATCCCCCAAGGATACATCCAATGTCTTGTACTGTAAGTAAAAATGTAGTTAACAGGAACAGCCAACAGTGACCACAGGGACATTGGATGAATCATTAACTTTTGGATGTCATTATCATATTGCCTTAAGATGGCATCATATTTGTGTTATTGTTAGTGTTTTTCACCTGCAGTTGAAAGACCTGAAGCATTGATGAGTCATTATCCACAATGATGAAAAATGGAGTATAACCCCATTGCGATTGTACTTATTATCCAGTGGGGTGTGCACAGGACCCTCAGGACACATCAAAACTGAAACTGAAGTGAATACAGCAGACTGAAATTAAGCTTGTGGAAACCCAACAAAAAATATGTAGACTATATAAAAACATAAGAACATTTATTAGCTTTACTGTTTTCTGACAAAGGTTGTCAAATATCCAATGTTGTCTTAAAGAGCTTGATGAAGCCTAAGTGTGAAATCTGGATAGATTTGAGCATGCATATTTTTTCTAACTGTGTGGGCTGGATTGTTAGTGAGGTTGTTAGCATAATTTTAAGCTAAGATTTTATGCATTTGTTTACTCGAGTGCTATGGATTTATTTTTTCAGGAGTGAGTCATTACAGAAGAGCATCTTTTAAAAAGTGAAATTCACAAATTTGAATCTATTGTGTATTTTATGCATTTTCCTTTATCTCCATCTCTGCCTCTATGTTTTCAAATTCTTATTTGTAATTTGATTGTTTTTTTTTTTTAAAGATGTTTTTTTTTGTAATGACAAACATGGCACTCAAGTAAGCAAATGCATAAAATCAGAGCTTAAAATCTTTCCAACAATCTTTCTTTCCTTGCTAAGTTTAGCAATATCTTGAGAGTGCTGTACACTATAGATGGATGAAACTATACTTATAGATACAGTGACGATGGCAGCAGTTAAATGAAAAAATATTCTACAAGAACAATGAGGAAAAATGGTTACTGAAGTAACTTTAAGGAAAATAGTGGCTGTGCCTTAGTTTTATTTTCTGCCAAGTGTGCAGTAATGTGCTGATCTATATGGGGAATAAATTCAGATGGGTTCAGGATCAATGGTTTATTGTGAGGTGATACCATCAGTGGTGCAAACTGGAGGCTGGTTTATTTGACCAAAACTGACCAGGTCTGCATTATTGAAGAATCCTCTTGCTGGAAATTGCTGTTGGCTAAATTGATTTTTACAGGCCTGTTATGCCTCAGCAATTTGAGGCTGCCTCCATTTTGGTCTGTTTGTCTCTCTTGCATGTTTTTTTTTTTGTATTAATAACCAGATTGTCCAGGCTAATTCTGTCATTTTCTCTGTCATGCTGTACCATGCATTTGAGGAAGGTAAACATGATGATGATTCATCTTTCTGTATTGCTCTTATTAAGTATCTCCCATGTTTAGTAATAAGCATCTAAACATGTTTATGATTTCTACATCTCTTAATGATCCTCTCGCCAAAGTCACTGCTTTACAACAGCATGATTGATTGACAATTACAGCCAAAAACTAATTAAAACGGTTATTTATTTTTGGTTAGAATCAGCCTGCAGGTGCAGGGGACTGAAATCTTAACTGCCTTATAAGCAGTAGAATTGTAGACAGCAGTGTCAACAATGTGATAACATAATAGGGGATATTTAGAAGGATTCATATTATGCATTGCCTTCATCAGTAGGCAAGGTAAGGCAAATTTATTTGTATAGCACATTTCAGTACATTGAAATTCACCTGTGCCATAGTTAAACTGACAATGCCCATGTGCATGGCGGTTGGATGTTGTAATACATTGGGGAAAAGTAAAAAAAAAAAAATTAAAAATGATGATTAAAAATGATCCTCCACAGGCGGGTTTGTTGTTGGATTGCCAACTTGAAGAGGGAGGATTTGCCATCGAACTTCTGGCCAGAGAAAAACACGTAATATGTAGCCAACATTTGGAAGAAGAATGTTTTCAAGATGACTTGGATAATAGCGTGTTGTGACAAACACCAGATACAGCACTGGGACTTGATCAACAGCCGATACTGCACCGTGAGGGTCCTTTGACAGACATAGATGCCTCCATTAAAGTACTTTTAAATGAAATTACTCTTACTTAAAAACACTGATAATTTATTAAACAGTATGTATGTATGTAATTTCATATTTAAAGTACTTTCAGAAGTTTTAATTCTGATTATGACCAGACTTCTCCTTTAAACTAATAATTTCACAGTTAGCAGTTTAAATTCAACAGTCCAAGGCAGCTCCAAACAAATTGGTTTTTAACTTTGACTTCAAAGAACTCCGGCTTTCAGCGGTTTAACAGTCTTTTGGAGATTTGTTCAAGATAAGCGGAGTATAGCAACTAAATGCTGCTTCTCCATGTTTGGTTCTAGTTCTGAGTAGACAGCGTAGGCTTGAACTAGAAGACCTGAGTGCTGTGGGAGTTTGATACAATGACATCAAATCTCTTATGTATTGAGGTGCTGATCTATTCAGTGATTTCTAGACCAAAATAAGGATTTTAAAGTCTATTCTCTGTGCTACAGGGAGCCAGTGGAGGGACTTCAGAAACAGGCTAATGTGCTCTACTTTCTTAGTTCTAGTGAGAACGAGGGCAGCAGCGTTTTTAGGGGAGCCTTTGAAGACACTGTTGTTATAATCAGCTCTACTAAAGATACATGCATAAATGAGTTTTTCTAGATCCTGCTTCGACATTAGTCATTCAATCCTTGAAATGTTCTTAAGGTTATAAAAGGCTGACATAGGCTACGTTCATACTGCAGCCTAAAGTGACCCAAATCTGATTTTTTTGGCCCCTATGCGACCTGTACCGAAAGAAGAAAAACAACAACCACGGCACACAATGATGCGGAGAGCAGTATTTATGTTTAACCATCTTGAAAAGATTGTGTTTTTATGTTTGGGAAAGACCGCTAGATGCGCTCCAGCACTACCATCCATTTACTTTCGTAAACAGAGAGCACACTGGCCTGTGACATCATTGCGTCCTCTACTGCGCATGCGGGACACTTGCGTTGTATGACTGCAGTTCAAACAGGAGATCACATACAAGTTGCATATATTTGCAAATATAAATGGCAACACCAAAAAAAAATCTGATTTCACAAAAAAATAGGAATTGAGAGTCAAGGCCTGCAGTGTGAACATAGCCTTATTAACTTCATTAATGTGCCTTTGAAGGTTTAGGGCTAAGTCCATCATGACACCAAGATTTCGGGCATAATCAGTGGTTTCTAGCTGTAGTATCTAAAGCTCTGATCTAACTCTCTATAATTCCTCCCTTGGTCCCTAAATTATTACACCAGTTTTGGTTTAATTTAGTTAGAGAAAATTATGCTGCATCAAGGTGTTGTTTTTGACAGCCATCTTAGATTTACTCTTACTCTTAGTCTTTAGGACAAAAATTATTATTGGTTTTAGTCACAGTTTAGTCATTACAATTGACAGATTGTTTTAGTTTGTTGAAGTTGACTAAAACTCAAAAGGTTTTAGTCTAGTTTTAATCGGTTTTATGCAATTTATAATACAGTTAACCTTGAATAACAACCATATTCTTTACCAGACTGAGGGCTCTTGCCTAGATATTACAATTGCTTTATAGAATACAAATAAACTTTTTTATAAATTAGTGCCCTACTTTATACAAAAATGTCTAACAAAAAAGATTGTAGCAGAGAAAGATAGCAGATCTGGCTCAACACATCATATTGCTTAATATAGCAGACAGACAATAACAAAATCTACAAAAAAGGGAAAAGACATACAAGGTTTTCATCCCAAAGCAAACACTTCCTGATCTATCAATCTACTGTATATTACTCTAAAAAAGCAAAGAACAAAAGCATTCTTTTTTTCTACTTTGGCTATTTTGGCTTTATTTCTGAGAAATTTGCTCCTTGGTTTTCCTGTGACACCATCCTGAAGAGAAATATCAGCTGTGCCGCTGCCATCAACACCTTTGTTTATAAATGTTGGAGATCGGCCTGTTTTTCAGTGTAGTCCTGTTTCTCTGACTGTAACCGACTGGATGTGCTCTTCATTCTCTGATATGGGAGCTGGCTCAGAGCTCGCCTGCCTGGCTGTGTGTTTCCTGGACGGGCCGCCTTTTACAATTGTTTTTTCTATCTCTGCTTCTGTCTCCTTGAACTCCAGTCGGCCTCGGCAGATGGTCGCTCACGCCTGAGCCTGGTTCTGGTGGAGGTTTCTTCCTGTTAGAAGGGAGTTTTTCCTTTCCACTGTCGCTACAAGCATGCTTAGTGTAAGGGATTGCATTCTAGTCAATGAGTCAATTCAATCAACTGGTTTTCCTTAAATAGAAAAACGGAATCAATTTGACTTTATGATCTTGTGAACTGTAAAGTGCCTTGAGAGAACATGTGTTGTGAATTGGCGTTATATAAGTAAACGGAATTAAATGCAACTGAATTGAATTGGTTACCGCTGCTCAGGGGTCATACATAGTAGATTTAAATTCACAAGGCTTAGATATAAAGAGAATAATCAGAGAACCTGCATAATTGCCTTGTAATGCAATGCCAGCGTAAATTTAATAAATATGCTGGCTAAAGTGTTGAAATATTTAAAGGAAACTGAGAAAGAAGAATCTATCCTTTAGCTAGCTTTTCTGAAAGTCATATGTCGATCGACACATTTCTAATAAACAACCCAACACTTAGCCTGGCTAGGCTGGGGGAAACTACATATAAATTATGAAATATGACATAAAAAATACTTTTTAAGAACCCACGGGAACCCTGTTTGACCTGCAGTGTCACTTTACAGCAGCCTGGACTCCCATTAAACACTACAGCTAACCCTAAAACAGTTGTTGTGACACAACAAAAGTGATATTACTTAATTTTATTCATTTCAGATTGGAGAAATTAATCTCTGCATTTAACCCATCCCCTTGTGGAGCCGTGGGCTGCCACTGTGCAGCGCCCGGTGAGCAGTGTGCTGTTAAGGGTCTTGTTCAAGGACCCAGAGTGGAGGCTGTGGGGATCAAACCAGGTACTTGCAACCTTCTCAAAATACAAGCACACTGCTCTAACCATTAGGCCAACACTCCTCTCACACTTACCTGTTGAAACATATTTGAAAAATATAATATATTGTATATATGATAAAACATACAACACTGACCTCATTTGTAAATCTACATTGAAGAAAACAGGTGAAATATTGTTTGAGTGCCTGACTGCAACGGCGGAAGGCAGAAAAGCTCTCTGCATTCTTCATTAACTTTCCAATGACAGAAACAACCTCCTCACCATTCCTGTACAACCCCAAATTCCAATAAGCAATCATCAGGTAAAAAAATAAGCCATTTTGCAATCCATTTAATTTTTCATCATGTACACAATAGGAGAGGCAATATTATAAAAGGGTTTTTCAAAGGGGCAAAAGTTCCTTTCATTATAAACACGTTTGCTCTCTGAAATCTATTTACAAAGCCTGTCAGAATCTCTCCTGTGTGCTGCGAAGCATGCATTCTAATGGACGGTCATAAATGGGAGAATTAATAATTGACATCCTGTGTGAAGAAGCTTTAATGAATGTTAGCTGGAGCCAGTAGCCCGTAGGGGAGAGTAAACAATGTATTTATTAAACAAATTGGAACATGATGAGGAATGTTATGCTCGGTCAGATTCCTTTTTAGCCTCCCTTTTAATTGTCAAAGCAGATCATGCATGGCGAAACAGCTGGAAGAAGATGTATATGATCTATCTGCTTGTATAATTAAAATGTGTCACATAGATAAATGAATCTCCCCATACATTCATCAAAAAAACCTGTATACAAGAAGGGTACCTTCATTTAAACTACACATACAAAGATATTTGTTAACATGTCAAATAAATATGTATAAAAAGCCTACAAATAAATGTATCTTTCTTCAAGCTATTGATCTCTTTAAAACGTAAAAAATACAACTTCTATTTTAAGAAGGTTCATTTATTTAATAAACCTGTTATATTTCACAAAATAACTGAAGGCATGGCTATTGGTACACCTTACTGTATGTCAGTACTTTGTCCTACACGGTTGTTTTTTTTGCTAGTAAGACAACGCTTAATGTTTTACTAAAGATCTTAAAGGTTCGAGCAAGTTGTAAAGACAGCAGTCTTTACCCTCTCTCTGGGTGGGTTCGATTTTTAAGGCTGCTTCCTCCAAAGACCCGGGCTATCTGAACTGGATCCTTTGAGGTCTGTGAAAATAAGGAGACCGGAAGAGTTTTGGCTGTGGATTCAAACATGTCTGACCTTGCGCTGCTATCTGCGCCCATACAATCTGTCCCTTAACAACTGTGAGAGTTGAAACACAAAGCAGGAAAAGAATGAATACTGAACTTTTCACTACTGTTTCTTTTTATTTCTTTTTTTTTAATTATAAATTGAACAAAGACGACACTCATGAGTATACAGAGTGGAATAAAGGTCACAACCACCGAGAAAATGAACAAATAGAGCAAATGTAATGATAAAAGAGGGGTTGAAAGATCTAAGTAAATCAAAACAATGTATGTATAAAACATATCGTTTGAGACGGAGCTATTCACATACTTGTATAAGAAGAAACTGCACTTACAATACTCACCACTGCCGGCTCCAAGTACCTTTTTCCTCTGAGCACGGAGCTGTCGGCTTGCTTAGACAAGTCACAATGAATCATGGGATATCCAAGGCTACGTAGGATAGCAAAGCTACTTTGGCGTTTCCGTTCTGTATGTTTTGATGTTTCTGAGATTCAGCAAACCGGATTCAGATGATTGCAGTTCAGCAAAGCCTGATAATCTGCTATCAATTGATAACAGGTGTGTGGGATATCCAAGGCTACGTAGGATACACAGGACCCGTCCTTCAAAAAGGGCAAGAAGGATCAGCCACACAATGAGGGGTCCTGCAATCCAAACAGACCTCGGTACCGCGCTATGACGCAATCGGCCTATGATTCAGGCCTTTGGCCGACACAGCCCCTCAATTCAGTATCTTTTAAGGTAACTACAAAGTAAATCTTCAGCACTTAGGTCTAGAATCTGAGATAAAGGAGGTGTGAAGGAAGCCATTTATGTTGATGAAGCTTCCTGGAAGCAAAACATCTTCAAACCTTGGAAACCAAGTCCGGTGGATTGTTTTTTAAACTTTTATGGAATGACTATGACCTGGATGACTGAGAATCTCATCAGCACACATTTGGGGACAAATAAACTGCTTTATTTTGAAGAACCCAGCCAGAGTCTGTCTCTCAGTACTGATGTATTTTGGACACCGTCCAGTACTTCTAATATTGTGTCTCTATTCACATTACATTTAAAAATTGTATGTGTTTTTTTTTTTCTTTGTGTTCTGCCAATAGAGCTCTGGAAATTGCTTTCACAAGTAGACCATATTGGCCATAAGGATCCAATTGGCAATTATTTATGAAGCTTTATTCTAAATGGTTTAGAGAATAAAATCTTAAAGTACTGTCAGAGAGATGGAGAGGTAGATGAGAAAGGGAGAGAGAATAAGATTTAAGGGGAGACAGAAAGAGATAGTTACAGTGGAAATAAAATGTTCAAACAAATACTTACATCTTATTATCAATAATTCTATCACAAATGTGAAAGATATAAAAGATAAAACAGTCATGAAACATTACTTCCGAAGCTAGAATCCCTGAAAACACCTCCTGTTGTATACATGTGATTTCACAACTTTCTGAACATGCAGAGGGCATGAAATAAGGGATGAAATCACTGTAACTGTGTAATGATCTCAGGAAGTAGGACCCAGAATTCAAGGCGAGAGACGGGCAGTGGGAAAGTTCAAAGCGTTTATTTAACAAACAGGTGCGCGGGGCTGCTCGTCTGCTGCGGGGCGGATCTCTGCAGGGATAGGAGAATACAGGTCAGTGACTGGATGTGGAGCTGAATACGACTTGGAGCAAAGTCACTGACCTGATTCAAAGTTCAGTCCAGCTCGCGGAGGTTTGACCGCAGTTGTGGCGGGAAGTCTAGAGTTCTAGAAAGCAGCGAGCAGCAGGCGCCGAGCAGCAACAGAGTCCAGAAGGGAAATCCAAGGCCGAAGTCAGAAGACAGTTCCAGGTTCAGAAGCCGGTAGAATCCAGGACCAGATGTGACAAACAGAGCAGACAGGGGCAAGGCAAAACTTCGAGATCCACAGGGCAGAAAACTGGTCAAAATCAGGGAAACAGACAGACTAAAGATTGACAGGAAACGTCTCACCAAAACACTCGAATAACCTGCCGCTGATGGGAGGCAAACACACAACTTAAATAGTAGAGGAACCAGGTGGAAATGATCGGGTGATAATCAGCCGCAGAACCAATTAGACAGGAAAGCAAGGAGCAAAGGAAAAAAAACCAAACCATCAGCGCCAAGATCATGACAATCTGGTTAAACTTTTCTGTCAAGATGAGATTTAGATTTAGGCCGACTAAGTCCGGCCCTAAGTGTCTAATCCTGTTCTGCAGGATTTCAATAGAGTTTTAGGGGCAGGGGGATAGATCTAAAAGGGGAATATTCTCAACAATTCACCTGCAAACATGAAGCAGAACTATCCCTCTTCCGACAAAAAATAAAATACAACAAAAAGGATGAGCCCAAAAAAACAACAACAATTTATTAGCTAAGCACAACAGATGACTAAAGTTTTTGCATATGGTTTTGATGAAGGTGGCAAAGCTTTTCCCCAATGCCATTTTTCACTGTGATAATCTATCTACAAAATTCAACAGAATTTCAACAGAATTCACCATCATATTTCCCCAAACTCATCTGCTGTGTCTTCTTCAGTAATCCATTCAATCTCTCAGTCATTCTCTAGCTTTCAAATCCCAACATCTCCAACTTAATCCGTTGTTCTAAATCCTCCACCTGTCTGCTTAACCCAATCGCAACAACTCTTTTCAAATCCTGTTTACAACCTGTGCTCCTAACCATAACCGGCATTATTTACTCCTCTCATACGTCTGGAATTGTTACATCCCTCTATATAAATTGCAGTAATCACTCCTACACTGAAGAAACTTGGTCAGATCCGACTAACTACAATAACCTCTAGCCCATTTCCACCCTGCCTTTCATTTCTAAAATATTTCAAAAAGCAGTTGCCTCACAAATCCACTCTCATCTAACCTATAATAATAACCTGTGTGAACAATTCCAGTCCAGTTTAAGCTCTGACCACAGGACTGAAACTACTATCCTAAAATTCCCAAATGACCTCTTGATGGCAGAATCAGTGTCAAAACAGTGGTCAATGCGTGATACTTTTTATCTCCTAATTTTAATAATTCTCCAATATATTTTATTGAATTTTCTCTTCTTTAATACAACAAAATTACAAACTTAACCTTGTAACATATATTTATACAAACATTCATTCATACATTCACCATTTAAACCTGCATTTGTCTAGTTCCAACAATATACAATGCCCTTTAGATTAAGGCAGAGATATAAGCCAGCTTTATATTGCAGAAGTTTAAATCGTGTGTTTATCATTAGTTTTTCTGCTTTTAACCATGCCTGATTCCAGTCTCCTTCATCTATGTCTTCGAAAGTGTCTCTTCTCCAAGCGTCTAACTTATTTATTGCTGAATCTTTAGAGGAAAGCATCAACAAGTTGTAGAACACTGAAAGAAAACCTTTCCCTTTTAAATCCCCAACCCACACTTCTTCTATGTTTGTTAATGTTGGAATGTCAACTATTCGTTTCAGTTTTGATGTCATATAGTTTTTCAATTGTATTAAAAAAAAACGTTTTGGGGTATTAAATACTTTTTACGTGACTGATCAAAAGTAAGCAACCTGCCATCAGGATAAAGGTCTTTTTTTCTGAATGCTTTTGGTTTTCCATAGTTTAAATCCTCCATCATTTTTCCCTAGGATGAACTTTTTATTACCCCATATAAAGGTAAATTGTGATATCTCTGGATGGTGACCTTCATGTTTATGTGCTGAATGCCAAGTAATAATTGTATTTTTTAAGAAAGGATTTTTTTTTTTTTTTTTCAGTGTCCTTATATCCGAAGAATGTCTGATTTGAATAATTAAGAATACAACATCTACGTAAATTAGACAATAATTGAAGGATTTATAGATGTGATCGGGAGATACTGATTATACTGATTGCCTCCCACACATGATTGGAGCAAGAATAGACATATAATTCACAGTACAGTTTGATTTTTTACTATGTGAAATCGATTTTGCTTGGGTGCCCCAAATTCCTTGATCTTGCCTACAGGATGCCCGATGATGGGGTACATGGAGGAGATTCAGAATACTGGGACATGATGGACTAATAGACAGATATCTGCACAATTCTGATCTGTATATGGAGTTGTAATATTTGAATGCAACAAAATTCACTCTATATTATCATGTGTGCAAATGTTTTTAGAGATGAAAACCTGGAGATCCAAAATTGCACAGTCAATGGAATAATATAACAATTAAATGTAAAACTGTCAAAAACACCATTATCATCATGGAATATTATTTAAAAAAAATAGTAGAGAACCAGGACTATGAAGAGTGTTGAAAAAATTAAGAGATAAAGAATATTTCTTGACCTGCTAGAGGGCTCCAATGTAGTGTTGCTCAATGAACTAAGAGAATACTGTAGGTGTTACGTTAGATCTACTTTAACACGAAGAAATGAAGATAACAGATATAGCAAGAAATTTCACTACACAGAACAACTAAAAATGTCACTTTGTGTCACGCATCTATCTAAACAAACATAAAAACACATGCATCACATGCATGCTGAAGCAGAGATACATTTAATTAATCTGCTGTTAATAACTCTGCAAAGAACACACTGATCTTGCCTTTTCCCACACATCCATCTAAAAATATGTATAATGTTGTTTAAACAGTGTGGTTATGATAATAACACTTGTTTTCTGCTGGTTGTATATAGAGCGAATTTTTTTCCATTATTGTTGCTAGCAAAGGACATGTTGTCAGTTTGAAAATATACAATCCAGAAATAAACATTTATAAAAAGTAAAAAAAAAAAAAAAGGTTTTAAAGGGGACTTTAAGAAATAAACTCTGAAGAAATCAAGGTTACTCTCAAATTATACATGTATATATACAGTTCTTAAAAAACAAAAGTTTTTCAAAGTTTAATTTGTGGATTGCATCTTTTTTTTTAACATTTCAACTCACAAAATGTGTCAAGCTTTTTCTTTTAATCAAATTTTTATTTACAATACACGTTCTTTGCTTGCAAGGATAATGGAATTAAATTCACCCCATAGATTTTTTATTTATTTATTTTTTTTTTTATGGTGCCTGCATTTAAAAATAAAATATATTACGAGGAATGACCCCCAGTGCATTTTTGCTGTTTGTGCAGGAAAATTCCTTTCAGAATAGTCAAAAGAGCTTCATTTATCAAAATTCTCCTTATTCAGCCATCCTTTGGAAAAGCTGTTTTTGACTTAGACAAACTTCATGGTCATTTTGTATACACAGAGTGTATACAAAGTGCAGCAGTGATCAAGAATGTAGAGTGTAAGGGAAAAGGAAAACCATTTTTAAGTAATGTTGCAAAAGGTTCAGTGGAGTGCAAAATAAATAAATATGGTACAAAAAGCAGTAGATCATTGAGTCGTGTTCTATTTAAAGGGATTATGAAAAAAATCAGCCACATTGGTAGC